>CM053787.1:549708837-550308837 GCA_028749045.1 Cupressus sempervirens | reverse complement strand
ACAAGGTTCAAATAATGAAGAATATTCCTCTATTTTTTTCAATCCTCGAATAACCACAAGTTAGGGTTCTTCATAGAATATTGTCTCAGCCATGTGTTAGTTACAACCACCGCACCGATATGCTACTCTAAACCTTCACCATCTATAATCAATTTATCCTAGAAAAATTGTCCTAGACACAATGACACAAATAATAATATGTCCCTTCATTTTTTTCAGGTGCAATAATAGCAAAAACATAACCTATAGTGATAAATGTACAAAATGCAATCATTAATTCAACAAATACTTAGGTAAAAGTAATAAAGTTACATATTGAATTTACAAAGATAAATATATTACCAGGTTGCACTAGATAAGAAAAGCAGTCAAAGTCAATGGATAAATCCATTTCTACCATTTCTAGTGCTTGTGGGGGATGATAGGTGTTAGTTGGGTCCAAAATCCATATATCCCAATTGTCCACCCATTCAGTTACTCACACTCATCCCAATTTTCCTTTGCACATGATGGACAATAGCATGTCATTCTATGTATGTGTATACTCCATGAACTTGAATCAAAGCTTTTAAAAGAGTGCAACTCACTTGATCCTGTTAGTGTACACCAATCCTCATACAATGTAATGCTAGTATTATTTATTAACCAAAAAAATCTACAAACCATAGGCTCACCTTTCTTACTTGGACCCATTGTAGCATTACACCACTATACGATGAATTTTGCATCTGTCAATGTTGCTCTATCTTTTTACTTTAGTTCTTCATGAGCTAAGGCTCTTTTGATGCATGTGCCTACACCATCATGCTTTCTTTTTCCTTGACCAGTCTTTGTGAAATTCCATATATATTGAATTCTAAACAACTTGTGCATCCTACTCAACCAATAGAAGATTCATGCATTCTTGAATTGAGATGTACAATTTTTTGACCAAATAATATGATGGCAATATGGTATGCCCCTATTAGCCAAATCTCCATAAAATAGTTTTAAAAAACCATGTACAAACTTCATGGAATGTGATTGATCATTGCTAATGTAAAAATGATACTCCTTCAATATCTTCCTATCATCCTTTGTACTTGTAGCATAATACATAAATGTCATGTGAAAAAATATGGAAACCTGTTGAGAAGTATAATACTTTGTTTGCACCTCATTTTGTGGTTGTAGTGTGTAGTTCTCTATTAAGTCTACAACTAAAACAATGGTATTTAGTGGAAACATATCCTTGTACAACTTAAATTGCAAATCCACCCATCAAGCTCGATGTGTATGCCTTGCATACTTATAAATAATCTTTTCACAAAAAAATCTTCATGAACTCATACATAGGAATCTTTTCAATGACTAAATCACATCTTTTACCCTATTTCCCATATTTTAGAGCATACATCACTATCTTATATTTTTTGCAATCTACAATTTCATTTCCAATTGCATGTGTACTATCCATATGTTCACAAGTTGATAAAACTTGTAAAGCACCACAAAATAAGCATGTACCATCCAATCATGACATCTTGTAAAATTGTTGACCATCCCTATTTCACATAAAATGTTGGATATGAATTCCCTTGAAGATCTAGGTGGCTCATTCACGTCCCAATCTTGCAAAACAAACTTAAAATGAAAAAACACACATTTATGCCTAAAAATATCGAAATGGTTAGAAAATTTAATATGTATCCTACAACAAAAAGTTGTGCATGTATGATTTATCTTCACATAAATAGGTTTACCCATCTCAATAAATCTTTGACTTATTCAAATTTGAGGATACATACCAATAAATTTTGTAAAAAATTGTATCTAAGTTGAGTCCAAAAAATGTTTTGCATGTGGATCATGATTTCGGCTACCAATCCTCCTTAAAACATCTCTTTGATTAGGGGAAACATGTATGTTATTTGTCCAAAAATCTTCAATCAATTATTTCAAAGCTTCACTAATTTCTTTCTCTTTTCAGAGTAGTTTACTACTAAATGTCCATAACTCATTTTTTGTTCGATCTTCCAATCTCTCACAACTTACCATGGCTCTCCTTAGAGTACCTCTACCAATTCCCAATGTTGTTCTTGTCTTTCTATGAGTTGATCTTTCTTCATCTGGGTACTTACTATTGTCAATGTGAGTGCGCATCTTGTGATATTACTATCTTTAGTGTGTGATTTAGAGCCCACTTTGTCATATGCACTCATTAGATTCTTTACAATACTTTTTTCATTTGAATCATCCATCATATTAACCCAATAATCTTCATGATGGGCCTAAATTTCTAATTCCTCACCATTTCAACAAATAATTGTCATTGACCTATAATATTTAATTCTTCAAAGAATAATCTCCACATATGATTAACTTTTCTTTGACAAGTATGCTTGCTAATCTTGTCAGGCATTAATTTAAATATGTTAGTATCAATATCAATTAAATACTTTTGTCTTCTAAAACAAATTCGAGAAGGTGTTATAATCTCTTCCATTCCCTCAACATTTTGAACATCAACATAAGGTTGAGTTTTTTTTGTACCTTGAATGGAAGATGATGTGCCTTGAAAATAAGATGCAAAATATGTAATATCACCTACTTGATATGTTGATGTTGTGCCTTCAACATGACATGATGGAGTGTGTACATTGTCAGATATAGAAATTAGTGTCTCTTCAACATGAGATAATGATATGACTCCAACATTGGAAGATGGTGTAGCTTCACAATTCAACTGTCTTCTTAAGCGTAAGAGTCTCATTTGTTCTCTTTGTCTTTCCAATTCTTCCTCTTTGTTTCTTTGTATTGGTGATTCGTGTTCCTCTTCAAAAGAAAAATTTTCATAATTGCATTGCAATTTTCTTTGTTCACGTAGTAGTTTTATTTTTCTCTCTTAATTGCCAAATCTCTCTCCTTTTCTTCCATTATTTAAGTTTTTGGTTTCTTCCTTGGCATGATGATGATTTCTATATGTCAAATTATTCAAACATCTATATTACTTACAATTTGTAAATTACAAATCATTCAAATACATATATAAATTATAATTATGTAAATGAATACACAATATATATTAAAGAACTTGTCAAATTTCTAACCATTTCCAAATAAAAATTCATTCAAACATAAAAATTTCAATGAATTCACTATATATTAAACAACTTGTCAAATTATAATAAAATTTGTCTCTATAGTAACAAAGAATATTTAAAAAGGACCTTAGTAACCTTTTCAATAGAAAGAATGTTCAAATAGCCTTCAAATAGTGTATCCAGTGATTGAATTTGGTGTTTGCTAGCTTCCAATAGCATGAAAGAATGTTCAAATAGCCTTAAAATAGTGTATCCAATAATTGAATTTGGTGTTTTCTAACTTCCAACAGCATGAAACCCATGTTTTTTGTTGGTGCAATAGAACAGACAACAAACAAAAAAATGAATATGGGTCAATAAGGACCCAAACTTTTATTATAACCATTTTTTGGTGTTACACACTATAAAGCATGCACACACTATCTAAAAAATCTCTCTCTTCCTATCCCACCCTCTCCCATCCCCTACCCTCTCTCTCTCTCTCTCTCTCTCTCTCTCTCTCTCTCTCTCTCTCTCTCTCTCTCTCTCTCTCCCTCCCTCTCTCTCTTACTTTCCCTCTCCCACCCCTACTCTCTCTCTCTCTCTCTCCCTCTCTCTCTCTCTCTCTCTCTCTCCCTCCCTCTCTCTCTTACTTTCCCTCTCCCACCCCCTACTCTCTCTCTCTCTCTCTCTCTCTCTCTCTCTCTCTCTCTCTCTCTCTCTCTCTCTCTCTCTCTCTCCCCCTCTCCCTCTCCCACCCTCTCTCTCTCTCTCTCTCTCTCTCTCTCTCTCTCTCTCTCCCCCTCTCCCTCTCCCACCCTCTCTCTCTCTCTCTCTCTCTCTCTCTCTCTCTCTCTCCCACCCTCTCCCATCCCCTACACACACACACACTCTCTCTCTCTCTCTCTCTCTCTCTCTCTCTCTCTCTCTCTCTCTCTCTCTCTCTCTCTCTCTCTCTCTCCCCCCTATCCCACCTTCTCCCATCCCCTACTCTCTCTCCATTTCTCCCTCCCTCTCCTCTCTCTCCCTCGCTCCCTCCCTCTCTCCCACCCTCTCCATCCCTACTCTCTCCTTCTCTCTCCCTCTTCCACCCTCTCCCATCCCCTTCTCTCTCTCTGTCCCCCTCCCTCCCTATTCCACCCTCTCTCACTCTCTCTCTCTATCCCACCTCTCCATCCCTACTCTCTCTCCCACCCTCTCCCATCCCCTACTCTCTCTCTCCCTCTCCCACCCCCTCCTCTCTCTCTCTCACTCTCTCTCTATCCCACTCTCTCCCATCCCCTTCTCTCTCTCTCTCTCTCTCTCTCTCTCTCTCTCTCTCTCTCTCTCTCTCTCTCTCTCTCCCCACTCTCTCTCTCTCTCTCCTTGTCCCACCCTCTCCCATCTCCTACTCTCTCTCTCCCTATCCCACCCTCTCCCATCCCCTACTCTCTCTCTCACCCTCTCCCTCTCCTATCCCCTACTCTCTCTCTCTCTCTCTCTCTCTCTCTCTCTCTCTCTCTCTCTCTCTCTCTCCATTTATCTATCCCTCTCTCCCTATCCCACCTCCCATACGCTATGCTCTCTCTATCCCAACCTCTCCCATCCCCTATACTCTCTCTCTCTATCCCCCACCCTCTCCCATCCCTTACTCTCTCTCTATCCCACCCTCTCTCATTCCCTAATCCTCTCCCTCTCCCTCTCCCTTCTCTCTCTCCCTCTCCCTTCTCTCTCCCATCCTCTACTCTCTTTCTCCCTCTCCATTTCTCTAGCTAAATCTCTCTCCCACTCCTCTCTTTTACTATATATTTATCACACACCTCTCTCTCTCTCTCCCCTATCACACCCTCTCTCATCCTCTACTCTCCCTCTCTCTCACTCTCTCCCTCTTCCATCCCCTACTCTCTCTCTCTCTCTCTCTCTCTCTCTCTCTCTCTCTCTCTCTCTCTCTCCCCCTATCACACCTTCTCCCATCCCCTACTCTCTCTCTCCATTTCTCCCTCCCTCTCTCCCTATCCCACCCTCTCCCATCTCCTATTCTCTCCCATCCTCTACTCTCTCACTCTCTACCCTCTCCTTCCCTCTCTATTGAAATTTAGGCTTACAAAGTGTGTGCACACTATAGCACGTACATTTTATGTAATCTTGAATTTAAAAATGCTTTACATAGCACACACGCCCTATAGCACACATGTACTATTTAAAGCTTTGGATTCTACAAACCCTAAGGCCTAATATTTTCTATGGGGATCCAACCCAAAGGTTTGGAGTCTCTAAACTGGTCTGAGACATTTTACAACAAACATACAAAAAATGATTGATTTTTCTTGTGTGCTCTCCTTCAAGTTTCCTCGTGATTGACCATTGATAAAATCAGGTTATGTGACATTGTATATTTTTGTGTTAGCTATTTTAACCATATAAATTATTTCAAATTTGAACTATCTTAAGCCTTTCAACTATAATTTCTTTTGAATGTATGTCCATTTTCTATCAAAAACCAATATTTACTAATTGGGGTGTAGATTTTAGCTTGTTCATTGAATTTCACAACTTAATTTTTTACAAACTAGACTCCATTCTACAAACTTTAAAAAAATAGAATTTTAGATTTTAGATTAGTTTTCAGTCATTTATAGGGGGAGCACACCTATATTTCACATTTTTGGGATGTGTCCAATTGCAAAATTCATTTAAAAAAATAAATATTATAAAATTACCTGAAATATCTATGATAAACTACACAGTGTTTGGTAACTTTTGACCAGAGTGACTAAAGAATTTCAAAAAAACTTAAAATTTTAGGGGGCCAAACTTTGTACTATGTTATTTTTTTTCTGAAAAAATAGTCCCACTTTCTATGGCCCCCTTTTTTGAGGACCTAAAAAAAAACATTTTGAAAAGAAAAAAATAGTATTTTAGAAACTAGATTCAAAAGACTACTACTTTTGTTTTTTTCATATCTTAAAATTTTGAGTGTAACTATTTTTAAATTCTTGTCAAGGTTTAGAAATTGTTGATTTTAGAAAAAAAAAAAAAAAAAGTGGCCACTTATACCCCCCTTTTGGCACCACAACTTGGTGCACTTACCCATAAGCTCTTTCATTCTAGTAGATAGAATAGTGTATCTTGTATGGCTATGGATTTGGGATACAAAATAGTGAAGAGAGACCATACCTATGACCTTGCCAAGTTGTAACTTTAGCAACTATCTAAAAAATTGGAGGCCATAAGGAAAACAAAGAGTGCATCTTGTAAATTTGGTTCTTTGTTGGTCTGCATATTCTTTTATGTATAGAAAACATTTCCAACCTTTGGAAAAGTTTCTTGGAAGGCCAATAGGTCTATCACAGTTCAGATTATAGAATTCATAGAGTAGCTTGGACATAATTTTGAGTCAGTAATGACTAGTTATTTTGAGGATTTTAAGAAATCCATGAAACAAAGGCTAAGAATTCATGTGTCACTAGTGGAGAAATATTACAATAAAGTTTGCTTCTTAGTTGATGCAGATTATACATATGTGAAGGCAACTATTCCTAGGGTCAGATGGCTCAAACTCATGTCATATAAGATTAATGTATATCTCTAGTGGTAGAGGACATTGATAAAAGTGCCACCTCATTTGGAAACTATGAGGAAGCCAAGTCTAGGATTACAATTGACTTGAAAATAACTACTTTTTTTAGGAAGAAGAAAAAACTTGTGAAAAAGTCGAAAAAGAGATTTGGCGAAGGGGGAAAAGAAGAGGAAGATGAAGATGATGAAAAGGATGAACAAGTTCAAGCCCCATTGGCACTCACTCAAGGGCAAGGAGAAGATGAGGAAGTTAATGTAGACGGTGTCAAGGAAGAAGAAGTCGAGGAAGTACCTAAACCATCTAAGAAGAAAAGGAAGACAACAAAACAAGAGGTGTGAAACCCAAGAAGCTTTTGAAAGTTTCACAACAAAAGCCAACAATACTTGCTACTAGGTCTAGCACAAGGGCAACCACCAAGCAAGTAAAGGAGGCATAAAAACCAAAAGGCAAAAGGAGTATAGCTTCAGTGGAGCTAAGCCAGCCTACAAAGAAAACATATTCAAGGAGAAAATACACTCTAACAACCAAGTCAAATGAGGAGAAAATAGAGTCCAATAACATGAGTCATTTCAAGGTGCTAAGCCACAATTCCTCCTTTGACTTAGAAAATTTGTTGGACAATGTAAAATCAAATGTAGATTGGTTTGGTTTTGCACATATTGATTTTGATAAGCTAGGGAAATTTGAACAAAATACTATTGAGGAAGCCATGTATCTCATGATAGCTACATTCAAATAAACTCCTATGATATTTCCAACTCACAACCCAAGAGTCTATATGATTGAGTTGAGTAGAAATGGAAATACAACTTGCAAATGGAGAGACAAATCAAGGAATCCACTCTAGCCCAAGTTATGCCAAAATTGGATAAAAGGAAGATTGCCAAGGCTATGGAAAAGCACAAGTCTAAATTTACCCCTAAATATAGAGCTTTCTATATATTGAATAAGAATATTGAGGATGTGGTAATCAAAAGCACAGTTATTTGGAAATCTATTTATGGGTTACCCACTCCTCTTATAAAAGAAAAAGATGAGCAATAAATGCAATATCTTTAAAAAGATGAACAAGAGAGAACAAAAACTACACAAGAGGTGTCAGCAAAGGATGGTAGTGTGGGGGGCATTAAGGAAGTAGCAATAGAAGAGGCCATATTTGAAGAAGAGCAGCAAGATGACCAAAATGTGCAAGATGTACAAGTGTCAAGTAACAATCCCCCACATGTAGACCAAGTGAGTCAACAAGACTCAATAGAAATAAAACTTGTTCCTAATAATTTTTCATAGAACATCAATCCTTTGACTAATGATGATTTGAAGAAGATATTGAAGGATTCCACCATCGTAGCACAATTATGCTCAAATCTTGTATTGGTGAGAACAAATGAAATTGAAAAGGTAGAAGTGGCATTAGCAGGGGACAAACAAATTGACACATCCAATGTGCCCCCTCCAACTATAGAGGTAAAAGAGATAGAAGACCAAAGTGCAAGCACTAAAAAACTAAGTGTTATTACTGCAACATAAGTTGCATTATCTCTAGTGCCACTCATTTCAACTAAGCAAGCCTTAGTTATAGTTGAGAAAGATGGAACTAAAGTTAAACTAGGTTAGGAATCAAGTCCTACACCTACTCCAAAAACTCAAGGTGAAGTACAATAGACAAAGGTAAGACAAGATGATAAGTCTAAAGAATCAAAGGTGACTACTTCCCCAAGAAAATAGATTTCCATAAAGACTTTGGTTACCTTACCAGTTTATGTTACCCCTACCAGTAGTCAAGTTCTTCAGAGGTTGAGCACTCATGACATACCCTTGCAAATATCAAGGCCAAGTGCATAAATGTCAACGAGCTTAGATGACATATCTTATAGAGATATAAGCCTAGATGAGTTGATTGAACTACATCTTAACACAATCAGCATTGAGCATATGAGCATCCTACAGGAAGCTCTACAGAGGAAGAAACAACAAGAGTTGCTAAGAAGGGAGTGTAAGTACAAGTAAGTGCTTCATGACATCAAAAATATCTTTCTTGATGCTTTCATCCTTCCAACTACTAATGAAGACAACCCAATTATTGAGGAACTAGTAAATATTACTGATAAGCTTAGTGATGAAGACCTAGATTGCAATACTAAACTCTTAGAATGGTCTCAAAGAAATTTTCACACTAAGGTACTTGAAAAGATATGTAGTTTCATTGCACTAGGACAGTTTGATTTAGCAACCAAGATGGAGAGTGTGAAGAAGGTGTTGGAGAACATTTTCTCTCTTTACACCAAGTTATGTGATGTGAATCTTTTCACACATGAGATTCAGAGGCATGTTGACCAATTGGAGGGAGATCTAAAACTTACTGGTAATATCTTAAAATTATCACCTAATCAAAGTCAGTTACATTTTAAGAGACTGTTATCCACTCAAGGTAGGCTTGCTAAGTTGAAAGTACAAGATGGTAACATTCAAGCCACCTTGATCAACATCCAATCCCTATTTACTCCCTACATGGAATTATTGCATGAGGAACTATCCTATGCTGAGATATTGATGAAGAAAGATAACCAACTTTCTATTCATGATGGCTTAGTTAACCTTGTTGCCAAGCTAGATATTTAGTATCAATCTCTAGAGGTAGCATGCAAAAATTGGGATGCAACATTGAAAATCATAATGGAGGTCCATTAATCATTTTTGGATAAACACACTATCAGTGTACCACCCATGACATAAGTGTCAAAAAAGGGGGATTATAAAGTTTTTGATTTTATGAAGTTTTGAGTAAGGGGGAGTACTAATGCAGAAATAGGATACAACAAGTATACTAAGTAGGAGTATTAGATTTAGATATAGCAAGGAAAAATTTACTCAGGGGGAGTAATGGAGTAATGAAGTTTTGAGAGGTATGACTGTTAGTCATCCATTTTGCAAAATTTTGAAGTTTTGAAATTTTGTATGAGAAGAAAGTTAGAGATATATATTATCTAAGTTGTGCTCATAATAAAGATTGTATTGCATGACAACATGTTTTTGCCACTCATTGCAAAGGGGGAGATTGTTAATCTCATATTGGTTTTGACAAGGCAGTGACAAAATAGTTAGTCATTATTCAGCAAAATTTTAGTGCATGTCGAGCATAAGTTGCCAGACAATACATGTCGAGTAATATACCTAGTCAATGTTGAGCACTAGTATGTGCCAAGCAAATAATGCCGAATCACTCATGAGCTGAGTAGTCTATTTATGCCGAGTGATTCAAGAGCCAAGTAAATAGAGTATGCCGAGTCATTCAAAAGCTAAGTTACAACATTGAAGATATAGTGGATGTTGAGCATCGGAGACTTCAAGTGTCAAGAAAATATTTTTGGACATAGTTGTTTGTAATGGCAGAAACTTCTATGTAAACCATTTTTGGGCTGACTTAATGATTGTTTTATGATTCTAGAAGATAAGGATGGATGTGTATTATGAATCCCTATGTATTACATGCAACCAATCAAATTGAGGGATATTCTAAGTAGAAAAATGGATCAACCTTGGCTGTTGATTCCTACCTAACCCTAGCCCACTTGTGTTTACTTAAGGAGACAAAGCTTAAATAGTTTATATGCGTAAAGATAGAGAAGGGAACACAAGAGAAATTAATGCTAAGTGTAGAGAGCATTCATGGTAGCTATGGAGGTTGTGATAATGATATCAATTGTAGAATCATTTAGAGAGTATAGAGGAAAGTAGAGAGAGGATAGAGGAGACATATCTGATCAGAAGTATCAAGTACACATCAAGATAGAGAAGATCTAACATCTAGCAGTAAGGTGCTAACTAAAGGATCATGGTCTTGAATCATTCTAAGAAGTGATGCAAAGAAAACCTAATAGGCTTGTGTAAATATCTTAATCGAGTGCCTATTTTATTGTAGTCCTAATAGGCTTGTATAAATATCTTAAACGAGTGCCTAACAAAGTAGTCCTAATATGCTTGTGTAAATATCTTAACCGAGTGCCTATTTTATTGTATGTTTAAGTCCTCTAACAAGGTACACTTTTAGCAGGGTTTTTAAATCCTTTAATAGGTGAGACTTAAAAATATTTATAATCCTTTAATAGGGTAGACCTTTCACAGGGTAGATAATAGTTTATGGTCAAATGTCTTGTAACCTTAATTGGCTACACTTTATAGTTGCAGTAGTGAAGATTTGTGGGTGTCCTCCCCACCCTAGTTTTACCTTCTCATTGGAGTGTTTCTAGGTAACAAATTTATTATATTATGTGTTGTTTTTTTCATGCTATGGATGAACATGTGTAGTTAGCTATTTTAGTTTACATGCTAAATTGTGAGATGGATGCGTGGTGAATGTTTATGGTTAAATTTTTGAAGTGTTGATTCAAAACTTTCCCATTATTATTTCCAACATTAAATGCCCAAAGTCAGCTCATAGACAACTTAGCATCAACATGAACCAAGACCAAGCCAAGCGTCAGAAAGACCAAGTTGAGCATTAGTAAATACACACACACACACACACACACACACACATATTTTCATTAATCATTCAATTTAATTCCTCTAATATAATAATACTTAGATATATAATTTATATATCATATATAATAAATGTGTGTGTGTGTGTGTGTGTGTGTGTGTGTGTGTGTGTGTGTGTCTAGATAGTATTGTCTTATATATTTATCCGAATGAAGCTACCAAACATTAACAATCTCATCCTAGGAAAATGGAGAATAAGAATCCATAGAATAAGAAACAAGAAAATTGTTCAACAACATGAAGAACAAATTTAACATCCACTACTTCCTCAATTTTTTTAATATTTAAGAACAGCTCTCTTAACATGATCTTTTCTTGTTTGTCACCATCCTTATTCATGAAATACTTCAATGGTCACTTCTTCGGTTGGACGACTAAGTCTTCATAGCTAACCGCTTGGACCTCCACCTCTTCATTCCTTCTTAATGATCTGGCCTGCATCATAATTGTTAATAAGACAACACATGTCCAATATGAAACATATATCTATTTACCACATTATCAGATATTCATTGGAACATAGTCATATATTGCCACATATAAAAAATATTACATAATATTATAATATTATCAAGTTCAACCATGAAACTTTTAAGTCTTTTTGGTTGCATATCAATGAAATTGACCAAGGTTAATAAAGACAACTCCAAGGCTAAAGATAGGAAGAAATAATGAAAAATATTGGAAAAAAACATAAATAAATATTATAAAGAATATAAATAAATTATTAAACCTATCATCCTTGATGAAAAATTATCTATTTATTTGCTTCTTCTTGGGTAGCTAGAAGGGTATTTATTGGAGCAATCTCATTTAAAATCTTAAGAGGTGGTTGTGAAGGAAACATGCCTATCAACTACAGGTATTAAATAGCAAATACTACTACATTTGGGACCAATTTATAATGCTTGTTCATCGTGCAATCTAGAAAATAGCCATCCTAATACTGTTGAAATGTGTCATCATTAAATGATTGTCAAACTTACTAGCGGGGAGTGAAGTCATCATAATTCCAAAGATAAGGCTAGCTATCACAAATGAGATGTCATTGGAATACCAACTCTAGTTGTTATTGGTAAAATATGGGGAAGTGAGAGTCATGAGAGAAGCTTGACCAATGGAAGAGTGATAAGGATGTCGTCGGGGCTCTAACATTCTCATCAAAATCTCCATCGATAGTCATTGGTATTATGATGGTAAGTACTTGAAGTTACCAACTAGGATGTTGTTGGGAGTATGACATCCTTGTTGGAACATTCATCAATAATTGTTCAAGAGTCAATCCAAGTTTGGTGACCTGTGCATGGTATAATTATGTCAAGCAAATTATTTCCATGTTGGTAGTGGTATAGTATTCTCCCGCCATAAACCATTTTTTAAAGTTTGACTTAAAAACTACATAAATGTTCTAAAATAATGCACAAATGATTAGATGAGAAATTTTGAATGTACAAGTGGCATATATCCCTCTCAAAGTCACATTATTGGAATGAGAATCAACTTAAAGACATTTACGCATGAGATTGATACAATTAAGTTGATTCTCATTCTAATAATGTGACTTTGAGTTGGATATATACCACTTGTACAATCAATATTATCAATGTCTTACATATATGTCCTTAAGTTGATTCTCATCCCAATACTGTGACTTTGAGTTGGATATATGCCACTTGTACAATCAACACTCCTCATCTAATCATTTGCACATTATTTTAGAATGTTTATACAGTTTTTAAGTCAAATTTTAAAAATATGGTTTATGACAGAATCTAATACTATACCACTATCAACATGAAAATCATTAACTACCAAATCATTTTCCTAACACAATTATACCATTCAGAGATTGTCGAACAACCAACAAAGACCATTGGTGTGATCTGCAAGTTCAAATAATGTAGAATAATAAGAAATATGAAAGCAAATTATGGATTTATTAGCATTTTGGTCATAGAACATGATACAATGTAGGATGGAGATTAACCAAAGATCACTCACCAATCACCATGCTAGAATATATATATAGAAGCCATCACAAATATGGAAGAAACTACAAGATATATATTGATTCCAAATGCATATTTGATTAGAAAATCTTTTTACAACATGTCAGGCATAAGGCCTACTTGGTTATAGCCATATACAACTAACATACAATCTACGAGCTTAGAATCTCAGACTTACAGAGCCAAAATTATATTATCTTCCTTCTACTAATCTCAACACTACTTACTCTAATCCTAGATCTAAATATAAAGCTAACAAGACCACAAGTTAGCTTGTTAGGAAATATATTGCAAAAATATAGGTCCTTCCTCAAAGGAGAACAAATAATTAATAAAACTAATATTCGTGGGCACCAAGATAGGTCCATATGTGATCCAAGAAGAGATCCCCAAGGCTGTAGAAAGCCTTGATATCACAAAAGTCTCACATAAACAAATTACCACATGCTACTTGGTATGCCAAGAAATGAACACACCTCGAGCAAAGAGATAAATATCTATTTAGCAAGATGGAATTTAGTTCTACGAACATAGAAAGATGAACCATGCTCTTCATTAGTATTACAACTACATGGAAAGAAATAACATGAACACCAAGGGTCATTCCACAAATAATAGACAAGAACATGAAGCATAAAATATTTTTGGTTAATACAGGATTGCCAAGAACCCAAGATGCTCCTACATTAGACACCTGAGGTAAATATTGACTGATTTCCACATTTGAAAGTGTAGATATTCTGAGAAGTATCATAAAGATTGAACTCATCTTAAGAGATCTAAGAACTATCTTCAACTGGTTTGTTCTGCCACTAAACTAAGTATTCCTTGTAATCTTTTCCTCTTGTCCTTTTTCTCTCTCTAATGTCCAAGATTTACTCAACTCCTTTTGTCTTCTTAGGATAACAAAGATTATCAATTACCTCTTTATCAGATTCAAAATAATAATAGATGTTTGAAATGTTGAAAATAGGTGAAATATCCATATCTTCGGGCAATTCAAATTCAAAGGCATTTCCACTATTAGTTTCTTCGAGATTTTACAAGGCCCAAATTTCTTCATCTTCATCTTGCTATATGTTCCAATAGGGAAAAAAAATTCTTTAGATGTACCATTTGATCTCTCCTTATATCCTTGATTACTATTATTTAGATTTTTTTTCACTTCCTCATGTAAATTCTTCATATAGTCCTCAAATTCTTCAACTTAGTGTCCAATTTCCTTAATTATGTAGTTCCTCTAGGATTCATGCCATTCAATATCTCAAAAGTTTTCTTCCTAGTACTTGTGTTCATTGAATTGTTATATGAAAACTCTACTTGTGCCAAAACCAAGTCCCAATTATAATGTTTATCTCCAATCAAACTTCTCAACAAGTTACAAAACTTCTCTTCACAAATTCAGTTTGTCCATCTATTTGTGGTTGAAATGTAGAACTATACTTACTCTCAATATTCAACTTCTCCCAAAATGTTCTCAAAAGGTAACCATTAAAGTTAGCATCTCTATCTAAAACAATAGTCAGTGGTAATCTATGAAATTTGACAATCTATTTGAAAAATAAATCTATTGTGTATTGCATTTGATGTCTTCTTACAAGGTATGAAATATATCATCTTAGAAAATATGTCAACCACTACAAAGGTAGAACCATTACCTCTCTGAGTTCTAGGTAGTCTAAGAAAAAAGTCCATACTGATATGTTCTTAAGGTTTAGGTTTACTAGGAATGGGTCATGGTGTACATAATCCCACATTCTAACTAGCTTCTTTAGCAACTTGATAAATTTTGCAACTCTTCACCATCTTCTGAACAACCTTGTATGGTTGTGGTCAAAATTATCTCTCAGAAATGAACTTCAGCATCTTGTTAATCCCAAAATGTCATGCAAGTTCACTACTATATTTATCTTTAATGATATTTTCTCTCATAGATCATCTTTATATAAATAATTGCATTCCTTTAAATAATATCTCTTCCGAAATGAAATAGTCAATCCACTTATCTTGCTCATAAATTATGTGATTCTTAAAAGATTTCCAAGGTTTTTCAAAATCAAGATCAATTTCATACAAGTTCTTAAAATCATTAAACACATGTACTTCAACCTTCATCTCTATTAACAAACTTCTTCATCTGCTCAATGTATCTGCTACCTTGTTTGATGATACACTCCTATGCTTCAAATACAAAACAAAAGTTTTTCATATACTCAACCCAATTCATATCTCTTTGATTCATTTAATTTATCACTATAGAAAGCTATAGGCTCACATTGTTGACTCAAAATAACTCCAATTGCATTCCCACTAGCATCATAGTCAACTTAAAAAACTTTAGTAAAATCAGTTAAAGAAAGCATAGGTAATTATGCTACCTTTTGTTTCAATGTTTCAAAACTTTTGTCATGTGTCCACTTGAATTCGTTTTTGTCTCCTCTTATTGTTTCTATCATAGGATTACATGCAAAACTAAAGTTTATGATAAAATTCCTATAGAAACTTATTACTCCATGAAATGATCTAACTTCCCCAACATTGTTAGGTGTGGGCCACTCAAGTATAGCTTTTACATTAGCAGGATCCATCTTCAATTCATCAGTATAAATCACAAAACCAAGGTGTACAATGTAACACCCCACCAGGAAACCCAAAATAAATTAACCTAAAGTTTCACTAAGTTTTCCAAACTTTTTTTTTGAAGATAATTGTAAGAATTTGGTATAGCTTTGATACCATGTAAGAATTTTCCTTAGGGCAAAATTTACCCAAGATGAAGGAACTCAAGCACAAGCACAATAGTAGACCAAAAAAATATGATCAGAATAACAATATGATATTCAATTCAATATGAAAGTACACTAGGAGTGTCTGTATATAAAGGCCTCTAGAATGCCTAGGAGTTAGCAACATGATAAGTCATACAACCAAGCACATGTCCACCGGGTGTGGGTTATCCTCCATTAAGCACAGGAGTAAGTGTGATGATAAGAGGATAAGCCTACAAAGATGTAACATGCAAAATTATGTTGTAGATACCATGTGCTAAAATAGGAGTGTGAATAACTATGTTCTCTACATGATAACTCAGTTAATTATGCAAACTCTAGTGTTGTAGACACCATGTTCTAACCTAGAGTTGCTTATTCCAGTTTTGTCAACATGACAAGTCATAAAAGTATGCAAACTCCTAAGTGTCTCACCTAAGAAATAATAAAATTATGCATTAACCTAAGTAAACCTAAGTAAATTGTAAATAGTAAATACTTATTTACACCAACACCCTCCCTTAAGTGCAACTTAGGGGAATGCACTTAAGCTTATGAAAGCTAGGATGAAATGCAAGATGGGTCCCAACTAGTAGGCCATGATAGATACCCAAGTACATAATGCAATGCAATCTCTCATAAAGAAAAGAAAGAGGGAAAACCTCATGGGAAAACCCATCCCCCAAAAAGAGAGATGAAAAAACAAGATGCATGGATGGATGGAGTAATCAAGATCCCCCCATTATGACATACATCAAGTATATACAATAGAGAAGTATGAGAAGAACATAATCCCAACAGAGGAAAAGGTCCCCCATAAAAGAGACAAGAAGAAAGGAGACAAGGTAGTCCCCCCTCCAAATGTAGAAGTTGATCCAAGACTATTGAATAATGTTCCTCCCCTTTGGAAGAAACAATATCATAGGTACATATGAGATGTTTCCCCTATGTGTACAAAGAATCCCAATGATCAATGATGCCTCTAAAACTTGCTCAACTATCCCTATGTTGATATTGACTTTCGCCCCTTCCAATGCTGCTAAAAAGAACAATGTTGGATCTAGCAAGGATGGATGTAGAACATGTCCCAAAGAATTAATTGTCTCCTCAAATGATAAAGAGACCTCCTACAATTTTTGTACATAAGGATCCACAATCATATCAACCTATGTAGACTAATCATGTAGAGAATGGACAAGAGGGTCAAAGTGAGCCCTTGCAACAACTGAAGAAGGATCTTCTTCATCAAAGAGAAGATGTATATTATCAATGATGTCTCCCAAATCTGCTATGTGTGACTCCACGAAAAAACTTGAAATATCTATTAAGAAGTCATCCACTGATGCTGGAATTAGAAGACTAGGTGTACCTTGTTGTCTTGGACCTATCACTGTGGCTATATATGCATGTGGAATGTGCTAATGATGTGACCTCTCCCTATACTTGTCAATAGGATCCCACATATCTGAGTCTATTGAATCACTATCGCTAGTGTCACTATCAGTTTCCATAATGTATGAAGTGCAGAGAGGATTAGAGGACAAGCTGGGTGAACTTTCCTCAAAGTGAACATTCCTCTCTATAAAGATCTCATGAGTCTCAAGATCCATAAGTCTATATGCCTTAACACCATCTTCATAGCTGATGAAAGTACAAGGCCTAGGTGGTGGTGCATTGTATCCCTTGGAAGATATGTTTGCCCATGTTGGACAACCGAAGTCTCTGAAGTGTTCGACAACTAGTTTTCTACCACACCATGCCTCAAAAGGAGTCTTTCCATATAATTCATTATGAGGAGACCTAATAAGTATGTGATTGGAACTTCTTATAGCTTCAACTTCAAGTATAGGATCTAGAGACTTGTGTTGTATCATGCAACTTGCCATTGACTTAAGAGTTCGTAACCTCAATGCTACAATATTTGTCTTGTGCAGACTAAATGCTAGTGGATTCTAAAGATCAATACCCTCAACTTTGCAAAAGTCTTTAAGTCTTGTGTTCACATATCTACTTTCATTATCCATCTGAAGAACTTTGATGGCTTTCCTTGATTGTTGTTCAACATGATTCTTGAAGGCTAGAAACTTATCCAACACTTCATTTTTGTGATGAAGAAAGTAGACCCATGTGTAGCATGAAAAGTCATCAATGAAAGAGAGGATATAGAAACCTTGGCTGACTAATGTCACTATGAAAGGACTTGCTAGTACCATGTAAACCAACTGAAGAACAACTGGTGCTCTTGAAGACTTCCATTTATCAAACTTCTCCTCTAGATGCATATCCACTAAACATGTTGAACATTCACCTTGGGAAAAGCTAATTGTAGGTAGATCTGAATATATTGTTTGAGAAAAGTTGATGAAGACAGTGGAAGGCAAGATGGCCATACCACTCATGCCATAATGTACTTTGTGAATTGGATTGAGTTAACAAGGCATGTAAAGGAGACTTAGGCACAAAGTGGGAGAAAGAATACAACCTTGTGTCATGATTAACTTTCCCGACTATAACCAATGAATCATCTTTGAGATTGTAGATTGTACACCACTACTAAATCTAGAAGGAACTCAACTTTATTGCCATATCTATAGTGAGCAATTTGGTAAATTGAGAGGACATTAGAACTTAGGTTAGGAACATAGAGAACATCTTTGAACTCTCCATTTTCCATCTCCACATGTCCTTTCCCTTCAACTTCCATTTTTATATTATCTCCTACAATGATGTGTGGTACCTTAGACTACTTCAATGAAGAAAAGTCTCCTTTTGAAGAACCTGTATGATATGAGGCACCTGAGTCAAGAATCCATTCCACTGAAGAACTTGAGTTTTCCATAAGTGCTTTCCCTTTGCCTTTTGAATCTAAAGATGAAGATCCTTTCTCCTTATAAGCATTAAACAGTGGAACATTGTGCTTCTTCATGACAGTCGTCAACTCATCAATATTTTTATGATAACACTCATGTTCATCATGACCCAAGTTCTTGCAATAGGCCCACTTTTTCTTCTCTTTATTAGTTTCTCCCTTCTTGTTTGAATTCCAGGAAGACTTTCCTTGTTAATTTGATGATGGTGTTACCTTTTCTATATCCTCTTGTGTGTTATTTTTCCACTTCTTTTTTCTTGCCCATTCCTTTATCTAAAGTTTGAGCAACTAAATTTTGAGAACCCTCATTATTGGCCACCAATGCCTTAGACTTGGGCAAATTGAGAATCCCTATTGATTGCAACTTCTTTTCTTCATCATCCAATAGTTGAGCATAATGATCAAAAGAGACTTTCTAATAGGTAGCCCCTAATGTAGTCTTTGTGGTGTTGTAAGAAGAAACACAATGTGGAGTACTTAAATGGCAACTTATTATGAATAAGATAGATTAAACTATCATCTTTAATAGGACTACCACTATCATCAAGCTTTTTTCTTAATTCATTCACCTTTATGATAAAATCTTGTATAGAATCAAATGTCTTAGGTTCTAGTGAGACAACCTCATCTTCAATTTTGTAAACATCCTGCTCAGACACTTTACCATACAAGTTTTTGAGGGCATACCAAGCATCCTTGGATGTCTTATACTTCTCGATCTGATGGAGGATTTTTTCTTCAACCCCCAATTGAATATCACCTAGGGCTTTCCTATTTGCTGATTCCCAAGCATTAATATCACTTTTCGATACTTAATCACCTGTTGGTTTAGGAAGGATACCATCTGCATATTGAGAAACTTCATTATGCATTAATTGACATCACATTTTAATGGACCATGTAGCATAGTTATGTGGTGTTAATTTTGGTAACTTAAATTTAGGAAATTCTAGCCAAAATCAAAAAAAGTTACACCTGATTTGGAGTTTGGATGACTAAGTTATGGCCTCCCAAAGTTGGACTGTCAAATCAAAACTAAATCTAGAGAGGGATTTGATCCAAAAAAAATGAGGTTAAATTTGATGGTCAAACAACCATCACAATAGTTCAAATTTTCCTAGAAATGATGGTCAAATGGCCGTCAAATTTAAGATAGTGCCTATCTAACATTAGCGAAAAATTGCACCCTAGGATGACATGGTAGCTGACTAGCTGTACAGATAGAACATGTGGTAAACCTACAAAATTGACGTGTGCAGCTCATGTGGTGTATGGCAAGGTCTGCATGTCAAAGTATGGAGCTCACGTTTGTCTGTCGAGTCAGATGTACGATGATCGACGTGTTTGGCTAAAGGGTGCTAATGTGGAAAAGGGTAGCAGAGCTGGCATCTTTGTCAAGCATGACATAGCCGCATGTCTAGTGTGGAAGGAGTGGTTTTTGCCACACGAGGGAAAGCATAGGGTTACCATGAAACAATGTCAACACTAGTTTGAGGAAGGACAACCGGTTGGAAAACTCGGCAAGGGGAATATTTTTAGTCCCACATGCATTGTTAGAGGAAAAATGTAGTTGTTTAAGGAGGTTGCACACTGGGGAGTAAACAAAAGCATGGTCACTGGATTATATGTGGAATCCTCTTCGCCAGATGGTATTGTTGGCAGTTGGCTTATGTAGTCATCATGTTTGTAAATAAACTACTGAGTGTTAGCAAAATTTGGCCACTAAAATTTGAACGCAATCTTCAATAATTGTTGAAGCTATTGGATTATGAAGTAAATATTCTGATTGAATATTCAGTCAATTGAAGGATATTCCTCTTGCAGGGGTCGGGGTTTCACCACCCGATTCCTACAAAAAGAATTTCTTTGTAGGCCTTAGTAGCCAAAAAAAAAATTCAAAAATGTAGAATTCAAAAATAATTATCTGAACAAAATAATTGTGCTGATTTAATAGATCATACTAGATTTGCAAATTGGGGCCTTCAGGTGCCAGTTAAAAAAAAAATTTGCCTCAATTTTGATTGTAGCCCAATATAGGAAAATTTATAGTCAATTTTCATCGAATCAATGTTTTGGATGCAATGGTGAGGTCCTTTGGCTCTAGATACTCCCAATATCTATGGATTCTCTAGATCTGAGTCGAGGTGCTAAAGCAAGAATGGTCTGGAATGGCTATGTGAAGAGAATCTCCCCAAGCTCTGATAACATGTAAGAATTTGGTATAACTCTGATACCATGTAAGAATTTGGTATAGCTCTGATACCATGTAAGAATTTTCCTTAGGAAAAAATTCACCCAAGACCAAGGAACTCAAGCACAAGCACAACAGTAGACCAAAAGAGTATGATCAGAATAATGATATGATATGATATTCAATATGAAAGTGCACTAGGAGTTCCTATATATAAAGGCCTCTGGAATGCTTCTAGAATGCCTAGGGGTTAGCAACATGATAAGTCATACAACCAAGCACATATCCACCAGGTGTGGGTTATCCTCCATTAAGTACAGGAGTAAGTATGATGATGAGAGGATAAGCCTACAAAGGTGTAGCACACAAAATTATGTTGTAGACACCATGCAAATAATTGTGTTGCCTATATGACAACTCAATTAATTATACAAACTCTAGTGTTATAGACACCATGTGCTGAACTAGAGTTGCTTACTTCAGTGTTGTCAACATGACAACTCATAAAAATACACAAACTCCTAAATGTCTCACCTAAGAAATAATAAAATAATGCATTAACCTAAGTAAACTTAAGTAAAGTGTAAATAGTAAATACTTATTTACATCAACATTAATAACATCAATAGATAACATGGCGGAAGCAATAACTCACATACATACAACCATCCAAAACATATTACATCTCTTAAGGGTTCCATGACATTGAATCATATTTATAAGTTTGTTAATATTAAATCTAACACATAACAAAAATCCACATCATGGAATAACCATAAGAGAAAATTCAATTAAATAATATACAATTATATATGATGTCACTTAGCATAACCAAAATGCATAATCATCCATTGTACAAGTCATAGGGTATGAAAAGCTCAAAGAATATACATCAGGAATAAAATACATCATCTCATAAGATCTCTGATAATCAAATATAGTACAATATAATATAGTTTTCCAACATAAATACAAGATTGAAAAGAAAGGAACAACTGCATAGGTACATCTAACAATGGCATCCAACTGTCGGATCTCAATGGTATAAGAAAAAACACTACCACCTGACCTCATGGAACCTAAATGATCCACTCTCACCATGTTGAGGAGATAGTCTCAAGTCCCATACATATATCAATCCACAAGTCATAACCAACATCTAGGTCAAAGAAATCCTAATAGCAATATTTCTCAAAGATACCAAGACACATATATCATCTAATCCCAGAGGCAACAAAGATACATAGGAAATATACTATGCAAGTGGGAAAGTGTCATTGCATGAGCCAACTCTAAGGTTACCTTGGCAGCTTCTCTAGAATTTGGCCCCCTAGTGTCTCTATGCCGTATCAATATCCTTTTGTACATACAAGGCTTACTAACAAGGCAAGGTCTCAACCAAGCACCCTCTCTACTCCCATCCTAGCCTATACTAGCACTCAAGGAATGGGCGAGGAAAAACATTGACTCTTATTAATTCATTTTACTCTCATTTAATGAAATTTTATCACTTACTAAAACAACTTACAATGGGTTACCCAAGTAGCCTCTTCAGGGCTTTGGCCTCCATTACAAGCCACTTCCCAATGTACACATAGATTACCTACCCTAAGCTCATGAAAAGTACAACTCATAAAATCACAATTTTCACCCCAGTCCTTTACAAGAAAATGGGAAGCACCTATAGATAAAACACACTAATCACCTCAGTTCTTTACAAGCAACTGGAAAGAACTTAATGACCAATCATAATAATCACCTCAGTCCTATACAAGAAACTAGAAAGCACCAGAAGATAACTAATAAAAAACTCAAAGCTTACAACATGAATAATACACCATTCACCTCAATTCTACACAAGCAACTGGAAAGCATTAACAAGCAACTGATCAAAATTCATCATAGACATACATGAATACATCACCATGGTTGGGTATAGTAGATCATGACCAAAATATAACCATAACATCATCATAGAACAAAACCCCCAAGCTTTGGTAAACATCCCAACTGGTCAACATACTAGGTCAAACCCAAACCCCAACATGAAATACAACATACATCTCATCAGAGTTTTAACAATTGTTTTCATAATTCATTAGGTTTTCAAAACACAAAGGTTTGATATACAGATAGGGTTTCACTTTTCATTTTCATAGAGTCATGTCTGACAAAAAATTTGAGTCCACAAGAACCTCAAGAGACTCAATAATCCATTAAAAGTTGTCTAAATATAAAGCCCCATTTTTATATAAAAATAAACTATCAATTTAATAACACCAATCTCCATTAAAATTATCTAAATAAATATATTATTATCTTTTTGAATTTTAAGGATAATCTTATAACCAATCTTTTTAGTAATTTTTATTAAAATTAAATAACAATTATTAAATTATTAAAATAATAACTTATTAAATTATCAATAAAATAATACTAACTTCCTAATAACCATACTTACTAAATTTAATAATATAATATATATTATGAAAAACTATTAATAACATTTAATAATGAACAAAGTATTTAATAATTATTAATATTATATTATAAAAAATTAATAAACACAAATAAATAAATTAAAACTACCTTTTTAGTGTTTTAAAGCCCATAGGTTGTACCGCTACCATGACAACCCTGTTGACTTAGCAGTAGAGTACTGCATTAGTAGTACCTACTGCTATGGCAGCAGGACTGTCGCACACAGTCCCTTAAAAGAGAGCTACAACATGGAGAAAGGGAGGATGGGAGGTGGGGATGGTGGCCCGCCTCCCACTTAAAATATTTCAATTTTTTTAAATATAAAATCCAAATCAATTTTAATTCCCCCCTATAAACCCTTCTCAAAAAAATTTAAACTATTATATATTTTAATGATTATCACAATAATTACCAATCACTGTGGTAATTATATTCATTTTTTTTTTTTTTTTTAAATTTACAATCTAGATCTGATAGGGCAACAAAATTTAAATAGTTAAATCTAGTAAATAAAACTAATTTTCTTTTGAAAAGCCTATGCTGAAGTTAATCAATCAATTTTTTAATCTCTAAAATTTACCAAACAAGGGTTTTCCAATCTTCAATTCATTTACAGATGTTTCAAAAATGAAGAGAATAAATTCACAAACAAGGGTTTCAACCCAATTGAATTCTAAATATAGATCCACAATAAACATGGAGAAAACAAATAATTCAAAAGAGGAATTACTACGCAAAATTCAACAAGATCCTACTTGGATCTAATGCTAACTAATCGAATGCTCAAAGTTCACAAGAAAATTTCCTTCCTTTCAAAAATTAGCTCCTCCAAACCTATGTGTGAAGAAATGAGCTCTAATTTCTTAATAAAGAATTTTTCTCCCTCTTAGGGTTTCGATTTTGCAATCACATGAAACCTTTTTATTTATTATTTTATTATATTTTAATTTTATCTGCAACCTTTTGCATTCTAATAAAAATAAACTTTACTAAATTAATTTGCTCTCTTTCATTAAATCACAAGATGTCTTTAATAAATTATTTATTAATTTAACCAATAATAATATTTAGAGTTTACTTTAAAAATGAGACTCCTAAATAAATTATTATTAAATTAAATAAATATAATTGAGCCAAAATTAGAACTTTAATTAAATCTTTTAAATTTAATTAATTTCTTAATTAATTAAATATAACTAAATATTGATTTTTCTTTATAAAATTTTCATTAAATTAAATCATTTAATAATATTTTATTTGATTTAATTATAACTAAAAATCACAATAGACCCACAAAACTAAATATGAAATCTCATTACAAAGGATAGAGTCTTAGATCAAACTCAAGGGTCAAAATCATGAATTCACGTCACTTGATGAATTTGGACACTAGTAAATTTAGCCCTAAATTTTGACGAGAAAAGGTCACAATTTCGACCAGAGTTGGTCGAATAGATGACTAAACATATCATCGATCTTTTTTCATCAATTTTTCATCACAGTCATTATGTGCTAAAATTTTGACTTTAAAAAGGTCGACTTACCGATGAGAGGTTTGTCAATTTCCTTAGTCCAACTTGAAAGCTTATTTCCTCATTTGTGTCCATCGCTGGTCAAAATTTTGATGAACACTCTTTGACTTTTTTGACGGTGAAGCCAAACCTTTAATGGCAAAAATGACCAACTAGCGTCAAAATTGTGACCAAGATCCCTTCAATCTTCTATAGTGGTGCCATACCACGGACAGGAAAATTGACCAACAATCATTGAAATTGTGACCAAGACCCCTTAATTTTCTATGGTGGTACCATACATTCGACGACAAAGGGAAGACATGTTCGGTGAAATTGAGACCAACACTTGGTAGAAATTTAGACGGGTTGTGCCAATTATTGGAAAAGCTTTGCTCTCATAAGAGCCTTCTAAACTGCACAAAATTTGATTCTAAAGCATAATTGCTCAGTGCATGAGACTCAAGGTATCGTGCACATTTCTACCTCCACACCATTATTTCGTTCATCACATGATTTATTTCATAAAAACAATGGGAAGGAGGAAGAAATGTGCACGATATCCTAAGTCTCCACCAAGAAATTATGCTTTAGAATCAAAGTTTGTACAGTTTAGAAGGCTTCTATGAGAGCAAAGCCTTTGTAATAATTGGCACAGCCTATCTAAATTTTGGTTCTTGAGACACCATTGCTTGTGAAGACTGTAGGGAAAAATAAAATTAGGAAAGAATTATTTATTAGGAATGAAAGCCAATAACACTAACTAATCTCTATTTTTCAAAAAAATAAATGTGACAAAAAAACTTACAGTCCCAATCACATCATTATAAGAGTGCATATATAACTACAACCCCTTATTTGGCTGCTTCTTGATCAATTCCTTGGCAAGAGCATCCAGGACATAATATTAAAATGCAATCAATCCCTGAGCCTATTAGCTCTTTCCTACCACCAAGTTTGGAACATAGTAACTTAGGATCTAACTATGTCTAAAACCAACATAATTTACAAATATCCACAATCCAAATATTATCCCTTGATGTTTTCTTTAATGCAAAATTTTAACTCAACTATGTTATCACCCTGGATGCAATACCAAACTATCATTAGGCTAAAGACTGCATCAAGATTTACAAATGCAAGGAGAACTACCCAACCAAAGTAGAAAATGACATGAAAATTAACAATCTATCAATTGACACCTCTAGATGAAATATTTCTAGCAATTGAACTGTACTATAGAAACAAAAATTGCCTTAAAATTGACACCTCACCAGTTGTAGTTCATTTGCATCCATAATGGCTTCACAAAAGTTGAAAGATTACCATTTTTCAAGAACACAAAAGGCACTCATAGTTCAGTTGCATCAATAAAAGTAAAGTTATTTGAATGTAAAACTTCCACTTAATAGCTAGAAAAGCCATATCCTCAGTATACATCATCTTTGATGGAATGTTCATAAGTGAATGATTTTCTCTAAAAGCTCAAACTTATGCACAAAGAAGCACCATGCTCTTGAATATATATATATATATATATATATATATATATATATATATATATATATATATATATATATATATATATATTTATTTATTTATTTATTTATTTATTTATTTATATATTTATATATAGGTTACAAGACTGATATATCGAAAGGAGCACGGTGAGGGCAAGAGACTATCAATATCAATTGTGGAGTTGTAGATAGGTAAGTGGTAAACATAAAAAGGTAGTACAAGGCACCATTTGTCGTGTTCTAATATGATGAACTACCTTGGAGCTGGTTCTAAACCTTGATTTCTTAATGTTGGATTTGATCTAGGTCCCACACCCCACTTTCCTTCTGATTTTGAAGGCTCAATGACATAAAATCCTCCGTCAGTCATTCCAAAAGTGAACTAATTTGAGTCAGATGGGTGTGATGTAATTACTAGAGGATAGACATTGCATGAATAATCAAAGGATACATTTTGAATTAAATCATAAAATACTTGGGGATCCATTTATCCATACATAACATAACTTTTTCCTCCCTAGGCCAACTTACCTATTCATGCCTGAAGCTGAATATGCAGAAGGTGTAATATGATAGCATGGCCTCAAGTTCTCTGCATCAAATACTCCAACAACACCATCACAGTAGCCTGCAATTATGAGAAGGCTATTGCATGAATATACCACACTTGAAATGGGAGCAGATAGAGAATCATGAGGTGTCCACTATAGTACAAACAAATGTGATATTAGTTTACACTCATATAGAGAAGGTAGCTTATATCATTATCACTTACTAAATTTCAATTCTAAATTGCTGATAAAGACTTACACAATGCAAACACTCAAACTTAGAAGCATCATAAATAGCAAGCTAGCTCTCGTGAACAACCAAAAAGTGAACTTGATCATTATGGAACTATACTCTTGTATCCCCAACCGGTGGTGATGATCTTCCTGTCTGCACTTGTAAAAATTTTGACTTTCGCTTCTCCCATCTATCAATGCTCCAGAAACAGAGCTACAAAAACATTGGCTAAAAATTTACTAATTTTAATCTATAAACATGTGAATGTACAAAATGAGATGGCAATGGATATACAAAAAGAAGACAAACCTGGGCATCAACCCCAGAAGATACCAATACATTCAAAGTGTGTGAAAATGCCAAGCCTATAATTTTCTTTTGGTGGCCTTTAAGCTTCATTTTTGCCTGGTTAGTTTAACCAATTTTTGAAAAGACACAAGTTAGAAGTCGCCATTTTTAATGATGCACTAAATGAGTGAGCAAGAAAGAGACTCATTGATCACACCTCATCTACTCAGACATTGAATATCTAGATTGTTGAATCTTTCATCCTAATTGAAATGATGTTATTATCCTGAGGGTGAAAAGCCAGAAAAGTACCTGCGGGAGGAGGTGCCATGAAGGTAGTCATAACTTGCTATAAACACTCATTAGCAAGCATGACACAGAATATTTTCTCAAAACTTTGGCTGAAAAAAGGAAACAAAAAACTTGATAAGGAACCCAAGTAAGAATATAACTTCTAAATTGACCAACTCAGCAGTCATGTTGAAGAGGAACATATTTTCAAAAGATGCACCTTGAATGTCATCATATTAAATAAGGAGACCTTTCCACCAAAGGCAAACATTACATAGGAATCATTCTTAGACAATTCTATGCAAGCATCAACTTCTTTTGGATTTGTAGAACTGATATCATTAGTCATCACAATCCCACTAGCTAGTTACCACATTTGCAGTTGAAGATTAGCAGTAGACTGTAGAGAAGATCACTGTCTTAGTCACTTAAAAGACAATTTTCTAAGAAGCACATAGAAATTCTTTCCAAATTAAGAGCATCACCTTTCCAGATGGATTCAGCTCATTCCATGGCCATTTCCATAGTTTATGGAGTACATTTGATACAAATGCTAAAAGAGCAACACCAGAATTGGTATATATCAACCTTGTAACCTATACAAAACAATAGGTGCTATCCTTGTAAATTTTGTTAAAACAATAAATGTGATTCTAAAGCAGACCTTGAATGATGCAAACCAGCTCCTCAAACTCAAGAGGTAAGAAAAGGAATTGTTGAAGAAAAAAATTCTGATTGATGATGTGGTGAAGATTATTCATGATGCCTCACATTCATATTGATGCATCTTTTTCCCTGGAATAGTAAATGAAACTACTGATAGACTCATTCAAAGATCACTTTTCACACCTTTAACAAAAAGCATAAGAGGTCATAATGAGAATGAATGATAAAGGGAAAGTTAAGAGATGTAACAAGTGCACTAATGCTCATACCATGCTGAAAGAAAATCTAAAGAAGCTTAGAGTGTGTGTCAAGAATACTACAAACCTATTCAAGTATAGTTTGAAATGGAAAGACTCTACCAAGCACATTAAAGCACAAATGGACTCAATTGAAACCCATATTTTGCTAATGGACACATGATTTAGAGGAAGACAATGGCATCTCTCCTATTGCAGACTAGTCAACTTCATTCTCTACTAGATATATTACAAGAGAAAACAAATCAAATTAAGAAAGAATTTCTTCTATTAAGGGAAGCAATTGATCAAATGATGGTGACTTTATCTTAGGTTTCAAAAGGCGCATAATAGATTGAGAAGGAAATGCAAAAAATAGTTAATGTTGATATTGCAAAATATCTTTTCTTGCAATTTAATGTTAGAATAGGATTCTATCTTTAACCATTTCCTCATTAGAATCTACTTTTGGATTGTTGAAGATATAGTATAATGGCATATTACCTGACATATAAGACTCAACTTTGGTGGTAAGACATTTTTGGATCTATATATACACTGGCAAATGAGGAATATAGTTTTGATTTCTATTGCATTTATTTTTGGTGCATTCCCTAAGGGGGAATCCATAGGGATAGAGGAAGCTAATGTAAATATTGAAGTCATGAATTGCAAAGAAGGATATGTGGGTCTAGTTATAGATATGACTTTTCATATTACAGGGAGTAATGTATGGCAACACAAAGTCCATACAGTATTTTAGAGGACACCCTTTGTCCTTGATATCAAGGGGGGGGGGGGTATATGACATTGTGAAGAGTTCGCAAGTGTTTTCATAAATGACGAAGGGGGTTATTGATGCAAATATGTATGTTGGGTTGTCATTAATTTCAAACTTGTCATTGATATCAACTATGGTCCAAAAGGTGTGTTAGTAGTATTTCTACATGTTTTGGAGTGGTACAGTGACAACAGCACTTGTACCAAGGAGTTTTGGTTGTCACAATATCATAGCCAAATATCTACTTTAGATTGGCATTGGTTTAGATTATAGCTCATCTAAATCCTTCTTCAAATTTTGCATGTCTACTCACACAAGGTCCACATGGAGAAAGTAAGCTCTAGAAGTTCATGAACCTTGATCTTACTTATCTCCATAATAGAAGATGGCAGACAAATTGATAGCAAAGATGTAGCAACAAAGGGATGATTTGGAGAAACATTATGAGTGGATATAGGCTATAAGCCTGAATCTAGATTAGAATGCCACATAATATCATATAAACAACAAAAACACCATAAACTTGTAACCATAGCATCATGATCATACCATCATATCATCATATGCTTCAAGTTCAACATCAAAATAATAAAATTACAAATGATAAAACATAACATCAAGTTCAAGTAAAGGAAACAAAGCCTATTTAACCATATTTGTTTGTCATACCCTTTTTGTAAGGAACTCAAAAATTATTCAAATTAAACAAGTATGAACTGTAAGAGACTAAGAAGGAAGGCAAAGGTGTTACCTTACCAGGATGATACTAATAATGAGACAAAGAACCATGAAGACTAAATCCAAGGAGACCAAATCTAAACATCCAAGTTCATTCAAATTCAAAAATTGGTCTTCTTTCATAGCACTGTCAAGTCAATAGAATGAGCATTATTTTGTGTCTAGAGTGTCATCAATGTTTTTAAACGTAGAATGAAATGGTTGTAAGTATGCATTCCTACCACATGCAAATGATTTTGAGAGACAAACCTATGCAATCCAATCTCCCAAGGAATAGATAGCACCACTTATTGCCATCTTTTCCAAAATAGGATTTTTCATAAAGTGATATTAGAATAGTTACTAAAATGGTCATAAATTATGTTCTTATAGTAAAAGAATACTTTGACTTAAGAAAAAAACTACACAATATTAAAACATGACATTGTGATTTAAAAACTAAAAAGGTACCTGTAATGAAGAACTTCATTTGGACTTGCTAATTGGTTATCACTATTCACTATAAGCTTATCTTTAAAGTTTGAGCTTCACTTGGTTTCGAGAATAGTTTAATATTCTCTACTAAACAAGGCCAACCACGTGAAGGTGGAAGCTCATTTGGCCCCTCCCCCCCCCCAAAATCACTCTAAATTCCCCATTAACATTTAATAACATTCATTCATTCATCCATTTTTGAAATATAACATTCAATCATTATAATCACATGATAACATTCATTAACACATAAAATTCATTAACACACAACAATCATTTCTTTTTGGCTTTCTTGCTTCTTCTTTTTTCGTGAAATTTCTAAGAGGAATATCAATGTCCTCGTCATCCCCCTCCTCTACTGGTTCTAATTGCAATGCATGTCTCCTCCTCATCTCTTGAGGAACATGAGGCTGCTACACCAAAGGGGGGTCCGTTGCAATAACAAGTACTTCATGAGTTAAATTCACACCATTTTATATTAGTGAATCACGAGTTTTTATTTAAGTAAAAGAACTATAAATTAAAAAATTAATTTAAAAGAACAAAACATAGATTTTCTTTACCTGAATGTGCGACATGATCTACCAACTTATCAATTTGAACATCCTCTGGCACTTGTTCAGCACGACATGATTCTATATCCTCTAAAATATACACAAAAAGGTTACACCAAGTTCAATTAAAGATGTTAAATTGTATTAATAATTACATAATTAGTTTTAAATAGAAAATGAGCACCTCCATGGACTGTACGATGCACATCAGGGGCTTCATGATGCGGCATATGATCTGTGTCACGATTAACAGGTTGCATTGCAATGTCATGCACATTATTATCAAATAGATTATTGCTCAAGTATTCAATTTCTAATATATTTTTTGGCATATTTACCTATGCACATGATGCAAGAGTCTATTCAATTGGGGCAGTGGAAGCTTGCCATAGGCGTTTAGCCATGGCTACATAGCCCTGCTTGAAGGCAATTCTTTTGTGTTCTTCTGTGGCCTCTAGATTAAAATCAGTGCCCTAAATTTTTTTATTAATTAACAAAATTATTTGCATTTTATAAATAATTTTTCTTTGCAATTAATTTACTGCTACTTACAACTCATGCTTTGATTTTAGAATATCCCCTAGAGCCAAGTTTGTGCTGCCCAACCTTTTCTAGCCTAGCCTTTGTTTCCTTTAATGTGTCCTACAACCTATGAAAAGTTTGAAATATGTTAGATGATATAGATATAAATATCAGTACTAATTAGTGCATTATTATATTAATGTACTAGTAGTTAATACTATTGCATACCTTCTCGCATTTGCTGGTGTAATTTCTCTTCGACCATCCTCTTTCTCCTTTGCATCCAAAATGAACTCATTCCATTCCCTCACTGTAATAAAGGGAGGATTCTTGTACTTTGGGTTTAGGACAAGACTCTTTCTATATGAGTCCCTCACAACCTTAAGATGTTTGCAAGCTTTTTGTAACATTTTCTTATGATCAAAAATATTAATACCAAACTCATGCTCTAAATCTTTGATGAGTTGATCTTTTAATTTTTTATCTTGAAAGTTCCACCTTTTAAGAAAAAACACAAAATTGTTAGATATAGCTATTAAAAGAAAATACCCGAATGAAAGGAAAAATGCTGCACCAATTAATGATATGAAAAAAAAATAGGGGGATAAAATTAGTTCACTTATGATGTTCCACCTTGTACGTATGGTGGGCCCAAATGTTTGCAGTGTGAGGTCATAAAGCTTCTTATGAATAGGTAAATGCATATTACAATATAAAAATAATTGTTTAAATTACCTAGAATCTTAGGACATTTTAAAGGCATTGATTCATCATTGTCAATCAACAACAACGCCTGCATAGCTCCCGTGCTAGAAACATGGGTAGCTCTAGGAAATGATGATGAATTATCACCAATACATGCATTGTGATCTATATCTATCATAGTAGATGGTGCATCTCTTACTAGTAAAATAATAATCCACTATGTCATGTACCCAAGATAAAAGTACAATTTATCAACTCATAATTAACACAAAACCAAATATAGAAAAACAAGGATTTACCAGCTGGGCATCCCCTTGTGTTGACATTACAGTCAAAAATCTCGTATGGATGTCCATCAACCTCGTAGGAGTCTCCTACACTTGATGACCTGAACAATACATTGTTAGCAAAGACATTCTGAAATAATAAAAGTAAGATTTAACTTAAGAAGTTTTTGAATGTTCAAAATAAAAAATTCCTTGTAACTTGTCAACTAAAAGATTATTGTACCAGTGGCAGTCAAAGCTCTGCTAATAGCGGCCTCACCATGTTGTCCTTGACCAAGTTCTAGATCAGTTGCCAAAAAATCCTGTAACAAGAACACATATTACATATTTTATTTCACAACATAAAAGATTATAAAATATAAAATTTTATTGAACATTTTTTATAACTAAAGATTCATTACTGCTTACTTCATAACGACGAGCTTGCGCTCTCAAATTAGATAGCCTCTTCATCATCTCCTCAAATGGAATATTTGCTTCATCCAAAATTCTCATTTTTTCTAAATTTATTTGTTTATTTTTTTCTTCAACATAATTGTTAAATTAGGTTTTTCTGCAATATCATTATCAGAAAGGGTAGCTATTGGCTCTGTACTTACTGCAAGTGCTTTTCCCTTATTCTGAACATCAAATTGTGAGAGTAATATCAGTAAAACTATCATAAAAACTCAAAAATTATAAATAAAATAACATAATAATATAACATTTTTCAACTATCTAATTTGTACAATTTCAATAAGGTTTACCCTTGCTAAATAATGGGTGGGAGTAGCATCCTCATGGCCTCTATCATGTGTGGGATCCATATCATCCTATCACAAAGATTAAACATAAAAACTTTAGCTAACTGAAAGCAATAGACAACAAAAAAAAACTTATTAACAAAATGGTATATAATACTTACAACCCTCATGATAGTAACTTTGTTTGTATCTATGTGATTTAAATAGTAATCTATTAGCAATTCTTCCCCTGCACTTATTAATTTTATTGCACAAACAAAAACTGCATTCCCCTCACACACCTCAAATATGCAATTGGGTTGCCTACTAGTTGAGGAAGGTCTCATCCTATTTATAAAACCTACAATGTTACTTTTTTCTTTTTGTCTCCCATCAATGTACATAGCAAATCTTTTACTTTGATCATTTTTTTTCCATTGCATATAATTAGCTGATAGTGCATACCTATGCATACTTTTTTTTTATTGAACAATCCGCATCCAATCATTGTAATTGTAACATGGATTGACATACTTGAACAATTTGACAACTTTTTTGTAACATACCTTTATCCCATCCATAAAAAATAGGCCCAAACCATGTGATGAGGATGGTGCAATGTGATATATCCTCTCATTGACACAAAAATCGATGTTAATTGGAGGTAGCTCATTGGGGACCCATTCTTTCTCAATGTGTGTGTACTAAAAGGGAACCTTGATATCACCTTTGGTCTCATCATCATAAGAATATGACCCCCCATTAGCAAAGAAAAATTGCATGTGTTTATCAATTTTTTTTCTAATCTTTTGACCTCTAGTTGATCTCCCTATTTTAGTTGTGGTACATGTAGAGCTTTCATCTACCATTTCCTCATTTCCCTCATTCAATGTAGATAGATCTGACAAGTACCTATTTGGTGGGTCCTGCAATCCATCAAATGGAAATTTGATAATATTTAAATAGTATATATAGAATAATCAAGTCGTGACTCATACGTGCAGTTCTTCTTTGTCTATACGTGAGAGATATAAAATGTAGTAAGTTGAAAGTGATTATACAATTATATTTCTATACAGACCTTCTTTGTCTATATATACATTATATGATTATATAATATGTCTATTTATAACATATGTGCTCAATGATAAAAAAGAAGAATATAAGAAAGTTATGTCTATTTATTAACTTATACCTGTTGATCCATGTCACTATGCACGATCCATGCCAAAGGGGTCAAATTTCTTGCATATGTTAGTCATTTATCTTAAGTTACCTAAAAATTACATGATACATGTATGCTAAAAATAACTTAGAAGACAACATGAACAAATTTACCTTATATATGGAATGCAAGATCATCAACAGAAGGGGTGACAATGTCTGTAGTCAATTGCCTATTTGCAAAAAGGGTGATAATTAGACACAATATAAACATTGGTAATTATAAATAATATATGTTGTAATCATTAGAATTGAACACAATAAATATGTAACCAAATTTCCTACATATGTTAATCATTTATCTTAAGTTAGCTAAAATTTACATGATACGCGTATGCTACAAATAACATAGAAGAAAACATGAACAATATGCAACATCGTAAACATGAACAAATTTACCTTATACATGGAATGCAAGATTGTCAATAGAAGGGGTGACAATGTTTGTAGTCAATTGCCTATTTGCAAAAAGGGTGATAATCAAACACAATATAAACATTCATGGTAATTATAAATAACATATGTTGTAATCATTAGAATTGAGCACAATAAATATGTAATCATTACAATTGAAAGCAATAAATCATGTCAATCATTTCATTGATCATTTCAATTATGTCATTGATTATCTTCTTCTTCTTCATCCTCATCATCATCATCATCATCATCATCGCCATCATCATCGCCATCATCATCGCCATCATCACCATCATTATTGCCATCATCATCACCATCATCATCACCATCATTGCCATCATAATCGCCATCGTCATCATCACCATCATCATCATCATCATCACCATCATCATCATCATCATTATCACCATCATCTTTATCTTCATCATCTACTTCTTCATCATCTTCAATATCTTCTTCTTCCATAACATTATACTTTATTGACCTTCCTCTTGGATCATGTATAACAACAAATGACCAACCCTATTTATGTGGAACCTCTGAGTAAAACACTTGCTCACATTGTCTTGGAAGAACATAGGGCTCATCTCCAACTAGCTCAAATGACCTTGTATTAATCATTGTAAATCCATTATCATGTTGAGTAACCATTCTATCTAGATCATTTTGATTTAGTCATAACTTGTACCATTTGACGACGAATAGAACTATATTGAAGGAGTTAAAGTCACACTCAATTATATCATCCAAGATTCCATAGTATTGATTTTGAGATTGTTGAGGATGTATGTCATTTCTAGATGATATATTGGTGACCTTGAAAACTGTAGTTATCCCAGAATCACAAGTTTTCTTTGTGTCATCCAACTATTTTATGCAAAATTTGTGGCCATGATAGTACATAGCTTTGTGGTGCTTGATCTACAATTTTTGAAGTGTGTGTAAATTATTTGCATCGTGAGTTGATACAAAACATACGTCGAGTTATGATCATTAATAAATTTCTATGTACCTCTCCACCTCTTAAACCCTTTACTAGATCAACTACCATCGGCGTAACATTGGAATCTACATTACGATGAGCTTCTGTAACCAATAAAGAAACACCTTCCCATGTTAATGAGCAGCCATTTTGTTTACATTGTTCAATCCATACCGTCATCCAATCAAGATTGTTCGCAATATAAAAATGTATTGCATCCCACTCTCAACCACCTGTATCAAAAAAAATACACCAATTATAAATAACTTATATTGAAGATTTATAAGATTTAATTAACTAAAATAACATCTTAGATTTACCTCTCACTTTCCTCAATCTACCTTTTCCCATCAAGTACTCCCCTTTGAATTTGTTAATTGAGTTGTGATCCCAAATACGATCTACATGGATCTTTGCTGCAAACTTAGGAAGATATTCACTAATGTACACCATTGTATAGTATACCATATATCCCTCCACCATAGAACTCTTTGGATGTGCTCTTTGTCAAACCAAGCCTTTCAAAAATTTCAAGTTCCTCTCAACCATCCACATTGACCTAGTTGGTATGAGGTAGTGTTCTTGTGCATTGAAAAATTTGGAGGTAGACACTTTTGCATTTCACACATAAGAAGAGGAATTTTACTCTTCCAATATTTTATATCTTCTTTATTGATTTCTTTAGATGAAAACCACCTCATGTATTTTCCAAAATCATATATAACCTATTTGACATTGTTGGCGAAGTGGTGTGGTAGAGATAGAGGTAGAACATACTACAATATTTGTAAAATGATCTTGTCAATATTTTATAAAAGAATGCAATTAAAACTACATGCAGTATACAAATATATAGTGAATACAAAATAAAATGAATTACCTTAATAAATGTATGCCAATTGTGTGTTTTCAACCCTGGCCCAAATTCACTTTTCTTTGATGTGAGATTGTTTATGTTCACAACAAATCCAATGGGAAATCGTATTTTTTTATGACTTCTTTTATAGCATTGCTCTGCCACTCTGACAATAACCAAGGGCACTTGTATCAATCTGGTCTCCATTTTTATTTGATTGAATGCCATTTTTCATTGCATGGTTGGATTCTTCAATCTCACTACAAGTTTTGACAATTTGGTCTTTGTCACACCTTCCATCCAAGATTTTTCATAATGTCTCTGTTACATTCTTTCCAATATGCATAGGATCAAACAAATTCATAATTGGGAGTTTCTTGTAGTACAGAAACCTAGTAAATTATGTAGGATAAAATTTTAGTCATTTTGGAAGTTGGTCATTGATGCCTTGACAACCTTCGCAAGCATCAATTACATATTAGTAAACAAAACACAATATCAAAATATAAATTTGAAACAAAAACCATCAGATGGAACGACATTACCTCAATGATTTATTTTATTATATGCGAACTTCCATAGGCGAAGTGTTATTCTCTATGGCTTTGACATAGTCTCTTCTTTCCCATTGAAAAGATGTTTTTTGGTAATTCGGTACTTATGATTTATGTGCAGAAAGTGTCTATTCTCATTGAACACCTGCTTTCTTAAACTTTTTGAATGATAATATTTCATCTTTGGACCACAAATTTTTCCTTTGTCTGAAGACCTACAAGATCATGTATAATTGGATTAAACTTGTTAACTTTGTGTTGTCACTATAACATACCAAAAAAGAGGTGTTAAGAAGAGAACATACCACAAAAATATGTTAGCCAGGGGCATTATGTATTGTCCATACAAGCATTACATTAAATTGAAATTGTCTTTGTCCTATTGATCTACAGATATCATACATAGTAACCCCATTCCATAACATCATCAACTAGTCGATAAGGGGTTCAATATATACATTGATATCTTTAACTTGGCACTTACCTAGTTGAATGAACAAAAACATTACATAATTATTATGACCATTTTGATGGATTAATAATAATAAATTAATTTAGATGACCATTAAATCAAAAAATATGTGGAACAATTAGTGTCAACATTATGTGCTCTCTCTTTATGGACAACCAAGGAGGTATGTTATTGTTGATAACAAAAATAGGCCACACCAAGTAAGTAGATTTCATCTCTCCAAAAGGATTGACACCGTCTGCTGCCAATGAAAGCTTGAGATTACAAGGTTCTTCTTTAAAGTATGCCCATTTTTTCTCTATTTTCTCAAATGTCAAACCATTTGCAGGCATTTGCATAATGTCATCTTGTCTTCTATTGCATGTATGGTAATCCATAAATTGTGCCAAGCTATTGCACCTGAATAATCATTGCAGACATGGAATAATGGAAATATGCCGAATAACCTTATGAGGCACCTTTTTTGTTAATTGATCTGATTGATATCTACTAGTATGAAAAATATGGCATTGTTTTTCAAATTCATGCTATTTATGATATATAATATGATCATTCAGACATGCATGTATTGATAAGTAGGAGATAATTTCCACATCAAGTCAAATTGTGACATTGCTATCAGGATTTAACTGTGTGATTTTTGAATCAAACTCATTGACCCATGTTTCATGAGTAGTGATTCAACATGAATCCATCTCTCATGAGAATAAATGGAACACTTAGCACTCATTGGATCTAGGTGATACTCACAGGGGTGAAGCATCGGGACTTCCTGGGAGGTCACCATCCCAGTACTACTCCAACCTGAGCGCGCTTAACTATGGAGTTTCATCCATGGTTAAACCCAAAGCTTGCAACCCCATTTTCAAAACCTTCACCAAGTGTTGTGCCTTATGAACCATTCATTATAAATCCCCTTAAGCTCATCAATTGATAAGTAGGAGATAATTTCCACAACAAGTCAAATTGTGATATTGCTATCAAGATTTAACTGTGTGATTTTTGAGTCAAACTCATTGACCCATGTTTCATGAATAGTGATTCAATATGAATCTATCTCTCATGAGAATAAATGGAACAGTTAACACTCATTGGATCTAGGTGATGCTCACATGGGTGAAGCACTGGGACTTCCCAGGAGGTCACCCATCCCAGTACTACTCCAACTTGAGCGTGCTTAACTACAGAGTTTCCTCCATGGTTAAACCCAAAGCTTGCAACCCCTATGAGCATCACCTAGATCCAATGAGTGCTAAGTGTTCCATGTATTCTCATGAGAGATGGATTCATGTTGAATCACTACTCATGAAACATGGGTCAATGAGTTTGACTCAAAAAGCACACAATTAAATCTTGATAGCAATATTACAATTTGACTTGCTGTGGAAATTATCTCCTACTTATCAATTGATGAGCTTAAGAGGCTTTCTAATGAATGTTTCATAAGACACAACACTTGGTAAAGGTTTTGCAAAAGGGGTTGCAAGCTTTTGGTTTAACCATGGAGGAAACTCCATAGTTAAGCGTGCTCAGGCTGGAGTAGTACTGGGATGGGTGACCTCCCAGGAAGTCCCGGTGCTTCACCCCTATGAGCATCACCTAGATCCAATGAGTGCTAAGTGTTCCATTTATTCTCATGAGAGATGGATTCATGTTGAATCATTACTCATGAAACATGGGTCAATGAGTTTGACTCAAAAATCACACAGTTAAATCCTGATAGCAATATCACAACATGCATTTATTGTTTGATACTCCATTCCAATATCTTTTATGATGGTAGATAATTCTTGGTAGGAGCGAGGTAGAATGTTTGATGGTGGTAACAAACTCACACCTATCAACCTACGACCAAAAATATAATTTGTTAATTTCAATAATATTAATTGTTACATGAACCCAATGTTAATTGTAAGGGAACTACGAGAAAAATAATGAAAGAAGATGGCATACCTTAACATACGTTCCATTGCTATGTTGGATAAACCATTCATAACCTTCAAGTTCACCAACAACAATACAACATCAAGAAGAGTTGTATCATTACCTTCTACTTCAATATTCACACCTCCATGTTCCCTCATTTGGAAATCTGCATTCTTCGAATTGTCATGGTCCATGACATGAAACTCAGGGATGTTAACCAATATGAAAATGATGACCTTATATTAGCCATGACCATGATATCATCATCAAATCATGTCTTATGTAATTTATAAATTATTAAAATACATACCAATGGACGATATTTGTTTCCCCCTTCAATGTGACCATGTTGCCTACAATGTTCCTCAGTTGTTTTGATTAGATATCTTTGAGTCTTTAAGCCCTTACAATTTTTGCAAGGACAATAACATTTTCCATCACCTTTTATTTTTAAGTTAGACCATATTCTAGCAATTTTCTCCCTATTTTTTTGTGTGTTGATATCGTCAGACACGGTCTTTCTTGAATGGAATGACTCGTTGGTGGAAGAAGGATGATTTGTTTGCAACCTGTAGATGGAGTAGTAAGAGGAAGACACATATAGAAATTAATACTAAAGCGAGACAAATAGAAAGAGGTATAGATAGAGAGATAGATTGATAAAGAGATAAAGAAATATAAAAAATGAAAAGAAACAAATGCTTAGTTGACCTTCTATAACACTACCTCTACATATTGCACTTGCTACATACAAGCACTTCTTGAGAAAATGGGTAGTAGCAGCCAAGAAGGGAATAGGAGAATCCATTTGGCTCAAGAGGAGGATGCACAAAGTGACCAATGGGCAAGAGGAAATGCTGATCCAGAGAGAAGAGAGTCTCTAATGTTCAATAGAACCCTGTTGAAGACTGTCAGGGGATAAGCCCAAGGGGTGGGATTTGATTCTACCACAAGCCGAGTTTGCTTACAGTAACTCCGTAAATAGGAGTACTAGTAGATCACCATTCCAAATTGTATATGGAAGTAGCCCAAGGACTGCACCAAAATTGAGGAAGATAGAGCAAGGGGAGAGGACAAGTGTTGAAGCTGAAGAATTTGTTGAACATATCAAGCGTCTACATGAGGAGGTTCAAGCACACATTACCAAGATGAATCAAGAGTATAATGCTAGGGCTGATCAAAGGAGAAGACATAAAGAATTTCAAGTAGGGGATCTAGTCATGGTGCACTTATGAAAAGAAAGATTTCTAGCCAGTACTTACAACAAGCTAAAAATGAAGAAATTTGGCCCTTGCAAAATTCTAAAGAAACATGACTCAGGAAATGCATATGAGGTGGAGCTGCCAGATGGTATTCACATTTCTCCTATTTTCAACATTGCAGACTTAACAGAGTATCATGATGATGGTACAGATGAGGAACTGGTGTTAGAGCCATGTCCAATTCCTGCTTCTAAGAAGGAGGAGATAGAAGACATTCTAGATCATCATGTGGGTAGGAGTACCAGAAATAGGTAGTATGAAGAGTATTTGGTCAAGTGGAAAGGATGACCGATAGAGGACTCAACTTGGATTTCAGCAATTGAGGTTTCCCATTTGGGATTTCCTCTACCATTCATAAAGCGACAAGGTCACTTTTCAATCTACCCTGGGTGTCTGATGCAGGAGCATCCAGAGGTATAAGGGCAATCCTGTGTCACCCAAAAAAATGTACTTAGACTTAGTTTTTGTTTCATGTGTTTTCATTTCTGGATACCCATTTGGGTCAAATAAAGGTTCCAACTCTCACAGTTCCACTATCAATGTTCTAGGATAGAGTATTTGAACACCTTGGGATACGTGTAAATGCCAAAAAAATAGGAGTATGTAATTGGGCCATCATTTCAGTGAACTAGAAGGTGTAAATTGGCTAGATGAATATAATTGTAATTTAGAGCATTCCAGAAAAAGAATCAGGTCAAAAGGCCCCACGGTTTGAAAGTTATTGCAATTTTTCGAGTTTTGGAGACCTCCTAAGAGTGCTTCAAAGTCAGGTTAGGGGCATTAAATGACCTCAAAAAGGGCCAAAAAATGGGGGACAAGCAAAGCTTGTCCATAGGGCTATAGAGCACTTCGAGAGCTTTTCAAAAATGTAAACGGTTCGTTAATCAGAGCTACAGTTCAAAAGTTATGCCTCCCAAAAGTTCGGTTATCATTTTTGGATTCTTCTAGATTTGCACCAACTTCTAACACAGCTTCTGGAGCCTTCTACTAGGTCGGTGGATGCCTACTAGCACTTTCTAGAATGTACTCCTAGTCCTTAACTCTCTAGGGTCTATTTAAGGACATTTTTGGTATTGTAAAAGGTAGTTCGGAGTGGAGTTTGAGAGGAGGTACTAAAAAGAGAAATTATCTCTATATTTATGCTATTGTAAGCCGTTAGGGCATGTTTTGAAGTCTATTTTCTCTGTACTGGATGTATTAGCTTATTTACAAAGTTAATAAAATTTCCCTTTATTGTTGTGTCCATTCTGTGCTTGGGTTGTGTCCCCATCATAACATCAAAATGTGTTGGAGCAAATGTTATTATGGCTCTTTAGGCCATATTTTGTTGGATGCCTTGATAACCAACTTATCATGGTTCTTCGGGCTAGCTTTTGTTAGACACCTTGATAATCAACTCATCATGGTTCTTTGGGCCAGATCTTGCCAGATACTATAACTTAAATCTATCTTAAACCACACTTGAGGTGGTGTTCAAATATTGTATTATAATTGCTTTAATTCTCTCTTTGCTAAAAAGGGAGTGTTGAGAAATTTAACCTCATAGTGAATTGAAGCAAATTCCATATGTAATATATGTTAAAATATATATATGTGTGTGTTTTGATGGATTTATGTTGATATACTTAAATAGACCATTCCAAGATTATCATACTAAGATGGTATCTCTTCATATACTTAAGAGTATAATGTGTTCTATATCAATCCTCCCTAACTAAGAGGGGGTGTTAAGATTATAGCTATGGTCAGATTGATTTAATCTTAACATACAATGTTGGTATAATATATTATAATATTATACTATATATATAATATTATATATACATTATATATATATAATATATAATACATATGTTATATTGTGATTTATATTGTTATCTTATAATGATTAGTCATAGAGACATATCTCTTTATGACACATGTCTCATCCTCTCATATTTATATGAGATACAAACTATAACAATGGAAATATAATTACATTTGTAGAAACTGGTCCATGTTACCTAACAACAAAGGCATTTCTTTATCAGCAAGCACCCTCAGACTCAATCAAGCAATAAACTTAACGTTGTTGAAGTTGATGAAAGCTCGACCCTACAACTCCCAAGAACCACCTGCATGCAAACACCTATCATAGAAAGAGAGAAGCAAAAGCTATGGAGGTTGAAATTCCCAAATCCACAAATGAGACATTCTTGATGAGCAAAAAGAGAAATTGATATTATCAAAAGTGAATCAATGTTATAATTACAAAAGAGATTATCCTTATAAAGGAGATCAAAACCCTAACAAGTAACTAACCTAGGTTGCATGATAATAATCAATAAAATAATTAATTATTGTATGCCCAAAGTTTACCCTAATTAAACTAGAGATAATAAGTGACTTAATAATTAAATCAATATGATTTAATTAAGAAGAAAAATCTTTATTACTCTAACACCACACCCCCCCCCCCCCAAGATAAACTTAGGGAGTAGGTAAAAACCTAGAAATTGCTATTAAAAGTAAATTTGGGTGCTAACAACAAAGCCTAATGAGGTACCCAAGCACAACCAAATCTTTGAAAAGAGAAGAAATGGAGAAAACTACATGGGAAAAACCTTACACCAAAAAGAGATGGAAATAATGCTAAAAAGAACTGGTGAAGGACTGAAGAAGCCTACAAACTAGGGAATGTCCCAAGAGATAGGAACAAAAGATGATCATGAAGAACACCACTAAAGCATGTAGAAGTTGCAAAACTCTGTCAAAAGTAACCATTGATCTGAAGAACCTCCACTGAAATAGAACTTGATTAGCTAGAGAAGACAATAATCTGCATCAAATCAAGAGGCATACAAAGGAAAAAAAATTGAACTCAAAGATATAGATGACATGAAACATCAAAGCCTAAAGAGTTGATCAATCAAACATGGAAGGTTACAACCAAAGTAGGAAAGAAAAGAAGAGTGTCTATATGGTAAATGATTCATCTCACCAAAATATATAGGTACCCAACCATTGCATCCACCTAGTACATAGTAACAAATACTGAATACATAGATCGCTCCATTGAACCAAGAAAGCATGAGAAACAATAGAAGAATCCCCCTAATGTAGATAAGGGTGAGGTGACAGAAAACTAGAAAAGTGGGCCAAAAGAACTACATGTCAAGAAATCATGATCAAGATGCACAAATGAGTACATATTTGTGCACTAAGGTGATCAATCTCAGACGTGTAATGTGGATCATGTCACAAAAGGGAAACTCACTAGGCAAAGGAAGATGGCAAACAAAGACAAAACATCAACCCCCCATGGAAATTTAATCAGAGTAGTGCATGTACAATAAGGCACAATATATGGTGAATCCCAAGAATACAATAATATGTACGAGTGTCCTTAGATGACACTACTTGAATCAGAAGGAAAAATAAGGAAAAATAATTGAAATAAAAATACAGATGGAATATAGCACTTTATCTCAATGTGTTTGCAAGAATGCATACAAATGATGTCTAAAAAGGCCAGAAGAGACATAAGGTCGATAAAATAGATAGTACAACCAATGATGAATCGTCTGAAGCAAAAAAATTATCTCTAGACCTAAAACAACCAAGATATCCACTTGAATGTAAAACTACAAAAAATGAATAGAATGTGCCTAGAGTAGAATTTGGAAAAACAAATAGCATCACTAGAAAGAGATTTGAAAGACCTTTCCAACTATATAAAGAATTCCCAAATCGGATTCGGTATGCCCAAGATATGAGTAAACAACTAAAGGTAGGTCCAAATAAGGCCTGAAGGGGTGATAGAAGTGTTGATGCAACACTAACATCAGCAAGTAATGATCATAAACTTGATGGTCAAGGAATCATCAAGGCAAAAAAATAACCCCTAGCAGAAAAAATATTTGATCATCGAAAACAAGCTAGATCAAAGGTTTGGTGGTGGAAGAATAATTGAGTGGCCAATAAATGACATGTGATAAAAAAAACATGTACATGCCCAGTAAACTACTTCATATGTTAGAAAAATTGCATGGGGGAGAATTAAAAACTCTATCAACTCACCAAAACCATTGGTAAATATCGACAAACCACTTTGAAGAGTCCAACAAACACCATGCAAATGCCAAACTTGGTGAGTGGGCAATGTTGTCAAGAAGTCCTTTAATGGGTGCAAATTTGTCATGGCCATGTGAGTAGGGTCTAATGTATCCCAAAAAAAAATGCCAATGTTTGCTACATAAAAAGAGGCACAAAGCCCATGAGCGTGGGTAAAAAACTACAGTCATCCTTCAAAAATTCATGGCTTCAAGCGTGCCACTAATATGCATCATGTCATTTCACTGTAGTACCCAAAGAAATAATTTACATAAAATCCACCCATAGAGAGCCAAATCTAACAAACCCACATGGAATAAGATGGGCCACATGGCAGCTGATTGGGCCTCCCAAACTAAATGAACTGAGCCCAACAAAAATTGTAGCACTTCTAGGAAGGGATGTTTAGTGGGTTACATAGGGGCAATGAATGTGCCAAAAAAAGAAAACCAACCACTCACAATGTTGAGCACATGGAGGTAAGAATGTGTACCCAAAATCATGCCCACCAAACTTGCAGGCCCAAAGAGTCCCACAGCATGTCGAATTTCACCCCAAAATAATGTGCCAACTTAGAGGACACACTAATGTGGTGTGGGAGGATGTTGCATGCACAAAAATAAGGGCACAAAACAAGTTGTCTCACATGAATCATGGAGTGCAAGGATGGAAATGCATAGGATGACAAACACTTGTCACCATGCACTCAAAAAATTATGCATAGCTCCCAAAAAAAATGTGTACCCCATGTTGGATGATTTGATGGAGGTCGAGGTTGCCAAAAATTACCGCACAATCCAAAATATAGAAATCATCGCCAATCAATATACTAGTGACCCTAGCGTGCCATAGTTTCCAAAAGACCTCAAAAAAATGGTGTGTCAGAAATGTCTAACTTTTGCAAGGGTCAAGGTTGTACTGTGTATAGACGTGGGTGTAGAGATCGAGTGCATGGGCTGATGGAGCCAATAGGGATGAGAAGCACCAATTTCAAGGGAGATAGGAACTTGGGTTTCCAAATAAAAATGTCTACCCAAAGTCAAAAAAGGCCACCTCATCCAATGTGAGTTCCTAGCACTTTAAAAAATACAAGCACCTTTACGAATAAAGAACAAAGCTTTTATGCATTTTTCAATGCCAAAGAATAAGGAAAATTATAATAAAGCCAAAAAAATCCATATATTTTTTGAAAAAATAATAAAATCATTGCCTCATTTTGAATGCCCAAGTGAATATAGCCTAAGTGCAAAAAAAAATTTTGCCTCATATTTCAACAACATCCAATCTTGACGTATTTTATATGGAAATTGGGGTTTTCAAGCACTTTGAGTGCAATGGTGATGTCCATTTGGGCTCAAAGTGCTCCAAAAAATTGGTCCTCCCCATATCCAATATAAAATCCTCTAAAAGCCATAGATCTAAAAAATTATGTCAGATCTCTCATAAATAGAACATGGGCATGAAGATCTAGAGCTCTGATACCATGTTTAAGTTGATGAGAGCTCAACTCCACAACTCCCAAGAATTTCCTACATGAAAACACCTATCCCAGAAAGAGAGAAGCAAAAGCTATGTAGGTTGGAATTTTTGGATCCATAGATGCGACATTCTTAATGAGAAAAAATAAAAATTTATATTATCAAAAGTGAATCAATGTTATAATTACAAAGAGATGTCATCCTTATAAAGGAGATCAAAACCCTAACATGTAACTAACCAAGGTTGCATGATAATAATTAATAAAATAATTAATTATTATATGTCCAAAGCTTAGTTTAAGTAAACTAAAGATAATAAGTGACTTAATAATTAAATCAATATGATTTAATTAAGAGGAAAAAACTTTATTACTCTAATAGATTTCATAAGAGGTTACAAAGTATCTCAGCCATTAAACCAAAAATTTAGTTTTCACATTTAGTGTGTGTATAATGTCTTAATTCCTTTCAATTCTTGGGCTTAGGAAACCAAAATTGAGAAATAATTGAAACCAATCTTCATTAATTGGCAAGAGCTTCATTAATCTTCAAGAAACCCATTTTTGTTTCTCTTGGCCAAATGTGAGAATCCATTCAGAGGGCTCTTTTAATGAGTCGGCTTTTACCTTTTCTTTTCAATAAGATTTGTAATTTGAGAGATCTCATAGGTTTCCATTTAATTTCTCTTTGAATTCTTTTGCGTATACAGGGAAGTGATTAGATTGTGCTACCCTGCATGATCTTTTCTTTTCTTTTTCTTCCTTTCTTTCAATTTTTTTTTGAAATGCTCGGGCAATGATTAGACTATTCTCCTAGAGCATTTAAAATTTCTTTACTTTCTTTGACTCTCATCGTTTGTGTTCCTCTTTTTTGAATTTTGAGAGATTCACATATGAAGAAGAATCATAAAGAGGCTCTAGAAACTAACGTCTTTCATACCAATCAACTTGGAAAAATCTCAATCAATGCTCACCTAGATCAACAACAACCTATGTATCGCTCTTTAATTGTGTAGAGTGATGAGAATGATCAAATTTTAACGTGAGATTAATAATCAAAGAATAATAATCCTTCCATCAGACCTATATAAGTCTTAAGAGAGTTCAATAGTTGAAGTGGTATTAGCCTATGTGAAGAAAACTAATGAGCATTTAACTGTAACAGGCTAGGATATTTTAATGTCAAACAGATGGTTCAACTTAATTTCCCCTAGTTATAACTTTATTATCCTTGGGCCAAGTGTTAAAAAAAATAGACAAAAAGTGAAATGGATTCCTCCAAAGAAAGGTTTCTTGAAATTAAATTTTGATGGATGTTTAAGAGGCAATCCAGTAGCTTCAGGGATAGGGGTTTGTATTAGAGATCATGAAGGTAGGGTGATTGACTTATTAGCCCAGAAAAATTCCTCCAGGTACTAATAACTGTGCAGAAGCAATGGCTCTTCTATTTGGAGTTGAAATGGCTTTAAAAAAGAATTATGCAAATAGTCACATAGAGGGTGATTCAACATTAGTGATTAATGGTTGTTTACAGTGACATGTGGGTAATTGGAAATCTGGGTACATCTTACATCAAGCTTGCAATCTAATATATAGATTTAACTCTGAGGTATTTTCCCATACTCTGAGAGAAGGGAATCAGGTAGCAGGTATTTTATCCAATCTGGGGTGTGATTTACAAATACCATACATGGTACTGAGTACATTTGTTGCCACTCTATTTTCTAATCTTTTTAAGGTAATTGAGATGGATAGAATTAGTATTTCATAACCCTTTATATGTATTACGAATATGATGGATTTGAAGTATAAGGACATTGACATCATTCGAGCATATGGTTTGTTAATTATCATTGTATCATTTTTGGAAAGTAAGATATGTTTGGTACAACACATGTTAAAAACAAGGTGATGCATAATTATATTAAAGCCTTGTTTGCACATTCAGTATGTTTAGTACAAGAATATGTCAGTTGAGCTAGGCTAATTGATGGAAATGGATACTCACATGTGCAAGGAGATCGATTTAAGAAAGTTGTCTTTGTATATTTTCACTTCTTCATCAAGAAATCTGAAAGCGAAGTCGATAGTGATCTTTCTTTTTAGTGTGATGGACAGGAATGCTTTGTTCTTCAAGGTGATTAGGAAATGTTATGATAGGGAAATCCCATTTTTTGGTTGTCTATCCACTATTGATTTGGAGGAGGTTTTTAGATTCGGTTGCCCAAAATGTTGTGAAGTTTTAATGGGTATAGTGGGCTCAAATTTTCTTTATCCATCTTTAGCGAGAATGATTATGTCATCACATGTGGTCTCTTTGTTCTTAACATATGTCATGGATATTATTTCTTATTGTGAAGTTGTTGCTTGCATTTTGGATAGGGTAATTCGATACAATGCACTTGACAAACCAGTAATTATAGAGGAGTTAAGGAAATATGATTTGGTGTTGTGTTTAGTACTAGTCGGGGGTGTCTTTTCAAATTTGTTGCTTAGAAGGGATACAAGATTTCTTAGCTTCCTTTTAGATTGGAAAAGTATAGTCTTAAACAGGGATCTCAGCCTACTAGATGACATTTTGTGGAAACATAGAGAACTTATGTCAATAGAAGAGGCATATTTGATTCAAGGGAAAGTAGTGTTTATCAGTGACCTACTTCATGGACATGATGTTCCACATTCTCTGCAGATTCAGGAATGAGCTAATTTTCCTATGGCTTTTCATGAATAGGGGCCAAGTAACTTGTTTCAAATTGATAATCTAATGGCTCATCTGAATTTTCTTGATGATGAGGACCTGACTTTGATGGACTAGGAACTAGTTGTGTAGCACGAATTGGAGAGATCTCTGTAATTTTCGATAGTCTCAATTTTTTGAAGTGGATCTACTATTTTTAGTTGCAGGGTGGAGTGGTTACATTTTGTTAACTTGTAGATTACTCTTTTTTGTGACCCTAAGGGGTAATTTTGTGACTATTGATACATGTAAATTTGTGAATACTTTTGCGTTGTTTTTGTATTAGTGAAGGGTTGATGTAATGGATTTGGTAACAGCTTGCATACAAATATGATGTAAATAGCTAAAATGTTATAAGGGCTTTTGTTGATGGATACATTGAGATGGGCTAATTGTATAGTACTTTAAATTACTTTGTATCTGGTGATTATTGGAGGGATTCTTACTAGTTCTTCCCTCCATGAACCATTGAACCAGGTTTTTATTAATATAAATATATAAAAGTGGTATACCACTTTTTTGCCAAAAAAAAAAAGAAAAAAGAAATACCTCTTCTAGAAATCAGAACATGTTGGGATGGACCATGTGATGAGAAAATGCCCAACAAAACACACTAACTCCTTGACTCAAAGACTAAAAAGCAAAAGAAGAAAAACTGTGCAAATACCTAAACAAAATTGACTCAAAACAAAGAAAACTAACACCTACCTAAATAGACTCAAAAGAAAAGGAACAAAAATTATATTTAAAAAACCTTGAACAATAAGAAAGTGTGTTGGTTGTCAGTAGGTTTCTCATTATGTGTAGTAATAATAACCCACCCCATATAATTCTTAAAAAATTTGACTTATCTTTGTACTTAGAAAAATAAAATTTGGGCAGTTTTCATTTACATTCTAGGCAAAATTCACATAAAATCAGAAGTTTTGATAACTTCCCATGGTCATGATTTATCCACAAATAATTTTTCTCACTTTTTGCATCATATTCAAAAAAAGAGAGATAATGGAAAGATATCATTTGATTTAGCAAGTCCCCCACCATAGGGCACACTCACACATTACAATTTCTCCTTTTTGTAGTCTTACCTCATGGTACACAACTCCATGAGCACATGGAAACATACGCATCAATGATGTAATATAGCTATCAAAACAAGACCCAAAAGATAAAATATTGCATTTATGATCCTTATTATCACCATCATTAGCCCTAGACCATGAATTGTCACATTTAGGCTCCTTGCAACTAGAAAACTCAATCATAAGCCTACCTTTTGAATTGTAGGGTTCATTAATATCATCAATAAAGGTGTTTTCTCCCCCATATATCAAGGAAGAATGTTCAAGATCATACTTACCTTCCATGGTGATCTCCCAAGCTAATAAGCACTCAAGACAACTCACTTTTGAATGTAACTCAAATAGATGAATTGTACATGAGCTTGCTATTGCAAGGTCTAATATGTTTAGGGAATACTCAAAGTAGTACATTTTTTACTCAAGCATGATACCAGATTAAGTACCTTTTCTATCTCCTCCAATGACATATCCTATTTTGGAAAAGGTATCTCATCATTATCCAGTGGGGGATTAGTACCACTATAGGAAGCACTATTATACTCTTCTTGACTACTTTTAGATTCAAAAAAATTAGTTACCTCAATAATTTCTACATCCTCACAATTTTTTGCAAGTTAAAAAAATTCTACAACTCCATAGATTCTTGGAACTTCACAATTTTTTGCATCCTCAAAATTTTCTATCATTTCCATATTCACTGCAACATCAAAATTTGCAAAAACTCCAATTTTTTTATAAATTTTAGAAATTTGACCCATATGTGCTAACACATTAGATGTTGCATCTTGGAAACTAGCACATTTCAACTTAGAATGACTCTCTAATGGAGGTGACAATAGCTAGGGAACAAAAGAATAGTTGTATGTTGACCTTCTCTAAGGTACTTCAAATCTCTTGTTATGTTATCCACAAATCCTTTGAAAACCTCATCTGTAATATAAAATTCCTCTCTAAATGTCATGGCAATATTAGTTGGAGCCTTAGAAAGGATTGGACTATCATTGACTTGTGGATTGGGAGGAGTAGGATGCACCCCCAAGAGGGACATGATCCCTTAGAGGCTCTTTTATTCTTCTCAAATTGTATGTGTTCTTATTATTACTCCAATAGACATGTACCTTAGAATACTCAATATCTTCCTCTTCATTGAGTGGGAACACAAAATCCTCTTGATCATCTTCATAACTTTGTTCTCCTCTAGATTTTTCATATGATTCAAACAACATAGCCCTAAATTGCAAATGTTGATAGTTTGGGGAGGGTGATTTGAAACATCCTTGTTCATGTATCCTTTTTCACCTGGACGCATACCTATAATACAATTATTCCCATTGTTGACATTATCATAGGGGCCATAATTTATGCTCTAGTTTGAGAATAATTATTTTGGACAACAATTTGTCTTGGATAATTTCCTTGGTTTCTAGAGGAATATAACTTTATTATGATGAGTTTGTTGGATAAATGAGACATAGTCTTCTTCATGGCCTCAAACTCACTAGCCATATTGTTCTTGAGTTTACCAAGTGAAGCTTTATGTTCAAAGAATAAAATCTTTTGGGGCTCATACCTTGAATATATAATTATTGATAGCGGAACAATAGTAACCTATTGTGGTAAAGGTACAAGATTCAATAGGGGAATTTGATTGGATGTAGTAGGTTCTCCTACTAGAAATAGTGGTATCGTTGTTGCATTATTCAAAATGAAGGGAGATATAAAGTTCTCTCCACCATGGAAATATACTTGCTTCGTGAATGTAACAGCCACTTTGAAGACCTTCTCAAGGGTATCAATATATTTGGGACAGATCCTTCTTAGAAAAATAGAAGTTAATGAATCCATTATTCCCAAATAGATCTCGATGATAACCTCTTAGAGGATAGTGTAAGGAGACTCCATTCTTTGATACATTATATAGAAGTGATGATTAAACTATGAAATAGACTCATGGGGACCTCTCTTAATTGAGATGAATTGATGATGTAGGATAGATGGATCAATGTAGACCTTGAGTTGTACTAGAATATTTCTCTCAATAGAGTTCCAATCTATGATTGATGCTAGTGGGAGATTGAGGTACCAATTAAATGTTGTTTCCCCCAAAGTGTAAGGGAATAGGCAACATATGACATCCATATGATGAATTTTCTTTCAATTGAAAATTCATTTAAAAAAATTAATGTGTTTTTTATTTTTTATTCTCCATAGATGAATCATGGGCAAAAAAAAATTAGGATTTTTGGGCAAGTCGTGTCACTGCCTATAAACGCTCAAAAATGGTTCACATCTACGATTTCATCACTTCTTTGTCCTAATTTGTCCCATTTTCTCATTCTACTAACTTTGATCTTTTGGCCAAATTGATCATACTTTATTGTTTGTATCCTTCTTCACATCAATTTCATATCATTTCATATCAACTCAGAATCACCCCAAATCAACTCGGAATCACTCAAAATCACCCCAAATCAGCTTGAAATCACTCAAAATCAATCCTAATCAACCCATAACATATCGAACATCCCAAATCAATCATCATTTATTTGATCCTAGATATTATTGTGGTTTTTAGTGCCTTGGAAACCTATCAACCTATCAATCTTATCAATCTGACCTTAGTACTATCGTAGCTCTCAATGCTAGGTCAAACTATCTTCATGTCATCTGATCTTTAACATTGTTGAGGCTTTCAATGTTAGATCATGGAATTATCAACCATTTTAATAATATTGGCAATTTTTGTCGATGTTATTATGATCAACCTTATCAATCAATCTCGATCCTGTAGCATTTGCAATGTCAGTTAAATGTTATGTATCAATCAATTCATGTCATATGTCCTTGGCATGTTATCAATTTCAATCAATCAATCAATTTGACCATGGCTTTGGTCTACTTGTCATCATCTTATTTGATATCCATCATCGTCACATTTTCATTCAATCAATTTGGCCAATCATCTACTAATTTTCCCTATAGGATGAAATAACCCATAATTTTATCCTATTATTATTTCTAATTATTCTTCCTAATTATTGTCCTCAATCAATTAATTTTATTAGTTAATTGATTCATCATTTACAAACCATGGAAATTTACAGTTTCCTAAGTTACATTTTCCATCATTAATTCCATTTTCTACTAATTCTTATTTTATGGAATAAAAGGATTTTAATTCAAATATTCTATAAAATATTGCATCATAGTGACACTTGGATATAACAACTCGTGGATTCTCCTTTGACACTTGGATAAGATACGTCATAATCAAATATTCTTATTCTCTTACGCATGTCCATATTTGGCTTATTTTTCATAGATTCTTGGCTTTAAGTGGGTTGAGGTGTCTTATGACGTATCATAGATTCTCTTCCACATTTAGCCAAGTTTGACTTCCATGCGTCATAGAATCTTACAGTTGGCATATATTGTCATATGCGTCATGGATTCTCAAAGGAATCTCTTGCCACATTGCATATCTAAGGGTAAAAAATCCAATGCTCTCATCCTCCATGCCAATTATAAAATGAGCATTCTTCCTCTCATTTCCGGTCTTGAAGTCCTTAAGTCCTTAGTCCTTGAAGTCCTGATTCTTGAGTCTTTGAGTTCCTAGCTTCTTTGCATTTTTTCATTCTTGCTCTCACACTAAAATCACACTTCAATTATTCTCATGGAATTATCCCTATCATAGACTTTGCTTCAATGTTGTGAGGCAAGTTGGAGCTACATCATTTGGAGAAGAAAGAAGGACATGGGAACTACAAACGAAAGAGGGGGTTTCTAACTTTGTGTTTGCTTATTTTAATTAGTTTGGCTTTCATGGTAGACTAGTGGGTGCTAACGTATGATGATTGAGTTTTGTGATTTTCTCATAGTATGTTATGCATTTAGCCCATTTTCTAGTGCCACAATTGGTGAACCCGACATGAACATGCTAATCTAACTTGGGTTTTCTTGTTTTGTGCTTGTAGGTGCAAGGAAGGAGCTCACTTGGAAGGGTATAACAACTATATGCTCTTCATTTTCACACCTAGATTAATTAGGGGGTCTAGTAACATGCTTGTATGCTCTTGTTTCATGCATTTTGTTAGCTTTCTATCCTAAGGTGCACTCTGCTCTGTCAGGGCGCACTTGGGACCCCTAGGAGCAGTTTTAGGAGTCTGGAAGCCAAAAAAACTCCTTTCTAATGTTTCTAACTTACCAAATACATCCAAAATTTACCAACTATGTCATTGACATAGTCTACACTATTTGGGTGCACTTGGTAGTATAGGTGTCAAAAAATTACATTTTTTGGGTCTCTATTAGGCACCATTTCCCCAAAATTTACACCTAACATCCCAACTGTGCCCTAAAACTACCAACTGCACCCAACTGGGCCCCAACTACATCATTGATGTAGTATACACTCTTTGGGTGCACTTGGGGATGTTCTAAGCCATTTTGGCCTTCTGGGCTACAATCTGCTCTGTCAGAGCACACTTGGTTCACACAAAACACACACATCAATCAGGATCTACATGTAAGGTTTCCATTTTCTTCTAGAACATATATTGGAGGATTTTGTGTTACTAATGGTCTACTTGTAGCATATGGGAATCATGGGATGAAGACATGATCATAATAGACTACTAATGCTTTCTTTGCATGACGTTGTTGAAGACCATTATGTGTTTGCTAAAACCATGTGTGTGGATTTCCTAGATTAGATAACACTTCGTTTGGTGCTTAAAATGAACTTTTTCTTTTTTTCTTGGCATGTCTACAATGTTTAAATCCCTAGGAGTTACATTGGACATGTCCTCTCCCCTCACCATTCGTGGATCTTGGGTGTAAGAGAAATTTGTGTAACTTCTATAGGAGGCCTGTCTTGGACCAAGATACTCAATATTGGGTATGTCAGGGGGTGACCTCAGATCAGTAATGGGCCAAAAGCCAATTCAACATTCTAGTTTCTATATAAAACTCAATTACAGTGAAAGTCATGTCGATAGTATTGTTGCATGATAGCTCTCCTCCAGTACCCTTATGGTGCGTCAAACCTTGGTTCTCAAGGCTGGGAGACCTTCTGTAGAAGTTTATCATTCTCTTGCCAAATGGAATTCCCTTACTAAAAACCATGTTTTAGTGGCCAAAATCCTTTCTATCCACTGGCTCAAGGGGTCACCCATGCCCGTGAAGACATATTACATTCTCGCGGTCCTTAGTAGAGGCAAAAATCCCTTTGGAAGTCATGCCCCTTGGGAAGCAAATCTTGGTAGCCCCAAGAAGTGAGTGTGTTGTAATGGTGAGCATGTGGTGCCAAGATGCTAGGTTGTCCACTCTGGATAAGCATGGTTGAACTTCAGTTCAAGTAGGAATTCAGTGGATATGGTCCTAAAAGCCTAGGTTGTGGTGTGCTTGTTCACTTTTAACAACAACTATTCTTGTCTTAATGTGTCTTGCGTGTGTGTAAAACATAATCAAGATAATAGCTAACATTCAAATTTACACCTTGGAAACTTGAAAACACTTGTAAAAACATTACACATTGTCAAGACTTTACAATCTTTATCAAACTTTGCAAACTTTGGTTCAACACATTCAAACCTTGGAAAACATGGCAACTTGTAATCTTAGATGTGCTTGGCAAAGCGTAGATCTCACGCTCATATAGACTTCACTTGCATTCACCCTAGTCTAGGACTCATACTTGCATCATATAGACTTCATATTGCACCTTTTAGTCCTCATTTAGCATCCATTACCTTTCATATTGCATCCATTTGGGTTTAGTTTACCTCCCTTAGTTTTTTGCATTTCCATCTCAAAATCAGCACTTGGCATTCACCACCTTGCATCTTTGCATACCTATTCATCATCTTGACCACTTTAACCATAATTCTAGGTGTCCTAAGCATCATTTTGAGCATTCATACTGGCCTTAACACTTTCCCCTACTATTTATCTCTCTGTGACATCAATATGGAACTCATAGCTCCCAAAATTGCCTTAATTTTAGCCCAGTTTACCAACTGCCAACTAAAATTAACAACTGCGTCCAAAAATTACCAACTACATCATTGACATAGTCTACATTTTTTGGGTACACTTGGTGGTCCTCAAACCCAGTTTTGGATTCTAGATAACATTTTGGGCTTCAACTGTCTCTTTAGGCGCCTAGCTAGCTCCCCTTGCATTAGCTTGGCCAGATTTGCATTCTACACCTCCTAGTCTTCATTACCTTCACTTAAGACATCATTCCTTAGGTCATAACCTATTTTTTGCATCTCCCAACCCATCCTAACACCAACCCCACCACCTTAGCTTCCTGGCATATCAGTTTGGCAACCATACCCTTCAAAATCAGCAAACATTCTTCCTAGCTTACCAACTGCGCCCAGAAACTACCAATTATGTCCAAAACCTACCAACTATGTCATTGATGTAGTTTTCACTATTAGGGCACACTTGGGCACCTTCATGACCATTTTGGGCCCCCAAACTGAACTTTAGGACCCCAAAACTACATCTAGGAGCCTTTGTACCTCCTCATTCTACACTTGACCCAAAACTACATCTTGCACCAAAAATCCCATTGTGCATCATAGGAATTTCCCATATCACATATCCACTCAGCATCACCACCATTTCGAGTCCCCAAAACATCATTTTGAACCCCTAAAACCTTTGAATTTAGTCAAAAATCTAGAAAAAGTATGAGTCTTAGAGTATCTCCTAGTGTTGACAGATAATGGATCTTAACTAGTCTTTTTATCTTTTCTTGTCATTTTCTTGAGTCAAAATTTGTCTATGTCTTGATAGATTTGACCTTTTCATCTTTTATCAATTTGATCTTTTCATTTTTTATCACTTTTTGGTCAAGATCCAAAGTCCTTTATCACAAGGTTAAACTCCTACACAAAATACTTTCTAAAGGTTTTACCTAAGTTCAAAACTTTCCATATACCCTTTTCATAGCATAACCATATCCCTAGCATCCCTAAATTTCATTTTGACTTACCCTAGTAGTATATCCCCTTCATCTTGCATTGATCAAAATCCTAGCATCATTTTCATTACCAAACCCTATCAAATTGTCCATCAACCAAATTGCCTTCTTGAGCATTTACCCTCATTTTGCATGTCCCAAATGTCGTCACGAATGCTAAAACACCATCCTTTGCATAATACACCTTGCATACACCTAGCTTTAGTGTCATTACCAAGTCCAAAAAATAACCCTAACCTACATTTTGCATACCATAATCTTCATTTTGCATACCTTCAAAATGACACCTTGCATTTGCATTTGCATTTGCATAATATCCGTAGCACATTTGCACTTTGCATGTCAAAACCCTAATTAATTTAGCATTTCCTCACATTTCATAACATCCCCAAGCACTTAAAAATCCCAAAAACACTCATATCTTGCATACCCACATCTTAATTATCAAGTTTTGACCTCTTTTACCAACCGCAACCTTGTTTTACCAACTGCAACCCTGTTTTACCAATTGCACACTTCAAGTGCATAGTTGTTAATTTTAGGATGCACTTGGTAATTAGGTGTTTCATTCTAGGTTCCAAAACCCTAATCTGCACTTCCACACCTTGCATTGCATCCCAAGACCTTACGAAACGCTCTAAATCACTCAAAACACTCAAAATTTGCATTTTAGGCACCCTAACACCTTTGTTTACCCATTGCATACCTCCTACTTACCAACCACTTACCTTCAAACCCCCAACTATGTCATGGTCAGACTTGTTACTGTCTAAGCATAGTTGGTAGTTTAGGTGCACAATTGGGAGGCAGAAAATTCCATTCAAGTTTCCCTCCACTGCATCTGCATTCTTAGGTATCATCCGAGCACTTACTAGGACACAATCAGCTCATAGACATGAAGAACTTTACCAACCATTTTTTTCTAAGACATCAATGCAACTGAAACCTTGTCCAAGATAGAAGAAGGGTAAGAAAACCCAATTGACATTTGACAAAGACCAAATCAAGGCATCACAACCATTGCTAGCAGACCCCTTGAACATGTATCTGCAAGAGCACCATAATTAAGCTATGACACAAAAAACCTTGAACAATTCACCTACCATGACATTTCCTCCAAACACTTCCCCCACACATGGGATGGTTCAATGGAATCTAGACTTTGAACCTATATTCGTGTCGATACCACCCAGAGGAGGAAGTGTGCCAACCACACTCGAAGATGAACAATCACATTCCTTTGAATTCAGCCAACCTAACACAAGTACCTTCAACTATAACACATCAAACATACAACAAGGTATGGTAAACCTCAATGATGACTCTGACACTAACTATGGCATCACTAATGAAGAAATGGCTAGGGCATGTCAAGACAAAAAAAATCGCAAGAACTTTAAACTTTTGGTAGCCCAAGAAATTGTCAAATTCAACCCAAACGTGGAAGGACCTAAGTCCAAACAACAAACCAACACAACCATTGAAAACATACAACCCATGATCAATTTGGACTTAGATAAGGGAAAATTACCTTTGGAGCTTTCAAACTCAATAATGGCACCTATAAAGTCCCATCAAGAATCAACCATCAAAATCCTCCAAAGTACATTTGAACACATCAATGTAAACCCCTTGTTCGATGAAATACCACCAATCCCTAAACACCCCAAAAGGACATTAAGACTTGGTTTTAGTCACATGATGCAACAACAAGATGCACCTAAAGGGACTTGTGCTCTAGGGATGCTAGACACACCTTCTTTGGAGGAAAATTAATAAAGTGCACCTTTGCTCCTAACCCTACCAAGTGGTATGACATCAAATGTTACGGAGCCTCCCTCGAGTACGTTATGTGCAACATCAACTACAGCAATCCCTATTGATGCATAAAGGAAAAGCCTTATTGACATTACACCCATTCCCAACAAGAACACATCTCATAGTCAAGTCAATATGATGTCACAAGTAGGAACCTCTAACACACAAAGGAGCCAAAGAAACAATACCAACATGACAATCACTTCTCAAGGACATAACCAACTATCCCAACAACATCAACCTGCGATAGTCCAAGGACCTAATCTCTCCAACACACATCCAACATATCAACAAAAACATCAACCACAACAACAAAAACCTCAAGTGATGCAAACATCCAACATCCCTTATACATGGTCCAACATAAACCCACTTGACTTCCATGCAATGTATCAACAACAATTCCAACAACAACAAGCGAAGTTTGCTAAAAAACAAGAGCAACTCAAACAATAGTTGGAATACCAAAGATTCCTTGAGCAAAAAATTTCATACCAACAACATTTGTTACAACAACAACATGTGCCACAACAACCTCAACAAATACCTCTACAACAACAAGCACGTACATGGTCACACATACAACCAATAGAGGTATCCCAACAAAGACCATCACACGTGGCACAACAACAACATATGGTACTGTAGACACCTAAATTTGATTACATTGCTTTAGTAATCCTATTTAGTTATCTGTAAAAGCATCATTAATTAAATTTTTATTTAATTAATCTTTTGCCATCCCTAGTTGATTAATTTAATTAATCATCTATAGTCCTAATTGATAAATCAAATAACCTATTATTTATCAATTAAATCCTATTCTTCTATCTAATTACAAAAATCCTCATTTATTAAATAAATCTATTTGATAAATAAAATCTTCAAATCTAAAAACCCCTAACCTATCCCTAATCCTCCATTTAGCCTAATCCACCCCATCCACCCATACTAACCAAGCTTAGCCACTAACTCACCCACCCTCATTAATGCCATCCACTTGCACATCTCTAACATCTCTAATCTAATCCTAAACCCAAGCCTAATCCACCCCCTAATGTTGTCACATTCCTTAAACAAGTTTAAGACTTTCCTAATCCAAACCAAAGTCTCCCCTCAAAAATCCCAACCACCAAGTCATGAGTGCTCTTACAAACCATAAAAGACTCTTACAAACCCACTCATGACTCTTACATCCATCTTCCACACTCTTCCCTCTTCCACACTCATTCCTCTTACATCTCTCTTACATACTCAACCCCATTCATCATGCCTTTAACCAACCCTTTACCCTACCCTCTCACACTCATTCTCCTTGTGACAAGTGTCACCTTCCCATTGGTGCTAAACAAGCACAATCCATGTGCTCTCCTTTGAGTGCATCCTAGCCCTCCTTAAGCCTTCATCCATCCTTGCATCTAAGCCCTCCATCCCTCTACCCCTTAGCCTATAAATTGAATCTCATCCCAAGTCATTTCATCACAATCTTGGAGCTAAAGTTATAATGCCCTTTTGAGAGCCAAAAGCCATCAACCGTACCCTTATGATGCCAAATTGAGAGCTCGCAAAGCTACCAATTTGCTATTTTTCATCTCCATTGAAGCTAGTTTTTGGAAACCTTGAGCATACATCCCAATTTTTAGACCCATCTATCAAGCAAGGAGCTAAATCCCATTGGGAGAGTCCATTCATTTGGCTCACATTTCCAATTGGTGTTTCCTCTTTAGTCTCTCATTTATTTTATGGTTTATATGCTAGTTAATGCTTTTGTTTTTGAATAGATTAGTATTACTTGCTAACATATTTCTCATATACATTTTGGCACGCCCGACAGGACCCCGCTATGGGTCATTTTTTTTTCATCCATTTCAATCTACATGTTGTTTTTAAAAACTAACAATCTAATGGTTTATGTTGTTTGAGTTGTTGCAAGGTTGTTTGCTTGTTTTGTAGGTTGAAGGACGCACTAAAGAGAAGAAGACATACCCTCAAAAATTTGAAAATAACCAAGAAAACAAAAGAATTTTGGAAAAAACTTGCACCCGTCGGTTCACGTCGCGCAGTGTCATCTGCGTAGATTGGCGTCTTCGCCTGTTGTCTAAGCAGTTTGGCGTCTCCGCCTATCATCTCCATAGTTTGGCGTCTTTGCCTGTCGTCTCTACAAAATGTCATCTGCGCAAACTCAACCATCGTCTTCACAATCTCAACCATCGTCTCTGCCATCTCAATCGTCGTCTGCGCAAACTCAATCGTTGTCTCCGCAAGCTCAATTGTCGTTTGCGCCTGCATAACCGTCGTCTACGCGAGCTCAACCACCGTCTCCGAAAGCCTAGGCTGTCGTCTGCGAATTTTGGTGTCTCCGCCTGTCAAGCTGTCGTCTCCACCACCGCAATCCGCCAACTGTCATCTCCGACGCCGCCAGCTACTTTCTTCATCAGACTGTCGTCTACGCAGATCAATGTCTGTGCAGATTGGCGTCTCCGCCTGTTGTATTATTTTTCAAGATTTGTCACCTAGTTTTTGGCTGTCTTGTTCAAGTCATTGTCTTTGCATGCTTTCAAAACTCTAACAAATGAACCTATAGTTTTTCAAAAAAAAAAAAATAAGTATAAATCAAAATTTGACTTTTAGTGGTTCTGTAGGATTTAGACCATCTTAAGCATTTTTACGCGTAGGAAAAATAGCAAAAAAAGTTTTAAAAAAATTTTCCATAGTTAAGCTCTCATTTTTGAAGATTTTGGCTAACTAACTAAATTGTTTTTTTTTGTCTCATTGCAGCTTGGAGCACATATGGAACCACTAACCATGTTTCTTGCAGGTTTTCATGTTGCTAAAAAAATGAACTTGAATGTTTAACCATTTGTCTTTGAATGCATGTTGCTAAAAAATGAACTTGAATGGTTAAACACATTTTCCATTGAATGAATGTTGCTCAAAACACGCTCTTGAATGCCATGGATTAAAATCAACTTTCCTTGGAATGCATGCTTAAAACAACAAATCCAATCTTGAATGCTAAGGATCAATTAACCATTGCAATATCAAACACTTTATTTGGAGCTTCTAAAATTGAACAAAACAAATCTCTTTTTCACATGCAATTTAAGTAAAGTTTTATTTTTGGACAATTAAGAAAGTTTGTTAAATTAAATACAAATTTGCAAAAATCAATTTGAGTAGTTCCTTGGACTCACCTCTTTTCTAATCACCCATCAATTCAACCATTGGTTGCAATCTCAGTGCCATTTATGGGGATGGGTCTACTTGAAAAAGGTGTTAAATATTCCACAATCTAACTAACTCACTTGGTCTTTGAACGTTTGCTTTAACTTTATCAAAATTCTTAAATGGCCAAAACTCTAGATTAAATCGATCACACTTTAAGTTTGGGCACTAAAATTGAACAACAACTGACGTGGAGAGCCTTCGGGCACGTGCTTGAAATCGAATCTCACACACTTTTGTTTTGAGCTTAAAACAAACCCACACTCAATCTTGAATGCCTTAAAAAAAATTAATCGATACTTAACGTGGAGGGCCTCCAGGCGCGCAATTTTGCTTTTGTTGACCCTAACTCTTCTTATTGTTTGCATTCTTTGATCGATTTACTTTTGTTGGTGCTTCAAATTGGAATTGAACATTGTCTCTTAAACATGAGTGCTTGCAAAGTCTAGATTAGCACACATAAGAGTCAGTTGGTAAAAGAACAAGCGTGTTTTTTAGCCCAAGGTCATCCAAGTCTTCTCTCCCCTTGTCGTCTTTCGAGGCCATCTTGGGTGCATAAGATTAGGATCCAAAACCTTGTTTCTTTTTAGGAGGTTTGCTTGGGGATTTCATCACCCCTTGGAGGACCTCAACTCTAGCGTTCCAGCGGAGTATAAGAATCGAGAGGTGAATCGAAAGACACCTCTCTTGAGATCAAGATTTTGTCATTCGAGCTAAGCCTCAAGGAACTTTATACCCTTGAGAAGTGAAAGAGGAGAAGTGGGTTACCGCTCCTCTCGGCTATGTGACATCCTTTTGGTCTCATCTATGAATTTGGGTCTCACGTACTTTGTGTATATCGAGGACTCCCTAGCTAAACCAACTGTCAGCCTTGCAGAAAACCATCTAAGATGTTAGTGTGTTTGGAGTGACTGATCAAAAAATTTGTAGAACATACACACTCCTCGGCACAAGTATCAGATTCTAAGAACCACAAACTTCTATCTGGGTGTTCTTATCTATTGCTTGATTTTATTTTACTTGTTGAATGAATATTTGCCAAACTTGGTCAATCCTAGCTTAGGGCACACTTAGCGTAGTCACTGCCTATTTTAGAAGTTGAACAAGTTGAAGCAAAATAACTGAAATTTCTCAAAAGCCAAGTAAATTCAGGAATTTATGTCGGAACAACCCAAACCCAAACAGAAGTTTCACAAGGTCAAACTCAAGCCATCTCTAGCATACCAAGAACTTTCAGCCAAGAGAAAAGAAATAACACCAAGCCCACGAATTGCCAAACTCCACAAAGAAGAGGACAAAGCTACCGACGAAGCACTTCAAGAGGCTTGGTTAGAGCGCACCATCAAATTAGTTAATCTTGCTTATGCCTTACCAACTAGGCATGATTTCTATGATTAGACACCCTTGTTTCTCCCCATCTTCTTGGATAAGCTTCACTTTAGAGTCATCTTTGTAGAAAAGCCAGCCATCTTAGGTTATCCCTGTAAGCATTATTAGCTCATCCATCTCATTTAGAATCAAACCATCTAGCCAGCAATCAAAAATCTGCACATCTAAGCTTTCAAAAAAAATTTCACCTTGCTAAAAGTTTGCCATTCCTAAAATCTTCCAAATCCACCAATCTCACCAAGGTTATCCCTTTGACAGAGCTTTGTCTAGGGTAATCTAGCTTTGTCACTTGTTATCCCTCATCACCTTGAGCTAAAGGTTGGGATCCACAAGTGGTCAATCTCATGTTCTTCCTAAAGGATCATCAGTCTATCCTTAAGTTGACACAATCACCACCAAGCTTGCACATAGGAAAGCAGACCTTTTGTGCTTTGACAACATATCTTTGAAGTTAGAATCCCCAACCCAATCCTCCTTAGGTTTTGTCATATAGCTTTGCCTCAACCTAGGAAATCATTTGCATAGAGAAGCCTTCCCCCTTTTGCATCCATCAACATTATTGCATCTCATCCTTAGGAGCATTTTTCATGCCACCTGTCACTCGCTTAGCCAAGAAGAAAGAAACAATGGAGCCCTATCATTTGGATCGAACAGCCTCACCCCCCTTGAGCACGCAGCCATCCTTCAGCCCAGAGAAAGCTATGTCATCACCTACTGACATTGAAGCTTCATGAACCAACCAAGAAATGCAGTATTAGTAAACGCCATTATAGACAAGAACAAAGAGACAATCATGGCTAATTTTTGAAGGGAAAATGTAGGAACCTTTGACTTTGGAAGACCCCCTCCATTATCAGATCCATCTCACCCGTTGTTTGGGCAGCTGCCACCACCCATAGGCTATTATGATCCAAATTATCCTCAATATATGCCAAAAGAAGAACCTCCAGCCAATCCATATGACCCAATAGACCCAAACATACCATCATCCACCCAAGTTGAAATCTCCATGCCGCAAACCAACCCAGCCACCACCACTCCATCCTTGGTTCATACCTCTCTGCTCCAAACCCCCTTTACCCAAAACACCTCACCGTTCACCCCCTTCACTATTGCTACTGCTCCCCAACCCAGCCTTCCAAATCCACCCATCTCCCAAATCAGTGCTAGCATCTTTGGCCAACCTCAGCAATATACAACAGGGATGCCACCCATGGGGCCAAGTAATCAACCTTTCATCGCCCCCAGCTTGTTCACCACAGCCCAAAGCATAATCCCATCATTTCCATTAGGTCTTGGGAGCTCAATACCATCAGCCACAAATCCACAAGCTACTACCTTCACTCCACAAAGCTATCAAATCCCACAAGCTACTGCCAATTTTCTACCAAGCTCCCAAGTGACCCCAGCTCCCACCACCACTCTACCAAGCTTCCAAATCCAACCACCAAGCTATCAAACCCCATCAATTCCATTCCCAAGCTTTCAATTCCCACCACCTCCACCACCAACTAATCCATTACCTCCTATTACCAACTACTTTTCAATGCCACTTCTAGGAGGTAATCCACCAATCCAGCCAACCACCAATTATTTGCAAATACCATCCCAAATGGGGGCACAACCCACATATATTGGTCAAACCCCACAAGCCCCCCGATCCTTTCCCCAAGCCTCACAACCATCTTATACCTTACTCCCACAAAGAAATTCATTTATCCCACAGCTGGCTTATGTTCCTCAATCCCAACCTCAAATCCCATATTAATAGCAAGCCTCGTAGCACATGCAGCAATATGCGCCACCTCCCCCTCAGCAACCCATCATCCACCATGCAGCTACCCAAACAATGTACAATCCCTATCAGCAAATCCCTCACAGCCATCCATATTCAATGGCCCCATCTAGCGCATACCTACCTCAAGGCACTCCTACATTGGGGGCACCCCAACGATCACCTATCAATTCAGAATGGGAGCAAATGAAGACAGCTTTGAAAGCCATCCAAGAAGGGAATGATCCGAAGACATTCAAGTTTGAGAATGTGTGTCCTTACCCATTTGACAGAGCCATTACCACGACACCATTTTCCAAACACTTTGAGGTACCCAAATTTGAAAAATTCAAAGGAAAAGGAGACCCTATCACACATATCAAAGAATTTTACATGCACTGCTAGGACGTGACATACAATGATGTCTTCATCTTGCGCCTTTTTCCCAAAAACTTGGCTGGACCAGCTCTTGAATGGTTTTACAGAATCCCCTATGGCACAATTAAAAACTTTGCTGAATTATCTGAGGCATTCGTAGCCCAATATGCCCATCTTGTTGAAACAGAGCTATCAATAGTTGATCTTGTCCACACCAAGCAAAAAGGTGGAGAAAGCCTTTCCGAATACCTACAAAGATGGCAAACCCTTACCACCCGCATATCCTGTACCTTGCCAGAATGCCATGTGGTGAAAATGTTTATTGATAATTCCCATCCTAGTTTGGCTCACCACATGACCATTAACTGTCTACAGACCTATAAGGATATCAAAGAGAAAGGAATGATCCTTGAGCAAGGACTCATTAAAGATGGTGTGGTCAAGATTTACAAAGAGGCCAACCAAAATCAATCACATTCCAATGATAGGTCTAGGTATTGGAACAAAAACAAGCATGTTGCAACAGATGGGGTTACTGACACCAGACATGTGAATATTGTTGGTCCTTCTCGAAACCAGTCTAACCCACCATATCAAACAAACAACCAACAAGCTATCAATTACCAAAAACGGAATAACCAAAGCTATCAAAACCACAATACAAGACCCAACTTTCAAGGGTCTAACAATCAAGCTAATGCCATCAATGTAGCTGCAGGGCAAAAGCCCAGATTCCAACCTGCACCTAGAAACTATACACCCCTTGGTGAGCTATTGGATGTTATTTTTGAGAAATTGGCTAAGGAAAACCTCATCAAATTTCCTCCTACCTAGCAAATTGATCCAAGCCAATCCAAAGCTGCATGGTACAAGGACAATGAGTATTGCAAGTTCCATAGGGTAAATGGTCACACCACCCTCAGATGCATGAAACTGAAAGATTATGTGCAGGGCCTCATTGATCGAAAAGAAATCACTGTTGGTGCCCAAACCTCTCCCAATGCAGGCTTACAGATTTATCAAAATGCTTTTCCTCCACACAATAATCAAAATCTTGGAAAAGCACCTATCCAAAACAACACCAACAATCGCTAGCCAAACCAATAGCATGGGAAGAACAATGACCACACTTCATCCTATATAGACTATGGTAGCCTTATAGGTTGTATATCCGAGAAAGAGCCTTCTATCAATGTTATCAATATCCAAGGACCAGACAATGAGTTTGCAGTCACCACTCGAAGAGCACAATTTAACATCGCAGGCCCACCAGTTTTACCAGCACCATCAGCTCCATCAAAAAGCCAGTACAATATCTTGGAACACCTTGGGAACATGCCAGCCCAAATCTCCATTTTAGACCTTCTCCACACTAGTCCTATGTACAAAGACATCCTTGACAGTGCTCTCATAGAATCTCGTGTCCCTTCTGATATCAATGCTACTGACTTTCGTAATCTCGTCGGACACCTATCCTCCTCATGTGCCCTATCATTCAAACCCACTGACATACCCGCGGTCGAGCTAGATCACACCCTTCCACTTCGCATAGCCATCATGGTATCCAATTTTGTCATAAAAAGAGTAATGATAGATAATACATCATCCTTGAACATTTGCACCCTAAAATTCATAAAACAAGCTGGGTATACTGAGGCAGATATGATCAGTGAGGTTATCACCATCAAAGCTTATGACAACTTGGAAAGGACCACAGAAGGGACTATTTTGCTACCAATCAAGGTTGGGTTGGTCATCCAAGAGATATTTTACCATGTTTTTGATCTAAACCTACCATTTAACATCCTCCTCGGTCGCCCATGGATTCACGCTATGAAGGCCGTTCCATCCACCTACCATCAGTGCATCAAATTTCTGCATCAGGGCACTGAGGTAACCATCCATGTCGATCCAGAACCCTTTGCTTATTACAATGCAGTTGAAGCCTCATATACAAATCATTGCCCTAGAATAGACATCAGCACAGCCATCGCCAGCTCATCCCACACTTGTAATGATGCAGAAACCATCCTCGCCTCCACCCTATCTACTGTAAAGATCAACAACAAAGGCTGTGGAGAATATAGTGTGTCTGATGCATTTGAGCTCGGAGCAATCCCACTTGATCCACATACCCATGGCCGGCCAACATATCACAAAGCTAAGGAGATTCCACCTCCTCGATACAAACAGTTTGGCCCAACCACCTTTGTGTCCTCAAAAACCCCTCTTCATGAAGAGCTCACTCCAGATATCAACAATTGGTTACATAAAGATGTACCTCAAAGAAATCAAGCACGCCTTGATCACTTCAGCCTGAAGTATCCCCAAGAACATAAGCTCATCACTAAAAAATGGAACTATCAAGGAGGTGGACTAGGACCAGAAGAAAGGGGCATGCAATGTCCCATAGAAGCACATAATTGGGAAACGAAGTCAGGTCTTGGCTTTGGCATGCCCACAACTGGGGGCACCAATGAGAATGGTCATGCTTTTTCGAACATCCACCGTGACCTTGTCGAAATTGAAGACATTCCTAAGGAAGTTGAAAAGAGAGCCTACGATGATATCCCAGACCAAATCTTCCTAGGAGACTCTGTTCTCCGAGAACTATCCATCCATCTCATTGACCTACCACTCGCTCATCCACAACTCATAGATTGGGACCAACCAAGTGTCATACATATTAATGAGTTTGCATCAGAGGAAGCACTTCTAAGATTCATGGGAGCCGAAACTCCTCATAAGAAGACAAAGCCAGATTCTGCCTACATCTACAAGCTAGATCCCAAGGGGTATTTTGGAGAAAATCCCCAACCTAGTTTCGATACACCCAAAATTGGAACTAAGGTAAATCTGGGACTAGCTAAGGCAGTGAAGAGAACCCCTCAGCAAGAAAATCTAGAGCCACAAGCAGAACATGAGGATTTAGTATTGCCTCCTCAAGATAATTGACCAGAGGTGTCTTCTATTCTAATAGAGGATACTAGAGAAGTCAACATTGGTTCTTCAGATATCCCTAGACTTGTTCACATTGCTGCATCCCTATCACAAGACCAAGCTGACCTCCTCTTTGAGGTTTTATGAGAGAACATTGGCCAATTTGCATGGTCATATCAGGACATGCCAGGACTTGATCCAAAGCTTGTAGTTCATCATCTTGCAGTCGATCCAAAGATCAAGCCCGTCAGACAAAAGGTTAGAAAAATGTACCCCAAGGTGGCATTACTAGTCAAAGCTGAACTAGAAAGAATGTTAGCTGCTAAGGTTATCCGACCTATCGACTACTCAGAGTGGATCTCCAATATGGTCCCTGTCACTAAGCCTTCCAGTGACATCAAAATCTGCACTGATTTTAGAGATCTTAACAAAGCTTGTCCAAAGGATGATTTTCCCTTGCCCAACATAGATATGATTGTAGATCTTACAGATGGACATGAAATTCTGTCCCTTATGGATGGATTTTTCGGGTATAATCAGATCAAGATTGCAGAAGAGGATCAGCATAAGACAACATTCACTACCCCTTGGGGAACCTTTTGCTACACCATGATGCCTTTTGGCCTAAAGAATGCTGGGGCTACCTATCAAAGAGCTATGATAGCCATTTTCCATGATCTTATCCATAGCATTTTGGAAGATTATGTGGACGATATCCTAGTCAAATCTCACACCTTCATGGATCATCTTGCTGACCTGGAGAAAGTCTTTGATAGGTTGGCCCAATATCATCTCATGCTAAATCCCAAGAAGCGTGTCTTTGGGGTCACATTTGGCAAGCTTCTAGGCTTCATAGTTTCTAAACGAGGTATAGAGATCGACCCCAAAAAGGTCAAGGCTATCTTAGACATGCCTCCTCCCCAGACACTGCGACAACTTTGCTCTCTACAAGGAAAACTTCAATCTGTCTGGTGCTTCATCTCCCAACTTGCAGATAAGTGTACACCATTTTCACACTTGCTAAAGAAGAATGAGAACTTCAAGTGGGATCTTTTATGTCAACGCAGCTTCGATCAGCTCAAGCAGTATCTCACCAATCCCCCTATCTTGGTTCCACCAGTTCCTGGTCGTCCCTTGATCTTGTATATATCAACAACACCTACTGCTCTAGAGGCACTTCTAGCACAACATGATGATTATAGCAGAGAGAGAGCCATCTATTATATCAGTAGAACCCTAGCTGGTTATGAACTCAATTACACTCCTATGGAAAAATCTTGTTTGGCAGTTGTTTTCTCAACTCAAAAGCTTCACCACTACATGCTAAGTCATACCATCCAACTAGTCTCCAAGATTGACCCTCTCAAGTATATGCTCTCCAGAACAGCACTTCCAGGCCATTTGGCCAAATGGGTTATGCTCCTTAGCGAATTTGACATCCAGTATGTGGATAGAAAGGCAATCAAAGGGCAAGCTATAGCAGATCACCTAGCTGATGCACCTCTAGTAGATGCATATCCTTTGCTCACAGAATTCCCAGATGAGCATATCTGCCTAATTGAAGAACAAGCCCCATGGAAGCTTTATTTTGATGGCTCATACACATCTCATGGATCAAGGGTAGGAATATTATTAGTTACACCTCAAGGAGATTATATTCCAAAAGCCTTCAAGTTACAATTCCCCAGCACCAACAATATAGCAGAATATGAAGCTCTTGTAGCAGGGTTAAAGATAGCTGCAGAATGGAATATCACTGAGTTAGAAATCTTTGGCGATTCCCAGCTCATCATCAAACAAGTCTTAAATGAATATCAAACCAAAGATGAAAAGCTATTACCCTACAAAGAGCTAGTTGATTAGCTGACCCAGCATTTTACAAAGCTTCAGTTTACACAAGTGCCTCGAATGCAGAACAAGGCAGTAGATGCCATGGCCACTATCTGCTCGCTCTTGGAAATTCCCCAAGAAGCTACACAGTATGATTTTTTAGTCGAGCGGCTCCTCACACCCGCCTATGCGAATGAGGATTCAAACCATGTTTGTATCTTGGTTGGTCCCCAATCCCCTTGGTACCATGAAATTCACACTTACCTTAACGATGGTATCATATCTCCTCACCTCACACGTACCCAACGCCAGAACCTCATCCAAAAATCATCCCACTATGTTATCATAGCCAATACCCTATATCATCAGGGTTATCACGATACTCTCTCTTAATGTTTAGATGAAAATGAGGCCGCAATGGCGTTAAAAGAAGTACACTCTGAACTTTGCAGTGCCCACACGAGTGGTATTGTCCTAGCACGACAAATCCTTAGAGCAGGCTACTATTGGCCTACCATTGAAGAAGATTCCTGTGACTTTGTCAGAAAGTGTCTCCCATGTCAGCAACATGCAAATCTTGTGCACGCTCCAGCACAAGATCTACAGCCTATTGCACCACCTTGGCCTTTCGCTTGTTGGGGCCTTGATCTAGTTGGAACTATCACACCTCTCTCATTTGATGGACATAAATGGATAATAACAGCTATAGACTATTTCACTAAATGGGTGGAAGCAGTCCCCCTAGTCTCAGCTACAGGAGTTCAGGTCTCCAAGTTCATCTTGTACCACATTGTTTGCCGCTTCGGCATCCCATCCACCATCTTCACTGACCACGGAGGTAACTTTGAAAATGTCAACATGGAAGAATTATGCACTTCCCTCCTCATCCATCACCGCTTTTCTAGCCCATATTTCCCACAAGGTAATGGCCAGGCAGAGGCAACTAATAAAACCCTCCTCAAAATCCTAAAGAAAGTTGTCAATGATTCCAGCCGTGATTGGCACCTTCAAATAAATCTGGCTCTATGGGCCTATCGAACTTCCTTTCGTACATCCATAGGAACAACTCCATACTCCTTAGTCTATGGTGTTGAAGCGGTATTACCTATAGAAGTTGAACTTCCCTCACTACGCGTATCTTTGCGAGGGCAAATCTCAGATGAAGAATATAGAGTAGCTCGGCTCACCCAGCTAGATCTCTTAGACGAGAAGAGACAACAAGCCTATGACCATCTCACAGTCTACCAAACTCGTCTCAAAAGGAATTTCAACAAGAAGGTGCTTCCACGACACTTTCAGCCAGGTGACATGGTCCTCAAAGAAAACATGAAAGTCCAAGCAGATTGAGAAAAGAAAGGCAAGTTTGAACCTACATGGCTTGGTCCTTATGTTGTCACTGCTTTCTTTGGCTCCAGAGCCTATCAGCAATCTACACCGGAAGGAGAACTCTTGAATGATCCTACTAACATCATTCACCTCAAGAAGTTCTATGCTTGAAGATCCTTGGTATACCCAGCTTTTGAAAAATACAAAAAAAAAGAAAAATAGTAAAGAGAAATAAGCATCCAATGGTGAAAACTTGGCAATTCAAGCGCCTTGGATAGGTACCTTGGTGAAAACCTGGTAATTCAGGCGCCTTGTGTACTAAAGACTAATCCATTATCTATCACTATCCTATCCCTCATCCATTCACCCACCATCTCATAAAACACCTGCTTGTTCCCTTGGTGTTCCAACCAAATATCCAAAATCTATTGGAGCTTGTAAATACCTCCTGTAAAGCTTGTAAATCTTGTACCAAAGCTTGTATTATACCTTGTAAATCTTGTATCATACCTTGTATATCCAAATCTTGTCCAAAGCTTGTACCATGCTCCAGCTTGTAGATAATCTTGTATCCTAGCTTGTATCCTATCACATGCACACAAAGAATCCCATTTTCCTTAAGCTTTTCACAAACCATCTACCTATCCACCTATCAACTATTATAGACATCCCATCCTTCACAAACATTTCCATCTCACAAAAAACCAAAACATGAACAAACTTGTACATTTGTAACATATCTTGGTCCGTCAGCTTATACATCCTCTTTAGCTTAGTATCATTGTATCTATCCGACTTTCGTGTTAGTTCATCCTTGGTCAACATCTTGCACACATCGCACACCTTGGTTAGCTATTCCAATGCATCCTTTAGCTAGATCTCATGTCACCAAAGTGTTATCCTTCTTAGTTCAGCTTACCAAATGCACCACTCATCCCGATCCACCAGCTTAGGTGCTCTCCGATAGGTCCTTGCAGGATATAGCTTTCCTCATGTATAATCTTGGTCTGTTAGTACCTCGTCCTACCCATCTCGTTGGCAAACGGTTCTCTTTTGGATTTTCACTTTCTTTTGATTTGGAATCTTCCCTTTTGGGTCTTGAAGTATCTTTTAAAAGCAATCTCCTTGTTCCCTCCTCAAGGTTGCCACGATCTTCCATATCATGGTATGTTGCGAATGGGGCAATCAGAGCATAAGGTCTTGATCAGGTCTTTTGCTTGTTTTCTTTTTCTGCTTGTGGGTTACCTAGTGTCATTTCCACGCTGCTTCCTCTGGAATTCATGTGTGATACTAGGGCAATCCTTGTGTGTTTGTTTCGAGTCAGTTCGTCAGTCCTCTGGACGGTTGGTAAAAAGGCCTTGATGTTATTTGTAACCTTGGCAATTAACCAACAGTCCTATAGAAAATCTAGTGCTCAACTACATGGTGGTACTTCTCTTTGAAGTATCCCCCCGCTCAAAAAGCTTCAATGATTCCCTTCATCTCCATTATCCCCCATCCATATCCTACATCTGTCACTCCTACCCTAGATTATGCATCAGTATCTCTTTGAATCACTCCTCACACTTAGCTTTAGGGATCCACAATCCTAGTCTTAGGGATCCACCAATCAAATCAATCCACCAAGCCTCATCTTTCGAGATCCACAATCCTAGTCCTATGGATCTCCGAAACGCATCTTCTGCCAATCTAACTCTTTGAAATCCTATTGCATCAGCTTTATCATTCTATCATCCATCTCCCTACCATGGATTCCTTTTATAGCGCTCTGCTCCTCCATCTCCCCCCCCCAATCCTGGAAAGTCTTAAGCTTGCTTTACTTTCGTGCCTCTAATTTCCATTTATCATTCTCCCATAGTGAGAGTTTGAGCTAATTTAGCCCCTTCTCTTTGCCAACCTGTGTCTTAGCTCATCTCAATTTCTTGTACTTTTCAAGAAGTCGTCGAGCCTCATTTCTCTCCCCGCCACCTTCTTGAGGGGGCATCATCTAAGTCTAGTCTTCCTCTTCTTATTCGAGACTGGGGAAACCTCATTGCTAAAACATCTTCCTCGTATCGTCTTCATTCAAACTTCTTTGAAATAGTGTTGTCTCAACACTATGTCAAAGAGGGGCAAAAAGTAGACACCTAAATTTGATTACACCGCTTTAGTAATCCTATTTAGTTATCTGTAAAGGCATCATTAATTAAATTTTTATTTAGTTAATCCTTTGCCATCCCTAGTTGATTAATTTAATTAATCATCTATAGTCCTAATTGATAAATCAAATAACCTATTATTTATCAATTAAATCCTATTCTTCTATCTAATTCTAAAAATCCTCATTTATTAAATAAATCTATTTGATAAATAAAATTTTCAAATCTAAAAACCCCTAACCTATCCCTAATCCTCCATTTAGCCTAATCCACCCCATCCACCCATACTAACCAAGCTTAGCCACTAACTCACCCACCCTCATTAATGCCATCCACTTGCACATCTCTAACATCTCTAATCTAATCCTAAACCCAAGCCTAATCCACCCCCTAATGTTGTCACATTCCTTAAACAAGTTTAAGACTTTCCTAATCCAAACCAAAGTCTCCCCTCAAAAATCCCAACCACCAAGTCATGAGTGCTCTTACAAACCATAAAAGACTCTTACAAGCCCACTCATGACTCTTACATCCATCTTCCACACTCTTCCCTCTTCCACACTCATTCCTCTTACATCTCTCTTACATACTCAACCTCATTCATCATGCCTTTAACCAACCCTTTACCCTACCCTCTCACACTCATCCTCCTTGTGACAAGTGTCACGTTCCTATTGGTGCTAAACAAGCACAATCTATGTGCTCTCCTTTGAGTGCATCCTAGCCCTCCTTAAGCCTTCATCCATCCTTGCATCTAAGCCCTCCATCCCTCTACCCCTTAGCCTATAAATTGAATCCCATCCCAAGCCATTTCATCACAATCTTAGAGCTAAATTTATAATGCCCTTTTGAGAGCCAAAAGCCATCAACCATACCCTTATGATGCCAAATTGAGAGCTCACAAAGCTACCAATTTGCCATTTTTCATCTCCATTGAAGCTAGTTTTTGAGAACCTTGAGCATACATCCCAATCTTTAGACCCATCTACCAAGCAAGGAGCTAAATCTCATTGGGAGAGTCCATTCATTTGGCTCACATTTCCAATTGGTGTTTCCTCTTTAGTCTCTCATTTATGTTATGGTTTATATGCTAGTTAATGCTTTTGTTTTTGAATAGATTAGTATTACTTGCTAACATATTTCTCATATACAGGTACAACAATTGCAATCAATCCCACAACAAGTGCCACATCAAATACCACAACAAGTTCCCCCACAATAGAGACCCTTCTTTCTTTGAGGTACCAACATACCTCCACCACTTAGTGACACATCACCAGACTCATCAGACACGAAAATGTTAGAACCAAGTAGATATAGCTCTCACCACAGCAAACAATCTACTCATAGACACAAAAGACTTGAAGGAAAGACTATCATACAAAATCCCAATGAAGAGCTATTACAACAATTCAAATATCTTTCCAAACAAGTCGAGCCATTGGGAGTCCAAAAGAAATAGGCTCTATATACAGAAAGGGACCTACGTCCTAACCCATTTGATAAAAGTTTGTATATGCCTCCATTCCCAAAACACTATGAGGCTCCAAGGTTTGAAAAATACTGAGGAAAAGGAAACCCTGTTGATCACATCAGAGAATTTTGTGCCTCATGTACTAAACTCAATGATGAGCCCACTTACCTCATGAGATTGTTCCCTCATTCTCTAGGTGGGCCCCCACTTGAATGGTGCTCCAAACTTCCTAGTAATATCAAATCTTGGCCAGAGCTAGCAAACAAGTTCATCTCCCACTTTTCCTTTAACATTACAAATGAAGTGACACTTTTTTTATTTGTGCTCGACTAAAAAAAGACAAGAGAACCATTTATCACATTCTTACTACATTAGAGAAGCTTAGTCAGTGAATGCTCACTAGACATTCTTGAGGAACAACAAGTAAACTTGTGCATTGAAAACTTAGTCCTGGACTTAATGTATGAACTCAAAATCAAGAGCCCAAGCACAATTTTTAAACTGATGAAAAAGGGGGCTAGTATTGAAGATGCTCTTATCTATAAGAGAAACCTCAAGATAAACAAGGAGAACACAAACACTAGTTCCTCTAATGACAAGCCAAAAATTTTCTTCAAAAACAAGAATGTGACTAATGATGGCATTGTGGATGCCTGCATGATTAGCACAGTACAACCTCAACTAACTTTGAAGGGTGCAAATCCTACAAATTCACAAACTCCTAATCAAACATTAGCCCTGCAATAGAAGATTGAGACTCCCACGCAAGACAAACCTCGAAGACATCCTAGAACCAAGGACAAAAAATTCACACCACTGGGGATACCCCTTGAGACTACACTACAATAGTTATTGAGTAACAACTTCCTACAGTTACCCCCGATCAAAGATGAACCATTGACTAAAGTTGATTGGTGGGATGACAAAAAAAATGTTGATTACCATCGCACCAAAGGACATAAAACCTCATCATGCTTCCAATTGAAACATGCCATACAAGACCTTATTGGTGACGATGTAATCACAGTTGATCCATCATTTTTGGCATCTAACTCTAACTACACTATCTTCAAAGATCCTTTGGGTAATCATGACAAAGAGAAGCCCTCCAGTTCAAACTCAAACTCACAAGCTAATGTTAATTACATGCGCATGGGATATGACTACACTGTCAACTATTTCAGTGAGTCAGATTCCTACATATCCACATTCACTTTAAAGGCTGAAGACCCTCATTGCACTGTCACTACATGCTATAGCAAGATCACCCTACCTAGAGCCCCATCTAGACCTACTGCTTCTACTAGACCTGCACCCCCTAGTAGACATGTTGCTCCTACTTTATCGGATTATAGCCTTGTTGAATAGCTCGGCAAGACCCCTGCACAAATATCCATCTTGGACCTACTATGTGCATCTCCCCAACACTAGAAGATCTTGGAGCAAGCCCTTAAAGAGTCAATAGTCCCAGATAACATGGATGTTGCCCAGTTCCAAGCCATGGTTGGGAACCTATCTGGCTCACAGCATATCACCTTTTCCCCTCGAGATATTCCTAACCTAACCACAATGATCCCTTTCATCTTGAAGTATTTATCCATAATGCCAAAGTCAGATGTGTCTTAATAGATGGAGGAGCAGGACTGAACATCTATACTCTTAAGGTTGTCAAAGGTTTGGGTTATTCTGAAGATGATGTGGATCCCTCTTGAAGAATCACAATAAAAGCTTATGATGATGGTGAACGCTTCTCCAATGGTGTCATCACATTACCTATCAAAGTTGGCCCAGCTACTAAAGACACATTGTTCCATGTCCTAGATATTGAAATGAACTGCAATATGATACTGGGATGCCCTTGGCTTCATGCTATGAAAGCAGTCCCTTCTACATATCATCAATGTCTAAAGTTTTGCTATGACAACGTAGAGGTTACCATCCCCAGTGATCCAGATCCTTTCCAGTTTTGTGCTAATCCAAGAGATGCTACTGCATACCAAATCCCAATAAATAATGAAGCACAACCCATAGATTCCTCTAAGTATGTGGATGTTGATATACTCCTTAGTAAGACCAAGGAAAAGATGAAGATTGAATACAATGGGTGCAGAGATTACTTTTTGTCTCAAGTATCCCACATCAAAGAGTCACCACTTTCTCCCATTAGTACACAAAATGCCACTTCCATCAATGAGAATACTTCTGTTTGTATGGAGAAAGAAAAAGTAGAACAAGAACCCACTTTGGTATCTTCTAACAAGTATGGACTTGGGTTTACTATCATTTAGAAACAAGGCTATGATGGCTATAGTGGTCTTGGATCTCAAAAACAAGGTATAATTGAACCCATCACTACAAAAGGATGACCTCCTAGTTTGGGGCTTGGATTTAAACCATTATGAATAGGTCCTCCTAGTACTATGGTACCTATGTTTAAGACTATGGATGTTTTGTATGATGAAAAGGCATCTAAGGATATCCCACCTGAAACCAACAATCCTCTAGCTTATGAGCATAAACTCAATGATACAACAGAATCTAATGCCCATATCCATAGCTTTCACCAAAGCCCATTCAGCCCTGATGATGACATCCCGTCAAGTTACCCTGAACTATTGGATTGGTACCAACGTGGACCACCAATTTTTGATTGATTCAAAAATGAGGACACTCCTATAATAGACTTTGAAATCTATGAAGGCATTGTGATTGACAATCATAAAAAAGCAATTTCTTCTAAAGAGAACACATTGGCATATTTTGGGGAGCCAACTCCATCTTCTAGTTACAAAGAAAAAAGAGAAAAAGATAGCAAGCATAGGTCTCTTGGTGAAAACTGAAAGGTGCCATTAGACCGTAAAAAATCAAAAGCTAAGAAACTCCCAAGGATAATAAATGAAAAATATGATGCCATAAATATCAATGCTCCAGTGTTCAACATGCCACAAAGTCTTTTGGAGCTCTCTCGATCAGCATTCATGTGGAAGGTCATTGGTCTCAACCCTCCCAACCCTCCCTTATATCCAATTGTTTATCCCCAAATCCAGCTACCTAATTTTCCCAACACCCAAGATCAAATATTTATTCCACAAGCCTTTGTGCATGTCATCATCAGTGACATCCCACATGACATATCTATTGACCCATTTATCCTCAGTTGCCTTGATTCGCAAGAGTAGACATTGTCTTACACACAGTACATGATGGTATATCTCAAGGCCTTTTCATTGGTTTGATCTTAGCTACAAACTCAGAATGACTCCTACGTAGTTATGGTCAGTTGTGGGTCTAGAGATTATCAATTAGCAGCACCAACAATAGATATCTTCTTAGCATTTGGCAGTGACATTCTTGATTCTATCTAAAAGTCCTGAGAAATATCAAAAAATTTGAAAAAAGTCCTGAAAAAATATCAAAAAAATAGCAAAAAGTCATGAAAAAAGAAAAGGAAAAAGTAAAAAAGGTCATGAAAAAATGGATGCCTTGATGAAAAACCTAGCAAATAGGAGTCTTGGCACAAAAATTTTAGTCAAGAGAAAACAATCTGTCCAAAAGTGAAAACCTGACAAACAGACGCTTTGGGCAAGTACCATGGTGAAAACCTGGCAAACAAGCACCATGTGTAATTAGTTGTTGCTCCTCCATCTATCAAGATTCCATCTTGTTTTTCCCCCTCTATCATTCTTTGATCATATCCTTCATATTGCAAGACATCCTTGGTCCCTTATCATGGCTCATGAATTGGTTAAGGTCCTTTGTTATCTTTCCTAAGCATCACCAGTCTACACACACACTTTGTCATTGGCCTTTGTACATAGTTTGTGTCTTGTCTGGGGGCATATTACCTACATTGTGCATGAGTTTGAACTTGAACTAGGGTCAAATTCCTAAGCACTTTTTATCCATCGGACCTATCACATAACGGATTGGAGCTAACACTTGTATATGCTTATATGATCCTAAAAAAATTCTAAAAATTCAAACATGATCCTGGAAAAATCTATAAAAAACATAAAATGTCCTGAAAAAAGCACTAAAAATCATAAAATGATCCTAAAAAAATACTAAAAATCGGAAAATGTCTTGAAGTAAAACCCTAAAAATCATAAAATGCCCTGAAGAAATCAACTACACAAAAAAATCAAATATCCTCAAAAACCTTAAAAATCACAAAACCCATCAAAAAAATTTTGCAATAAACCTTTAACATATTCATTGTGGATAACCACCACTTTAGTGTACACACTTGCACTTTGCAGATTGAAACTCAAAGCACTACACTTCAATGACAATCACAATATCTAAGTGACGTGAATCAACAATAAATCCAACATGTCACTACGAACCCCTCAACTGAATCCACAACAAGAACTATCACATTATCAACCTGTCAAACACCATCTGAACACCTAAAAGCACTCAAAAGCAAGTAAAAATGGACAAGACTAGTTGTTGGCCCATGCTATTTAGTGAGTGATTTATTTTTTTGCTCTGTTTTTCTTTGATCATGTTCCTATGCCACTTGATTATATAAATTGTTCTATGAGAGTGACCAGGATGGTTCATGGTCATCTTTTGTTATTTTTGTCTGTTACAATGTACCTTTGAAAGTATAGGGCATGTACATATGCCTTAGGAAGGACAAGGTCATTTTCTATCTACATCATGCTTGTTTACACAAAAGGCTTGCATTTGTGCTCTAGCCCTTCATGCCACGATGTGTTGCATTATGTTTGCCATATCAAAATAAAGCTCCATTTGACATATAGTGCACTTTAAAAAAGAAAAATTCTTTCCATAATACTAACATCTCCTCATCTCATCTTTCTTCTTCATCTTGTTCTCTATCACCATGATCATGTCTTCTGATTCACCAAATCATCTTCATCTTGCATTCATGCATTCCTGCATCATCCTACATTGTCAATCAACTTTCTATGGCTTTCCACCTAGTTCAACCTCAGTCTGACATTTTTCTCATCATATTTGACCAAATTTGACCTTTTTTTATTATTTCACTCATGTTATGACATCTTTCCATCATTTTGGGCATGCATGCAAAGTTTCAGGGCATTCTGACTCCAATCGGGTTGTTTTTGGCCTCTAGTGCCTTTTAGGGTGCAATCTACACTTTCAGAGTGTAGTTGGGATTTCCAAGTGCATCATGGACACACTTGGTACTATCATGATGCACTTGGGCTTACCAAGTGCATCCAGGATGCACTTGGGGACCTAGGGTACCCATAACTGCTCCCAGAACACCTATGTTGCACTCCAGAGACCATAACTTTTGTGTTTCAACTCTGATTTACGAACCGTTAGTTGTGTTGGACTCATATATTTATTTTTAACATAATGAGCTATCATTTTAATTATTTTTTCATTGTATGGAGTGGTAATCCTTGAGACTACTCTTGGGCTCCTGGTTGCCCCCCGTCATGTTGATTTTGGCCCCCGGAGCCTTCTCAAGCACTTTTTGCACTTTTTGAGTCCACTTGGGCTTCCCAAGTGCATCATGGATGCACTTGGTACTTTCATTATGCACTTTTTCTTACCAAGTGCATCTAGGACGCACTTGGTTGAGTTTTGGGTGCACTTGGGATAGTAGGATCCCTAGAACTGCTCCTGGAGCCCCTATGTTGCACTCCAGAGCCCATAACTTTTGCATTTTAACTTGGATTTGCAATCTGTCAATTGCATTGGATTCATATATTCATTTTAGAAAAAATGAGCTATAATTTTTATCATTTTGTGTCTTTCTTAAGTGGTAACCCATGCAATTACTCTCGAGATCTTGATTGACCCCGTTCTGCACTCTAGACCTCATAACTTTCACATTTTAGCTCTAATTTGTGATCCGTCAATTTCTATGGTTTTTTCTTCTCATTGTCAAAAAATAAACTTATCATATGCTTATCTTAGTCAATTTCTTGAGGGGTCACCTATATATATCATCCCTACTAGGGCATGTTGTGGCTTTCTCATCGGTTATTCTTTGACACAACGCTCTAAATCACATTGTATCAAAGAGGGGCAAAATGTAGATGCTCAAAAATGGTTCACATCTACTGTTTCATCACTTCTTTTTACTAATTTGTCCCATTTTCTCATTCTACTAACTTTGATCTTTTGGCCAAATTGATCATACTTTATCATTTGTATCCTTCTTCACATCAATTTCATATCATTTCAAAACCATTTCATATCAACTTGAAATCACCCCAAATCAACTCAAAATCACCCCAAATCAACTTGAAATCACTCAAAATCAGTCCTAATCAACCCAGAACATATCAAACATCCCAAATCAATCATCATTTATTCGATCCTAGGTATTGTTGTGGCTTTCAGTGCCTTGGAAACCTATCAACCTATCAATCTTATCAATTTGACCTTGGTACTATCGCAGCTCTTAGTGCTAGGTCAAACTATAGGATTTTTAATTCAAATATTCCATAAAATATTGCATCATAGTGACACTTGGATATGACACCTCGTGCATTCTCCTTTGACACTTGGATAAGATATGTCATAATCAAATATTCTTATTCTCTTACACATGTCCATATTTGGCTTATTTGTCATAGATTCTTGGCTTTAAGTGGGTTGAGGTGTCTTATGACGTGTCATAGATTCTCTTCCACATTTAGCCAAGTTTGACTTCCATGCATCATAGAATCTTACAATTGGCATATTTTGTCATATGCGTCATGGATTCTCAAAGGAATCTCTTGCCACATCGCATATCTAAGGGTGACAAATCCAATGCTGTCATCCTCCATGACAATTATAAAATGAGAATTCTTCCTTTCATTTTTGGTCTTGAAGTCCTTAAGTCCTTAGTCCTTGGAGTCCTAATTCTTGAGTCTTTGAGTCCCTAGCTTCTTTGCATTTTTTCATTCTTGCTCTCACCCTAAAATCACACTTCAAGTATTCTCATGGCATTATCCCTATCATAGACTTTGCTTCAATATTGTGTGCATTATAGGCAAGTTGGAGCTACATCATTTGGAGAAGAAAGAAGGACATGAGAGCTACAAATGAAAGAGGGGGTTTCTAACTTTGTATTTTCTTCTTTTGATTAGTTTGGCTTTCATGGTAGACTAGTGGGTGCTAATTTATGATGATTGAGTTTTGTGATTTTCTCATAGTATGTTATGCATTTAGCCCATTTTCTAGTGCCACACTGCCCAACAATGTTCAATGGAAAATTTTCCACATTAAAGAAGGCCAGTGTGCATGATGGTGGTAGCTAACTTTGTTGTTGGTGAGGTTTGAGAGAAATGGTGTAAAGAGGGGTAGTGGACTATGAAGTAAATGATGATGATTAAACATAAGGAGAGAATAGATGGATTCTATGTATCTCTTTGTTGCTACAAGGCTTACAAAAATGGTTGAGCTCTAGGAACTCCTGTTTGTTGGGTGAAGACCTCAATGCTCCCTGTAAGCGAGACGATAGATCAAGATCTTCCAATTTGCACACCTACCCACTTGTGTAGTTGTGAACCTACAAAGTTATAACACTTTAGAACTAAGGCCCTCCTTTTAGTGCCCCTTCTATTGAGTATTCATTTTGCATGATGACAACAACAAAAATCCTTATGAATTTCTCTCTTGAGAGACAACCAACTCAAAGGTTTTAGATGGTTATTTTTGACCCACTTGGTAGCTCAATTGAAGATAAACGTGTATGTTCATAAGGAAACCTTTTCTAGTATCTGCGAATCCTGCATAACTTGAGAAAAATGTTACCACAAACCAAAAATAAATCAATTCAAACTTTATGATGAATGCAAGTTTCTAACAATGCAACTATATGAATTCATATTCTAACCACATGTTCAAAATAAAATTACTAGGATAGGGTAACGAGAAATTAAAGATAATTTCTAAAATAAAATTCCCAATGGACATATGTCATAGTAACAATGCATCTGAGAATTAAATCTTCAAAAGGATAAAAAAGGAAATCAATGAAATCGAGAGCAACGTGTCCTTAACTCCACTGATGCAATCACCAAAGGAAATAATGAAAATTGAAGGATGTTTCATGATTCATCAAATTGTGCAACTATGAGAAGTGCACACACATGAGACAAATTGCTATGCAAAAGTTGTAGAATGATCCTTTCACCAATTCATCACAACAAAGCAATTTGTTAACAAATATGACAAACACAAAAACTAATTTAATGTATGAGAATTGACACACAAGAAAACTATTGGATATATTACTATTCATTAACATAAAATTCATAAAGAAAATGCACATTCAAGCAAGAAATAATACACCTAGAATGAGAGCATGAATAGAATACTTCATTGTATCAAAATACCAGCCCTGAATATATATTACATCTCTATATTTATAAGAAACCCTGTCTAGTATGAAATTATCAGATCTAGAGATTTTTCCTTGAAAAAAGCATGCTAAAACACTAATTTTATGAAAACTATGTACAAATAGACTCCTAACTAGGTGCTAAGTAGACCTACACTCCTATTTTATTTATTAAATGGTGCATGTGCCTTTACAACCACTTTACACAAACATAGAAGAAGGAGATAAGAAGAAAGAAGACTTTAGATGAAACCTTATGGGGCTTTAAAAAATGAGAACTTGACCTTCTCCATGTGTTTCTATCAGTTTAATTGTCATACTCACAAAAGCATGCTTTCAATGCCTAAAAATGCCCAAAAATTGGAATAGGCAATTAATTGTCAGCTCAACTGGAAGTATTCAGAAATCATTACACTTGTGCACCTTTGGAGAAAAAATTTCTTCCTCCATAAAATCTTCAAAATTTTAACCCGTGCACCCACCTTGGGAACCTTGCACTCATGCATCTTTAATAATTCAAAATTGTGCACCTTGGGGACCTATGCAAAGGTGCATAACTTTGCCAAAATATCAAAATTCCCAAATTTAAAAATGATTTTTGGGTTTTTCTCAAATGAATTTTTAGACCACTCTTATTTTTTTATTTTTTTATCTTTCTTGTGATTTAGGCCCATTTTTTGACTTGCTTCACCTTGCACACTTGCACACCTGCACACCTTGGGGTTATGCACAAGGTGCACAACTTCGCAAACAAATCAAAGTTTCCAAGTTTGAAAACGGTTTCTAGGTTTTGATTAGATGGGGATTTGAAGCACTTCTATGTATTTATTTCTAACATTTTCAAGATTTATATTCGAATTACAATAGGAAAGGTAAACTTTGAGGGGACTGAACCAGTGCTTTAAACTTTAACCCATAAGAATATTCACCACACATCCATCTCACATATTCAATAAGTAAACTGAAATACCATGTAAATCATATACATCTAAAGTATGTAAACAAGTAAGAATTCACATATATATGACACAAGTATGATTACCTAGAAACCCTCCAATGAGAAGGTAAAACTGGGGTGGGGATGACACCCAAAAATCTTCACTACTGTAGTAATATAGTGTATCCAATGAAGGTTACAATGTTTGATCATGAAAGATGATCTACCCTATGAAAGGTCTACCCTGCTAAAGGCTTACAAAGACTATTAGGTATCACCCTCTTAAATGATTTCAACACCCTATTAGAAGTGTGCATGATTAAAGGACTTTAACTCACAGTTAAGTAAACACCTTGTTAGAGGATATCAATACAGCCTGTTGGGACTACTATGTTAAGATATTTAACTAATTCACCTGTTAGAATGTCTCAGCAATGATCCTACAATTAGCACTCTATTCCTTGATGACAGATCACCTCTATACTAATGTATACTTGATCCTTTTTTATCAGATGTCTCTTTGTTGTTCATTGTTTCATTCCTCTATTATCCTTTAAATGATTCTGTAATGCAATTCAAACCATAATACCTTGATCACCATGAATGTCTTGGTTTGCAAATGCAAAACTCTCCTTGATCATTCATTCATTCCCTTTCATACTCATAAGAAGTTTATGATTTTTCCTCCTTAAGAAGACTTAGGTGACTTAGGGTTAGGTATGAATCAATGATTGTGATTCATCCATATTGCCGCTTAAACCTTTCCTTTGTCTGATTGGGTACATGTAATACATGGGGATTCCCACTTAAGATTCATCCTTATCACCAAAATATCATAATTCAATCCTTAAGTTGGCCCAAAAAAGATTTACATAGTAGTTTGTGCCAATACAAACAATTATGAAAAATTATGTTACTTGACATCAGAAGTCCCTGGTGCTCGGCACATACTGTGACTTCAATGTTGTCACTCGATATCTAAATGACTCAACATACACTACTTGCTCAACTCCTCAATCACTCAACACATACTATTTTCTTGACACTTAAGTGACTTGGCATATGAGTGACTCAACACTCACTGCTTACTCGGCATGCTCTTATTTACATGTTGTACTCGGTATACGTTACTTGTTTGGCATGAACTAAGTAAATGACTTAAGTGTATAGACACTCACTTGTCAAAACCAATCTGAGATTAACAATCTCCCCCTTTGACATGAGTGTCAAAAAAACTTGGTCATACATTAATACTCTTATTCTTATGAGCATAACATACATAACTATTCAGCTTCTATACAAAATTTTAGAATATCAAAATTTTGCAACATGACTTATACCTCAAAATCGTATAGCTCCCCCTGAGTTGTTTGATATGTTCTATATTGTATTCTATATCAAAATCTTTCTCCTGCTAAGTAGATTTGCCTCAACTGATACTCTTTCTCTATTTTCTACTTGCTTGCTCTTTCTCCCCCATTCTTGCTCCCCCTTTTTGACACTGATTTCAATGAGTGATACACTGATAGTGTATTTGTCCAAGAAAGATTTTTGGACCTCAAGTTTTATTTTAAGAGTTGGATCCCAATTATCACATGCTACCTCCAAAGACTTAATTTGGATGGTCAACTCGACAGCAAGGTGTACTAAGCCATCTAATGTAGAAATTTTGGGATTTTTCTTCATAAGTGTCTCTACATAGCCTAGCTCCTTCTATAAAATCTCTATTTAGATTGAATGCTAACCAATTTAGCCCTTCTGTGGGCTTCATTTTCTTGTAATGTTGCTAATTAACTTTGGGATTGCAAAAGGGTCCTAAAGTGTTCCTCACTTTAAGTTAGAGTCATGGGCAATTTTGCATCAAATTACTACATTTGACTCTCCAAACTCATGATGTGATTACTTATTTCTTGTGTGAAGAGTGTAGGATTACACAATTTGGTGTATAGAGAGAAAATATTCTCTATTATCTTCTTCACACTATCTATCTTAGTTGCCAACGCAACCTGTGTTAGTGCAATATCACTAGATATTTTCTCATTCACTTTATTTTGAAGCTACTTCTCAAACCATTCTAATAATTTGACATTAGTACCCAAGTTTATATTACTTACTCTTTCCACTATATTGGTCAATTGTTCAATGATTGGCTTTGTTTCATCTAGAGTAGGCAGACTGAATGCATTTAAGAAAATTTCTTTGATCTCAATAAAATCTTGCTTCTACCTATGCTCCCTTTTGAGTAGTTCTTGATGTTTCTTTCTTGCTAGGGCCTCTTGTACTATACCCCTCTGCTCAATTGTTCTTGCTACATAATCAAACTTGGGTAATACAATTTCTTCATCTAAGCTAACATCTCCATAAGTTATTACCTCTTCTACCTTATATGAGCTAGGACTCAGTACTGAGAACTACAATGGTGTAGCATCTATGCTTGGCCTCCGAAGAGTTTGATTGGAAGGAGTTCCTAATTCTAGTAATGTTACAAGTGCTTGAATTACTACTAGCTCCTTTGGCTTGGGTGTCAAATTTATCTCTTCAAACTTTTCCTTTTTCGTTTCTTTGATTATAGTTGCACCATGATCTTATGTTGGAGGTACAGGTGCATCTACCTAACCTATTTTACTTTGTGTCCCATCATTCACTAATGTTTCCACCTTGTCTTCTCCAACTATCTCAACCTTGTATTTTTCAAGTTCTTGAACATTTTCTGAGACTGGAGTGCCTTCCATGGGTGTACTAACAGTGCATCCTACTATCTCCTTCCTTTGATATATGACTAAGGGTTGTGAAGATTGTACACTTGTGACTTGAGGAGTGATTGTAGGTAGTTCTTTTGTTTTCGCTTCCTCCCTTGCAGTCATAGACTCTAGCTTCTCAATTTCATCAACACTTACCAATACAAGGTTGTCACATAATTTGGCCTATAGTGTGGATTGGATAAGTATCTTTTTCAAATCTTCCTCTATTAGGGGATTGGTGTTCTGATCAGTAGGATCAGAAACATCCTTTACTGTGATAGTTTTAGTATTTGCACTTATCACCTATAGAGGGTTGGCACTTGGCATTTGTGTATCTTGTACACTTTGATATGGCTACTACTCTTCCTTAATTGTTTTCTGATCATCAATATTCATATCACTACCTCCCTTAACTATGCCTTGATCATTGTTATCCTCTTCATCATCTTCTACCTCAATAGGTTTTTGTTCATCATCTTTGGTTGTGGCTAGTCCATGTGTAATCTTCCACATTTGTTTGGACTTTTGTATAACATCATCTATGTTGTTTTATAATATGCTAAATGCCCTATACTTAGGTACAAATATCATAGCATATTTCTTTATGGCTTTAGACATTTGTGCCTTGCTAAGTTTTGGCAAAACTTGAGCAAGGGTTGTTTCCCTAATCTGCTTCTTTGTGTCTAAACAATAGTGTCATTTTCGCTCAACTCTTTCATATAAGCTCTTAGATATGGAGTTGGAAATTTCTAGAGGAGCTTTCTTAAAAGTATCCATCATGGCATATATTGCCTCCTCTATTTGATTTTTCTCAATCTTTCCAAGATTATCAAATTCAATGTGAGAGAAACCTAACAAATTAGCATTGTTTCTAATGTTCTCACATAAATTATCTAGGTCTGAGGATGATTGTGACTCACCACTTGGAATTGGTTGTTATCATTATATTTTGTCTTCTCCTCATCAGATTCATCCTAAGCAACATACTTTCTTCTTGGTCTTTTTTGTGCTCCACCTTCCTACTCTTTAGGCTTGGCTACCTCTTTAACCTTTTGTGTAGTGACTGTTGTACTAGCCCTTGTGGTAGGTGTTGTTGTTTTAGGTTGGCTTGGTTTTGCAACCTTCTTTGGTCTTGTCACTGCTTGTGTCTTGGCTTTTCTTTTCTTCTTATTAGTAGGAATAGGTGCTTCTTTGGCTTCTTCATCCTTGGCACCTTCTATAGTTTCTATTTCCTCTTGTTGATCCTCTCCCTGACCTTGTGTCAGTACCAGTGGTGCTTGAGCCTATATGTCTTCTTCTTCTTCTTCTTCTTCTTCCTCTTCTTCTTCTTCAGCTCCATCAAATTTTTCTTTCAATTTCTTCACCAATTTTTTCTTCTTCCTAATCATAGAAGTAGTCTTCAACTCCATAGTAATCTTTGATTTGGCCAATTCATAGTCGCCAAAAGCTTGCGCTTCTTTGTCCACTTCTTTTGCAAGTAATGTTTTGATTGCTACAAAGGCCTCATCAACATTTATCTCATAACCTAATGGCTTTAGCCATCTCACTCTAGGAATTGTTCCTTGAACCTATGTGTGATCAGTATCAACTACGAAGAAAACATCATCATAATGTTTCTCCACTAGTGAGGCTAATATCCTTCATCTTTTCTTCATAGATTGTTTAAAATTTTCAAAATAACTAGTCATTACTAACTCGAAGTTATCACATAATTGTTCAATGAATTCTCCTATCTGTACTACAAATGATCTATTTCTCTTCCCTACAACTAGAAATGTATTCTACATATAGAAGAAAATACATACCAAAATAGATCTGAATTTACACTGAGCACTATTGCTCCCAGATTTTCAATCAATTGCTACAACTGCAACTCAACAAGATCATAAGTATGATCTTTCTTCAAAATTTTGTAGCCCATGTCCACTGCAATGCAAGGTACACTATTTAATCTGCTTGACTGATAAAACTTGTGTATTATCACCCTCACAACAAAATCTATCAGGGGATCTATGATAGAGTCAATGGTCATTCCCCTTTTGTTCCATACACCCCCTGTGTTCTTTTCAATAAATTTCTTTGACTCACTTATCATAGTCTTTGGTCGATCTAGGATTAGATACCCTATTACCTTATGAACAATTTTCTTTGTGATTTTATTTGGCCCATTCTCTAACCATACTGAGCTATCATGAATTCTACTTAAGACAATCTTAATCCACTCAGTTTTGAAAACATTGGGGATATCTAGGGCACGAGCTAACCCTTTATTCTCTAAAATCTTGTGTTCTTCCTTCAATGCTCCATTTTCACATAGTCTTCCATATTCTTCTCTAATTTACATGTCACCTATGCTTCCAATCTTGCAATTGTAACAATTCCTAACATCTTGAATCATTAATACTTGTGGTGGTATCATAGACAATGCACCGAAGGGATCCTGTTTGTACACTGTCTAGAATAGCCTTGAAAATAGGTTATTTGATCTCATTAGTAATTAGTTGAACTTTTAAAACCTCTTTTCCCTCTACTCCCTTCACTTTAGAAGAACTTGACATCATTACATATATCTAGGGTTTGCAAAATTTGAAAGTGTGTAGCTCAGCACATTGTAAATACCTTATAAATCCTAATGAAATGGTGTTGAATAGCTGTTCAAATCTCCTACAAACTTTTTAGATGAAATTCTTTAGATTTCCTTTAGCTCTTTATCTTCTTTCTCAAATTCAAATGATGTTAAATGAGAACAGATCAATCAAATAGCCCTTAAAACACTGTAATTAATGCTAAGTGCTTACACAACTATAAGCTTGGCATTAATTGATTCCTTGTAACGCCCCGCTAAGGGATCTAAAAGAATTAACCTAAAATTTTACTAAGTTTTCCAAACAATTTTTTTTTTTAAAACATGAAAGATAAATCATTCATATCAAACACATAGTAGTAGAAGTAATAACATACAATCAACTATAAGCATACATAACAGGTTACATTCCTTAAGGATCCCAAGTCGTTGAGTCACATTTAATCTAACTAGTACTAAGTCTAACAACTACCACATTCACATGAAAGAATAATTTAAGAAGTCCAATGTCCATAATATACATTCATTTTCAAATGCCTATTCAGAATGCTCAATCATCCACTATACATGTCACAGGGTATGAAAGGCTAAAAAGAATAAACGTATGTAGAAATAAACATACATCATCCTCATCGAATCTATGATACAAGTGCAATAAAGTAAATGAAACCAAATTCCATACATGATACATCATCATAGAAGATAAAAACATCCATCATAAAGTATAACCATAAATCACAAACACAACTAACTAAGTGCACGGTTCCTCCCAACTGTAAATAGCATCATTAGACCATCATGGGCCCTAGCCATCCCTCTATGTGTAACATCCCAAGTCATTGAAGAGATCATCGATATCATCATAGTAGGAATGTCACTCCTAAAACATACTACAACATATGCATAAAGAAATCTAACATGGAAGAATAAAGCATAAGATATAACATCCATCATAATGATCCAAGAACATTTTGAAGGTAAAAGCCAACAAAGAATATACTGGAGGAGATAGGCTCAAGTCAAAATCCACATGTGAAGAGTACATCAACCAAAAATCACCAATCATCATCAATGAAAGTGAATAACCACAATAAACACATCCAACAATAAGTACACCACCAGAGGTACACACAAACTCTATAGAGGAGACTCAAGCTACATTCTAGGGAGTGTCACCACATGGCTACTTGAGTTACCCTAGACTGGTCTCTCATTAGACCCCGAACCCTCAAGCGTTGAGTTACCTTGGACTGGTTACTCTAAACCCCGGACCCTCAACATGGCACATGTGGAACCAAAAATCCCTCTCATGAAGATGAGGCAATCATCCCATTCCCATCCTTAGTCCATACAAACACTGAAGGCATGGGCGGGTCAAATATCTCTAACTTATCTTTTTAGTATGTTTCTCCAAAATTATTAATTACTAGATTATCACTTATTACATAACTTGCAATAGGTTACCCTAGTACTGACCACTTTGGGCCCCGGACCCCTACTGCAAGCCACTCCCAAAGACATGTGCCTAGACAACCTCTTTTAAGAACAAAAAACACAGTTGTGTCCCATACCACAACATTCACAATAATCAAACTGGTTTATTTAACAGGCAACTTGAAAATAAGTTGGTACTTCCACCCAAGTACACATAAATGCTCCACAAAATAAACCTCATAAATATAATTTTCAATTTGGATCATAAGACATATCATGACATCCATCCACATAAATAGTATAAAGGATATCTCACAAAACCTCAGGTGTATACCCTAGTTTGGGCAATTTTCATGAAAATCACAAATCAAAGAGCCATATAAAATCATCTCAGTTCTAAACAAATGACTGGAAAACATCAAAAGATAATCCACAATATTGACATTAGCTCTCCACGAGTAACTAAAATCCAACAAAAGACAATCATAATACTCACAACAGTTCTTTACAAGCAACTGAAAGGCATTAAATGATAATCCATAATATTCATCGGTTCTCGACGAGCAACCAGAAAATATCTCAAAATAATACTGATCAAAGACTCCAAAATGGTCAAGTCAAACATGTCACAACATGACATCATCAAGATCAAAAGAAAACACTTCAGTCCCATCAAGGCGACCAAAAAGTAATCCAAGTACAACTGATCGATGACTCAAAAATGGTTAAGTCATGTATCTCAAATACATACACCTTAGCCTCACACAAGAAGACTAGAAAGCAATAACAATTAGTAAATACAAACATCTCATAGAGCACACCATCACATTACCATGGTTGGATTTAAAAAGATCGAGATCAAATAACATCAACATGCCATCACAAACACATAACCCCTGAGCCTTTGGTAACAACCTAAGACTGGTCAACAATCTAGTCAACCCCAAAATCCTAAAACACAAACAATATACATACCATAATGTAGGTTTCATGTTTGGGTTTAGCTCTGAACACACAATGTCAATTTACAGTAAAGTTCCAATTTTCACTTCAGTGTGAGTTTCAAATTTAAAGAGGTACATCTTACTCAATATGGTTTAACTCATTCAATTGCTCAAATATAATACAAAATTACCCCATTCAATTTCCAAAGATAATCAAGATGCAAATACATGGTTATGCCAAGTGAGAGGTTTCAATTTTCATTTCAAAGTATATTCTAGGTAAAAGTATTCTTCATTCACCCCAATAATTAAACCCATCCGGATATTCAAATAACAAACATCATAGAGGAACAAACACATGTTTTAGTTTGCTTTTGCAATCACATGGTTAAGCCAAAAATGAGGTTTTCATATTTTATTTCAAGTGTATAAGATTCTCTGTTTAATCTCCAAGTCAACCCATTTATCTTTTCGAATAAAACATAGAATTATCCCTCCATTATTTTAAACAATTGTCTAAAATAGTCAAAAGATAATTATTTACTTATTTAAATCATTAAACTAATTCCCATTGACTTTTAATAAAATCATTGCATCATTTTACTAAAATCAATGTTACTAATAATTAAATGAAACTCCCTTAATTCCAAGAGCATCTCCCATTATTCAAATCTCTAGAATAATACTTATCTTCTTTTAAATAATTAATTTGCAAATTCCTTAAAACACTCCAAGGCAATAATTTATTTAAAATAATCTTCATTGATTTTTAAGTAAAATCAATCTCATTAATAATTCAATTATTTAATTCCACTAAACACTTATTAATTTTTCTTTTAATTTGCCCTCATTTAAAAATCCATTTATTTAAATTGACTAATAATTAATTGCACTTCTTCTACTATTAACTGATATTAATTTAATTTAATTTAATTAGATTAGTTAATAAATCATATAAAACTGATGCATAATAATAAGATTCTATTTTAATTCGAACCCAAACCCAAATCAATTTCCAAATCTTGACTCTACTAAAGGAAGATTGCAATAATATTTTTAATTCCCATAACTGGATGAAACAATATGCATGCCTGAATTACAAAATTGAAGATTCATTCATATAGAAGTATTCAGACACACGTAACAGACATGATGAAAATAGGAAGAGAAAGAGAAAGCGTAATAGAGTATGCAAAATAATCACGAGTGCCTACCTAGACACTGATGCTAAATCACTATGCCTCAGAAAATCGTAGAGAAGCTCCTCCTCTTAGAACCTTCTCCTTTTCGCAAATTTCTTCCTTCTCCAATGTTCGCAATTCCTCCAAGAACCAAAACCCCCTTGAAGTGATTAGGAGTTCTTTTAGAAGCATAAGAGGATGTCCATACACACTAGGAGAGCCTGTATATAAAGGCCTCTAAGATGCATCTAGAATGTGTCTAGAAAGAACTAGGAGATAAGCATGACAACTAAGCACATAACTTCCACGATAAGAAGATAAACATGATGAGGTGTCTAGGATGTTGTAGACACCATGTGCTCAAATAATGTGCTAACTCCTAAGTGTAGACAACACGTGCATAATTAGAGTGCAAACTCCTATGTTGTCAACATTACAACTCACGAGAGCTCGCATACTCCTATGTGAATAAATATTAAAATAATGCACATTAATTTATTTAATTAAATTTCTATATTTAATATTCACTTGACTCCTTTTTAAATTGATTTATTAATTTCAAATCTCATGCACTCACTTTATTAAATCCACTTGTTTTATCTTAATATATTTTAATCACATGCACGCATCATGCGATCTAAAATCTTTTAATAATTTTAATATCTTTTCCACTTTTAAATTTATTTTCAAAATTTAATTGATAAAATATTTACTAACTTAAATAATAATATTATTTAGCATTTATTTAAAAATGAACTCTAAATATATTGTTATTAAATTAAATAAATATTATCACGTTCCAAATTTAAACTTATAACTTTTATTTTCAAATTTAATTATTTTTATTTAATTAATTCTCCAATTAATTAAATAAAAATAAATATTAAAATATCATATTAATTTTCCATTTAATTACATCATTAATTAAATCTTTTAATTAGACTTAATTAATAGAAAATACACCAAGAAAGAGTTCGGCAACAATAGCAAAATGCAAACTAGGGCAGGCACTACATTTCTGGCTCACTTGGCACCCTCATGTCTTTCCATTTGCTCAACAACCATTACAAGTTCAACCTCAACTAACCAATTTCATTAGCTTGGCATCCACTAACATTTCACTTGGCAACCATAAGAGACTTTTCAGACTCAACAGTAACATGAAAAAGTTGACAAAACTTTAAAGATTTTTCCTTGATTTCTAATAACACTTTGCATCTTTATTCATGCATATGTAATCTTTTTAGAACTAAATCCTTGCAACTAATGTATGGTATATCTTCTAAATATTAGTCCCACATACCTCTTGATTGCTTAGTTTGATGAGGTGTGATCACCTGACCCATTGGGTGTACTGATCCCATTTGCACTTGATGTGTTGCGATCCTCCTTTCTCTTCCATGTCTTATTCATCTCACTTATGACATTTTCAATATTTGGCTTGCCTTTTCCTTTGTTGAACTCACAACTTGGTGCCTTTGATCTTGTTGGACAATATTGGCTGATGTCACCAATCTCCAAATAGCTAAAACATGTGCTTTGACTCAACCACCTTTTTTAATCACCTCTAAAGTGTGTTCTAATACAGTCATTAGGAACATGTCCACACTCTTGACAATAGTGACAACTATACCTTGTATTATAATCCCAATTATAAAAGTTGTCAATGTTCTTTACCTTTGTATGCTTGTTTGATGACCACTTGGGTTTGGATCTACATGCAAAAGATCTATGTTCATACCTCTCATAGTTATAACAATATCCTTCAAATCTTTGAGTGTGCATGGTCTTGATTCTAAATTCATGTGCCTGATGACCTTGTTTTTTGCACTTATGGCAGTGACCCATATTCTTCTTCTTAACATTCTGATTTGCATTCTTGCTCCTATACACATTAGCAGTATGTCCTTTCTTATCACACATATGACAATTATGTTTTGAGTTCTTACCTTTGTTACTTCTTTCTTCAACACTTTTGGATTATTCTTCTTCTTTAGTACTTGTGTATCCAAGTCCAAATGTATCATTGTTAGATCTAGGAGATCTCATCAATTGTTCAAATTACTTGATAGTTTCATTTGGTTTATTGAAAATTTCAGCAAATTCCTTTTCCCTTTTCATATCATTGGTCAACTATTCATTCTCCAACTTTAGTTTTGTTATCTCAATGTCGTTACTATTTATTTCATGATTAGCAATCATGACTTGATTCGTTGTTTCCAATTGCATGTGAGAAATGATGTTTACTTCTAATGATTTCTCCTCTAGTCTATTGTTAAAAATTCTTTTGTTATCTTCAATAATGACTTTTTTTTCCATATATTTTCTTTTTTGTTCGGTCACCTCGCATAGTAATATGGCTTGTGATTCTTGCTCTATCTTAAGATTTTTGATCTCTTCAGCTAGAGTTTTGTTCTTTTCCATTAAATTTGCAACTGCTACATCAAATTCATTAGAGTTACCATTTGCAAATAGCTTAGTAGTGTCCATATATTGGTATTGTGTGTCATTCTCCTCAATAACAATTTATTTTCTTCTTCTCAATGATTTCATTAGATCTTCTCTTGCTTCATTCAACTGATGTAGAATGAGTTGTATTCCAATCTCTTGGTTCTCAATAACTTTTCCCAACTTGTAGACTTCCATTTCCAAGATCTTTCCTCAAAGCTCTTAGGCTTCACTTTTAGAGAGCAAAGCTCTAATACCAATTCTTGGAATTACAATAGGAAAGGTAAACTTTGAGAGGGGGTGGGGGTGAATTAGTGCTTTAAACTTGAACCCATAAGAATATTCACCACACATCCATCTCATATATTCAATAAGTAAACTTAAATACCATGTAAATAATATACATCTAAAGTATTTAAACAAGTAAGAATTCACATATACATGACACAAGATATGATTACCCAAAAACCCTCCAATGAGAAGGTAAAATTGGGGTGGGGATAACACCCCACAAATCTTCATTATTGCAGTAATAAAGTGTATCTAATGAAGGTTACAATGTTTGATCATGAAAAATGATCTACCCTATGAAAGGTCTACCCTGTTAAAGGCTTACAAATATTGTTAGGTCTCACCCTATTAAAGAATTTCAACACCCTATTAGAAGTGTGCCTAATCAAAGGACTTTAACTCACAATTAAGTAAGCACCTTGTTAGAGGATTTCAATACAACCTGTTAGGAGTACTCTATTAAGAGATTTAACTAATTCACCTATTAGAATGTCTCAGCAATGATCATGTGATTAGCACTCTATTGCTTGATGATAGATCACCTCTATACTAATGTATACTTGATCCTTCTTGATCAAATGTCTCTCTTTTGTTCACTATTTCCTTCCTCTGTTCTCCTTTAACTAATTTTTCAATGTAATTCAGATCATAATACCTTGATCACAATCAATATCTTGGTTTGTGCATGCAAAACTCTCCTTGATCATTCATTTATTCCCTTTTATGCTCATAAGAAGTTTAGGGTTTATCCTCCTTAAGAAGACCTAGGTGACTTAGGGAATGGATGTGATTCATCAATATTGTCGCTTAAACCTTCCCTTTATCTGATTGGGTGCATGTAATACATAGGGATTCTTGCTTAAGATTCATCCTTATCACCAAAATATCCTAATTCAATCCTTAAGTTGCCCCAAAAATGGTTTACATAGTAGTTTGTGCCAATACAAACAACTAGGACAAAACTGTGTTACTCAGCATCTGAAGCCCTTGGTGCTCGGCACATACTATGACTTCAATGTTGTCACTTGGCATCTGAATGACTCAGCATGTATTGCTTTCTTGGCTCCTAAATCACTTAGCACATACTGTCTACTCAGCACTTGAGTGACTCGACATATGAGTGACTTGGCACTCATTGTTTACTCGGCATGCTCTAATTAACATGTTGTGCTCAACATACATTACTTGTTCGGAATTAACTAAGTAAATGACTTAAGTGTATAGACACTCACTTGTCAAAACCAATCTAAGATTAACATATTTATGCACTCCTTATAGTCCAACATTGGCATGGACTTGAACTCCTACTTCCTTAACCTCAATCTCTGAAGATGCATATGTTGAATCTACACATGCAATCTAATAATCAGTAGTGTTTTATTGAATACAAAAAACTAATCAAAGAAAACTAACCTAATTATGATCTAAATCATCAATCCATGTTAGCTCTAGTGGGTCCCAAGGTCACCATCATGCTCTAGGAATGAAAAGTGAAAGATTAAAAACAAAATGCTTAGACAAAAACTGGGAACTCGAGACAAAATGAAATTAACAACATTGACCCAAAAACCTACCCAACATGACCTAGACCCTCTTGATCATCAAGGTATTTTGAAAGAGATTGTGATCTAACAGATCAAAGAGCTAAAATAAGAAGAGGGTCCCCATTTTTGAAGTCGAAGATGGGGTATGTGTTGTGGAACTACAACACCTTTGTTATGTGATGTACTATTAGTTTTATTACTTTACTCATAAGATCTACCTCTACTTTATTGAAATCTCCCACCTCTTATCCTATGTCTATCTTCTTGTTTCTTTGTCGATATTTGCATATGAGTATGCTTCTTCAACATTTTTCATTCTCACAAATTTGATTTCATCCTAAATTGAAGTTCTCAAACCATTGAGGTATCTAGTAATGTTTTCAACTTAATCATCAACATCTCTAGATATAATTTCCAACCTATAGAATTCCTTAGTATAATATTTCACGGGCGTGTCTTTCCATCTCAAATTTTGCATTCTTCTCAACCAATTAACTTGATAATTAGCAAGAAGAAATTTCTTTTTCAACTTAATGACCATCTTCACCCAAGTCTTGATCTCGTCTTTTCCTCTTCTCCACCTACTAGTTTGCAAGTGTTCCCACCAAAGAGAAGCATGCCCTTAAAATTTAGTAGTTGATATTCTCACTTTCCTATCCTTGTGGATACTTTCATAATCAAAATATTTCTTAATCTCAAATATCTAATCCAATAAAGCATCAATAAAAAGTTTTCTATAGTAACTTGAAAGTTCAAAAGAAGATTTGGAGTTTTCTCTAGACAAAGCTCTAAAAATCATTTCCTCATATTGTTCATCTTCAAATTTAGGATTAGGTGCAACTTCTTCATCTTCATCACTAACATCATCAAGATGTCCTCCTCTTCTCTAGGTTGTCTCAATATTTCCATTATAGCATTATCTGCATTTCGTCTACCTTGAATAGTTTGACAATAGTCCGTACAAGAATTGCAACCCTCTTCAAGTTATAGGTCAGAAATCATATCCACCACCCTACAACTAATCCAATCAAGGTTCTCCATGATCCCAAAACTTCACAGGGGAGGAAATATTTTCTCTAATACCACCTAATACAAGGTAGGATGGAGAAATGAACCAAGGATCACTCAAAAATCACCCTTCCAAAGTGTACACATGATAACTAACACAAATGTGGAAGAAACAATAAGATATATATTGCTTCCAAATGAAGATTTTACTAGAAAATCTTCTTAGAGCATGCTAGACATAAGGCGTGCCTAGTTCTAGCCATAAACAACTAACATACAATTTGAGAGCTCAGAATTTTACATTTACAAATTCAATCTTATGTTATCTTCCTTCTAGTAATTTTAATACTACTTACTTTAATACTAGATCTAAAATATATAGACAATAAGACCTCAAGTCAGCCTGTCAGGAAATTTATTGCAAAAATATAGGTCCTACCCCAAAGGAGAAATTAGAGGGAAAATAATTAAGAAAAATAACATCTACAAGCATGAGGATAGGTCCACATGTGACCCAAGAAGAGATCCCCAAGACCACATTAAGCCTTGATGTCACAAAAACCTCATAGAAGCAAATAACTACATGTTACTCAATTTTCCAAGAAATGAACATGCCTCAAGAAATGAGACAAATATCTATTCAACAAGATGAAATTAAGTTTCACAAAAATAGGAAGATAATCCACAATAGGTCCTCATTAAGATTCCAATTATGTAGAAAGAAAGAACATGAACAAAAAGGTCCAGTCCATGAACAATAGACAAGAACATCAAGCAGGAAATATTTTTGGTTGATGCAAGATTGCCAAAGAACCCAAGATGCTCCTACATCATAAAAGAAGCTCCATGTCAGTGATGTTCCAGTTATTCCAAAAGGGTTTTTCTATTATGATTATGACAAGGGTAGGTGCATGCTTTCATGAGACATAACATGTAAATTATATTACCAACTATAATGGGGTATATAAATAGTTGCGTAAGAGAAATTTGATGCAAGAACTAGTTAGTTAGAAAAATTTGCAAAGAACTTTTGAAACAAGTCTTTTTTCTCTGCTAGGGCGGGGGCCCTAGCTCAGTTGGCTAAATCTTCCCTGTTGCAAGGGGTTGGTCACAGGTTCTAGTCTCCCCCATCCTCGTGGTATCGTTGGGCATGTCGCACCAGTGCTACCGGTCACGTTAAAAATTTTACCAGGCGCACTGTAGTTTATAGGGGGGCCATGTTGCACCGATTCCTGCAGTCTAAAAAAAAAAAAAAAAAGTCTTTTTTCTCGGCTTATTATATATTACTCATCAAAATTACTATAACTATGCCACAATAATACAAAAAAAAATTCCTTTAATAAATGCTATGAGAGTTTTGGAATGTGGAATCTAAATTAGTTGACAAAAAAAGGTTGAGCTTGGGTCCTTGGGGAAGAATTCATATTTTACTTCATTGTATATTTTCACCACTTTCCTTGTAACAAGCCATTGTAGAGTTCGAACTATACTTACTAAATTTACTTGTGGAAGTTTTCTCCCACGATAATTTTCTAGCATAAACATAATGTTAAGGTGATGTCGTTGAAATAGTTCCTTTCCATTTAACTTTCTAGGTTATTACGTCATGTTATACTCCAACACTATGTCAAGTAAAGCAACATATGTAAGATGATTTTGTAAGAACAACAACATTTTCTTAACTTCCAGCATAGACAATGGTAAATCTATTTTGGTAAATTTCTCCTTGATAATAACCAATAAATTAAATACTATCTTTATACAGAATATCAACCAAATTGGCCTTTAATAGGGGAATCCTCAAGAAATTTCATGCCTATAGATAGCTTATAAACTTTACCTTGAACTTCCTATTAATTTGTTTTTCAACAATTGTGTTTGCTTTTTAAATATTAGAATATCATTGGCTAGATATTTAAAGACAAAATTATAAGACTTATGGATGAATGGTCTATTTTGCATTTCCTTCATCATCTATTCCTAATGGAGTCTTGTGCATATAATCAACAACAAAGAATTGAGATTATATTTTAGGCGATAGAATGAAAGTCCCTGCAAGCTACATCCATTAGAAGTACAGTGATGCTTATATTTTTCTCTCTCATTTCACAGTGTAAGAGAACCACATAAATAGAAAAAACTATTGTGGAAGTCACTCATTTTTAGTGTTTGCAAATTATAGTTACGACTGATAAACATGCATACCTTTGAATCTGGGTGCACAAAAAATGGATGCAAACAATTGATTGACTAGGGTGGTACACATGTTGAAGTCAAAAAATTGCTACTCTGTGATAGTCATTTATACAAAAGATCAATTTCATTAAATGATAAACCAAGAAAGTCTAAAATGTATGATAAAGAGATGTAAAATATCAATAATGAGGAGAGAAATATACCTTAAAATGATAAGGTTCCATGGAAAATGGGTTGTCAAAATGAAGATAGGGTAAGAAGATATACAAAATTAAGTTTGGATTAATCTTTCACACTATCAATCAAGATTACATAATCACTTTTAAAATGGAACATTCTCAAATGATGTTTTCTTCTTCTACAAGATCAAACTAATGTAAATAGAATAATTAAACAAAAAATATGTAAACCTATTTTCTTTGTCCCAAAATCCATATGGCCAGCATATGACAACAATGTTTAAACTCATTTCTTATGCACAAAAATGCCCAAACTGACTTGAAGCCAAATTGAAAATCACACACTTAAAGGAAAATCATGCAATATAATGCATAAATGAGAGATTAGAAAGAATGAGGATGTATTTGCAAGAATCACAGTTGAAACTAATGCAATGAGGCGAATGCATTAATAGTACTCAACTTGCCTCAAGATGAGATCATAGAGATATTAGTTGTGGTTATAAATGTACACTACTAGAGGCCTTCATGGAGTTGTAAAAAGTGTTAAGATGATAAGGAGAAGAGCACATTACTTTGAATACTAAGACTACAACTAGGGGTGAGATTGAGAAAAAAGACAAACAAGAGGAACAAAGACACTGAAATATTTTCTAAAAGAGGTGAATGTAGAGTTTACTACATTAGAGGAAAAAAGACAAGGAAGAGGAAAATGAATATTTTATAGTAAATAGAAGCATAGTCTACTACATTCAAGTATTATTGCTAATAAAAAAAAGTTGAAACCATAGTTCACATAATTTAATTTTACAGACCAAAAATTTTCTAATTTCACAAAATTCACCCCAAAAATACTTTTAAAACATCTAAATTTCTTTGAAAGGGTATAAATTTTACACAAAAGACAAGTAAAAAATGTATCAAATGTGTTTAGATGGAATTTGGAGGCTATAACCTATTAAAACTTGTTGGTAACTATTATTAACCTGTTGGTAATTATTATTAATTACCAATTTGTCCTAATAAATGATAAGAGACATAAGGGTTGCGCTATGGTAAATAAGTCTAGTGTTGTATCAAATAAGGAGATATGGAAATGTAAAGTACTTGGTCTTGGGATCCTTAGTTGGATAAACAAAGTCTATAATGGGTTGCTATGTTGTAAGAATTTATGTTATGGTGTTAGGTTTATTCAAAAGTAGAGTTAAGACAAGGGTCTGTCATAGAGGTATAATAGAGATGATCATAGTTCATTGTTTGAGGAAGTCTTTGAGTTCATGATAAGGCATAATTTTAGCCTTAAGAGACATGGGAGATTCTAGTATCTATAAGTAGAGTGGAGTTGGTGTTGGAGCACCAAGAGAGCATGAAGGGGCATAGGGTCACTAAAGGATCCTCAAGAGTTGAAGGTCAAATAAAAAACCATTTATGGTCATTTTTCAATGTAATAAGACCTTAATCATTCATTACATGTTATTTCATGGCCATTTGAGTCATCAAATGTAATGGAAAGCAATACAAATGTCAAAATATGTAAAATTGACAAAGGTGGCAATATAGGCCTAGAGAGTTAATTGTGAGTCTGTTGGGTAGATTAGGAGTTTTAATAAGTTATAAGGTCATGTGAAGACCATTCATAATGGTAATTGATTCATTAAGTTATTAGTTGTCATAGTTGACAACTTGTCAACTTGACAACATTTCTTGCATTTCCAAAACTATGAAATTGCATAACCAATAGTTATAATTGTTCATGCTTGATTTCCCTTGGAATTTTTGTATGGGTTGTTAGTCTTAGAGGAAGGAGTAGAGTATATAAAGTGTGTAAGCTCCAAATAATCAATAAAATGGATGAATTTATTTAAGTGAAACGAATAAGATCTTGGGTTTACTACAGGTTACCCATGACTATTTAATATTTTCTAAGTTTCTTGATGATTGAAACGTTATTAATGTATTAAAAATAGAGATGAATTGTTTTAGATTAAGGTAAAAATAGGTTTTGAGGGGACCAAAAAAACCCCTTAAAACTAGCAAAAAATATTAAATGATAAAATTTCCCTGAGTTTTACAAAGACCTGGAACCTAGAGTTCACAAGCACATCAAAATACTAGGTTTTACAAGGACCTAGAACCTACAAATTAACGAGAAAAGTTCAAAACCAATTTTTACAAGGACCTAGAACCTAATAGAGTATCCAATTAATTGCAAATGAAACATAAATAAGAAAACTAGGACCAACAACCCAACCAGCAACCAAAGCCCGCAACTAAGCTAACTCTTTGATCATCTTAGCTAATTCCTTACCAGCCACCATGATACCTTGAAGGATATCCTCCACAACCAAACCCAGTGTACCAACTATAGCTTTCTTTATACTTTGTCTAGTTCTCTTACTAGGGCCACCAGATAGCTTAATTACAACAGGAGATATGATTTCCTTGTTACTTCTTTTACCGATGCTCGCAACAACTACACACAAACTCGAGGTTACCATGTCCATCCTTTGTCTGATATCCTTAACCAATTGGCGTAATTCCATTTCATAGGCCTTTAACTTCTCAGGGATATTACCTACCTGATTCTCCATCTAAATTCTCTTAGTTTTTTCTTCATCCAGTTCACTAAGGAGATCTCCCCTATTTTTCTTGAGTATAATGATCTCATTATAGAGCCAAGAATCAACCTAGAGAAAGGTGTCAACTTTAAATTTAGCCTTATGGAGGAAATACATCTTCACATGCTATTATCGTCTTCATTAGCCTAATCATCACACCTTTTCTCCAAATTAATAGTCGCATCATGGGTACCATCCAACTTTAACTAATTGTCTTAATTTAAACCCTCTCAAGCAGTATTATCCTTCTAGTTCTCCTTGTTTTCATTCTGCTCTTTAATCACAAGGGTGTTATCCTCAACATTATTTTCCTTTTCTAATTCCACCAGGATCTTAACCTCATTAAAATCAATCTGGGTAGGCCCTTCATTTTGAGTCATGATAATTTTATCCTAATTCTAGCCTGAGGGTTCTAAATGTGACACAGTCTCCATTTCGCCTTCATTACCACTTTCCCCATCATGTTTAACCAAAGAAACTCCCTAACTGCCTGAATACCCATCCAAGTTGGAGTTGAGATCACTAGTTTCTATTCCACCCTCATCTTCTTTGCTTCTCTCAGAATCCATAGCTTCCTCATTAACCTTCAAAGTATTATCAATCATAATCAACTTCTTTTTACCCTTAATATCACTACAACCCTCCTCAGTTTTCACATTATAGCTTTTAGTTTTTTTAGCACTCATTTTTCCAAGAGGCTCTTTCCCAAGATATTTCCTCTTCTTTTCCACTACAAGTGAAAGATTCACTGCATTTTTTTCTACAATAATTTTCAATTAACAAAATAAGACCATAGAGAATAGGCCTAGTCTCTTTCTTCCTATGGGTTTAGAGATTATTCAGTAAAGAAAACTTCAAGTAAAAGGGGAAAGAAAACCTATCCTTATATTGAAATGGTTCAAAAATATAAAATAGAATTTATGAACCCTTTTCAATCTTCCATCTCAAATAAAATACTCATGAACACAAGATAAAACATCTTGCCATATTATGATCCAGGTCATAGAAGTCCCTGTCCTTCGCAAATTTTTTTTCCTCCTCTTCTCTTTTGGGAAACTTCTTGAATGATGCATTTGATATATAATTTCCTTCTTGAATTTTAGACCCTTTGTGGGAAGACCAATAATCTCAGCAATGAACTCCTCTATCAATTCCACTATAACCCCATGAAGAGTAATTCTCTCCACATACCAATTCTTGAAGCTGTAATCCATTATGTGGGGTTTAAAGCCTTGAAACTTCTTAATATACATAGTCACCTTACCCTTTTAGAGTATATTCCACACCACATGTTTATCTTTCCATTATTTATAGCTAGAAGGCTCCTACTTCCCAAGCTCCCCACCCATAATGCACCCAGCTCTAATAATTCTGCAAAAAAATGGTAACAATCATAGAAGACGAGTTATGTTTTAACTCAAAGAAGATTTTTGCCTAAAATACATGCCCTATCCTAATGGTAATTATGAAAAGGTACTCCCTCAAGAAATAATAATACTCCATATTAAAGCCACCACTTGCTACATTAGTCCTCAAAATCTCATATAATCTTTCCTTAAATTGCATTAGTCATGTCATAATTAATGATTTCCATTAGCTCTCTTTCTTTGTTGAGGTTTTCACTCCACATCAGCTTATCATTCACATTCAATACTTTATTAGCGATCCAGTCAGCCACGTTATTCCCTCTCGGTAATTATGAGCTTTAATAACATTATCAAATTTCTTAATCAGATTTTTAGTTTCTATAATACTCCCTTCAATATTCCACGCTACCATATTCTTATTATTTGGCATATTAATTATATTTAAGGAATCCCCTTCCATCCATAATTTCTAATAACCAATTTTCATTTCCATTCTAATAGTGTAAAGAGCATCAATAGCCTTCGCTTTATGGCTTGTTGACTGAACAATAGGGATCACCACAACATCCACCACTCTACTATAATGGTCCCTTAGGAATCCACCACACCCAGCTCTTCCAAGATTTCCTTTAGCTAATCCATCAAAGTTAGCTTTCACCCATCGCATAGGAGGGGAACTCTATATAACACCCTCTTTATGCTCATTGTGTTTCATTTTATTTTCTATTATTTTCATAGGGTTGCATATTTTCACATCATCAATTTTTTTATTTTGAGATATAGAGTTTTCTTTGATAGCCCTAATAATGTTTTGGCCCACCACCCACTTAGGAGTTTCTTTGTTTCTAAAAATTATGTTGTTCCTTTCTTTCGAGATACCCCAACATAGATGAGGAAGAGAAATACTCAATAGGAAGCAAATATCAAAGATTTTAACAAGACATTTCCAATTCTAAAAACATTCAACAAGATTACTAGGTTGAACCCACAATATATTCCAGTACTAGAGGAGGGATCCCCAAACATTCTGGCTGAAACTACAATTGATGAAAAGGTGGTTAGTATCTTCAATTTCCATATTACATAAATTGTATCTATTTACTATATAAATACCCCTTTTTTGGAGATTATCCACAGTTAAAATTTTATTTTGAAGGGTGGTCTAAAAGAAAATTAATTTTAAGAATAAGTCCTTCCATCCAAGCTTTGGCCCACAGGAGGATTATCCTTTACATTAGATCTAAATACATAGGATACCTAAAAATTACCACTACATTCTATGCCCCAAACCATGGTATTCTCCATATTAGAATAAAGATTATAGGAGTTGAGAGAAATTTGAATACTATTAAAACTGTGGCAAATCTCAACAATATTCACCCAACCATTATTTCTTGAGTAAATACCCACAAAAATTCCAAAAAACTTATTTACATCTTTCTATAGGAGGTTATCATTAAATTCATTGAACAATGGATGGTCCAGTAACCTTAAATCTTCCCAAAACCTAACATTTATTCCATCCCCAACTTTCCACTTACAACCTTTATTCAAAATATGTTTAGTACCTTGAACCGCACCCCAAATGGCAGAGGAATTAGAGATATTTGGGTAGGACAAGAAATCAAATGTCATTGGAACATTATAAAGATACTTATATTTCTAGATAGAACTCCATTCCTTATCATCTTGGTACACTTTCCATCCTTGTTTAGACAGAAGGGCTTATTCATACTTCTAATTGATTTGATTCTCAGACCACCTTCCATCTTAGGTTTACAATCCTTTTCCTAGGCTATCAGAGCCACTCTCTTTCTTTCTTTAGTACCTGGCCACAAAAAGTTTCCTTGAATTTTATCAATAGCATCTACAAATTTAGCTAGAAATTTGAAAAGGCTCAAAGCATAGGTAGGAAGACTTTGAAGACAAGCCTTCAATAAATTCACTTTGCCTACTTATCTCATCACATTTCCTTTCCATCCAGCTAATTTCTTATTGAATTTCTCCACTAGATCCTCCCAAAAAGATTCAGAAGGATGAAACCTCAATGGGAGACCAAGGTATGTACTAGGAAAGGATCATATAGTACAACCCAAAATGTTTGCAATTTTATGTTCCCTATGAACGTGAGTGTTAGTAAAAAATAGAGAAATCTTATCCCAGTTGACCAATTGCCCTATGATTGTAGAATATAAGTTAAGAGCCTTTTTATGACTCCTTTTCTCCTTAACATCAACTCTACCCATGAAAATAGTATCATCCACAATTATTCATGAGAATGGAATAGAGGTTGGGAAGTTGACCTCACACCTTGAATTTCTCCTTTCAAAACAAGCCTGCCAATATACCTACCAAGACAATCATCCATAATAGTGAAAAGAATAGGAGATATAGGATCACCTTGTCTCAATTCCCTTGAAGGTTTGAAAAAATCAGAAGAGCTCCCATTAACTAAGACAACCAAAGAAGAGGTAGTAACAAGCTGCATTATAATCTTAAGACATTGCTCACTAAAACCAAAGGTCAATTAAACCTTTTGGAGAAAACTCCAGTCAACTCTATCATATGCTTTCATTATGTCCACATTCATCACAAAACCCTAAAAGTTAGATAGAGATAAAGAATGAGTATTTTCATGAACAACAATAATAGAATTTAGAATTTTCCTTCCAGGAATGAAGTCATTATGTTGGTCAGAAATCAAATTAGGAAGGATAGTCAACAAATTCAGGGTTAGAACTTTAGAAATAATTTTGTAGATTAAATTACATAGGCTAATAGGCCTAAAATATTTAGGGGAATCAGCACCTCACTTCTTTGGAATTAGACAAAGAAAAGTAGACTTGATCTCCTTTAGCATTATTTTAGCCCCAAATAATTCTTTCACTACATCACAAACATCTTTACCAACAACTTCCCAAAGTTTCTAGAAGAAAAACATTGGAAAACCATCCAAACCAGGGAATTTATCTCCTTCAAAGGAACAAACAACTTTATAAATTTCATCCCCATAAGGAATAACTATCATCATTTTGTTTTGTTCATTAGTAATAACTTGAGGAATAGTTTCAAGGAGCTCCATCTATCTAGATTCATCAACATCAGAGAGGAGGGATGAGAAACAGGAAACCATCTCTCTTGTAATTTCATTTTCATTAGTGATTTTATCCTTTCCCCTAGTAAGGCTAGAAATTAAATTCTTAGCCCTATGTTCCATAGTAGTAAGATGAATTTTTTTTGTATTTTGATCATCTTCTTCGAGCCAAATAGACCTTGATCTCTGCCTCCAAAAGGTTTCTTCTTTAGAAGTAATATCATGGTTATTTACCAGCTTTTCATTCTCTTCCTTTACCAACTCCTCCAAGTACCCATCAGACTGAATTCTATCTTGGATAATTTGTAGCTCCACTTTCAAATTAGATTTACTATCAAAGATATCACCAAAAGAACTCTTGTTCCACTCTTTAACCCTTTTTTCACATTCTTTAGTTTATTATCAACACAGAAAAGAGTTGAACCATCTATTTCGATATTTCACCAAGTTAATAGAGGTACATTGTTGTTCTTGAATTCAAATTCCTATTTTTGTAGATGGTAAGGAATTTAATTCATTTTTGAACAAGAAAAATTGCAAGTTTGAGTTGATTGTTCCTAAAAAGAGAAGGAAGATAATTTTGTTTATTTTTAAAGTCATCATGAGTAACTAGACTCCCCCAAATTATGTGTTTACTATGGCTTGTGAGAGGAGACTAGTATTGTATTATATGTCTATGGTTTTAATGTGATTGTAGGAGAAGACAGGGTTTAAAAAAATGGTTAAGTAACACAAGATATAGGTCTGTGAATTTTTACTAAATGAGGGCCACTTTTTATGTTGCAATGTGTTCATTAAGTCTGTGTAGTTCCTACCCCTAGTTTTATTTTATGTCATATTGCCAAATTATTTTAGGCCAATTTGCATGGTTATGTAATGTGATTTAGTGGTTATTGGTAACTTGATTTGGTTGATACTATTTACATGTTTGGATTATATATTTGATAAGCTACTTTATACTCATATATTTTATGTGTTCGTGGTGATTCTTTTGATGATGATGCTTTGTATACTTCATATAGTGATTTTGGTTATTTTCATGGTGACTATTATATGAATGATTTAATAGTGGTTTTATTGTTACTTACGTAGGTAACTTTGTGGTGGTGTATCTTGATGATATATTGATTTATAGTGATGATAAAGAAGAACATCTAAAGCACTTGGAAATTTTTTATGAGGTTGCAAGAAGAGGAATTAACCATCAACCTAGACAAGAGTGAGTTTCTAAAAAAAGAACTAGTTTACCTTGGGCTTGTTCTCTTGCAAGGTAACTTGAAGATGGATGAGGATATAGTTGAAACCACACTCAATTAGCCTACACCAAAGATAGATACATGTGTGAGGATTTTTCATGGCTCGGGATAGTTTTATAGGAAGTTCATAAGGAGATTTAGTAAGATATGTGCTCCAGTCTTGGACACTATCAAAGGGGGAATGAAAACCATGTTTGTATGGACCAAAAAGGAAAATGAGGGATTTGAAAGGTTGAAGAAAGAGGTAGCTACAAGACCTATACTTGTGTTACCTATATTTCACAAGTTTCTCATTGTTGAATGTGATGCAAGCAATGTTGATGTTGGGGCAGTTTTGAGTCAAGAAGGAAGACCAGTAGCCTTCTTTGCTAAGAGTTTAAATAAGGCTAAGTCAAGGTACTCCTCTTATGATTTGGAATTGTATGATTTAGTGTAAGAACTTGGGAAATGGTGGCATTATATTTTAGTAAAGGATTTTTTTGTCTATGTAGATAATCAGGCATTGAGTTATACCAACTCTCAAGAGAAGTTGAGTTTGAGGCATATCAAATGGGTGGAGTTTCTCTAGTCATATAACTTTACTATTAAACACAAGAAAGGCCAAGAAAACAAAATTGTTGATGCCTTAAACAAGATTTTACTCACCATCCAAGAAATCCAATTGGAAAGCATTGGAGTAGATAGTTTTAAGGACCTATATGCTGATAAAGACTTTTCAAAGATTTGCAAGGTATGACTAGAATATAATAATCATTTTCATAGAATATATTATGATTTTACTTTGAAAAATGGATTATTTTTTAGGGGAAATCAGTTGTATGTACCTAGAGAGTCCATGAGAGAAAATCTAATTTAGGATAAGCATAATGGAAGTCTTAGTGGACATTTTGGTGCAAATAAGACACTATAGATAGTGGAGAGATTCTACTATTGGCTAAGAATGCATAAAGATGTTAAGAGGTATGTTTATCAGTGTATGGCATGTCAAAAGGCTAAGAGTACTTCTACAAATGGAGGATTTTATAAACCCTTACCCATACCAAATAGGCCATGGGAGTGTATTAGTATGGATTTTATTGCTAGTTTGTCGAGGACAAAGTTAGGTTGGGACAATTTTTTTGTTGTTGTTGATAGGTGCAGTAAGATGAGACATTTTTTTCCTTGCAAAACCACACATGATGCTAGTTACATATCCCATCTCTTTTTCAAGGAGATTTTGAGAATACATGGGTTACCCACCAACATTGTTTCTAATAGGGATGTTAAGTTCATGGGACACTTTTGGAAAACTTTATGGAAGAGATTAGACACAAATTTAGCCCATATTTTTGCTTACCATCCACAAATAGATGGTCAAACTAAAATGATTAATAGGATACTTGGAAACCTATTAAGGTTTCTAACAAAAGAGTATGGTTAGACTTGGGATCAAGTCCTATCACAAGCAGAGTTTTCTTATAATGATAGTATGAACAAGACTGCAAGGAAAAGTCCATTTCAAATAGTATATGGTTACCATCCAAGAGGAATATGTGAACTTAGAGAACTGAAACCACATGAAGAAATGAGTGGACATGCAAATAACTTTGCACAATCCATGAGGGAGGTACATGAACAAGACAAGAGAACATTGGGTGAAGCCACTCAAAAGTTGATGTAGAAAATGGACACAAATAGGAAAGATGTGTAATTTGAGGTAGGAGGTTGGGTATTAGTGCATTTGAACAAAGCTAGACTTACTAAATGCTTTTTGACAAAGTTACAAATGAGAAGAATAAGGCCTTGGAAAGTTCTTGCAAAATATGGTTCTAATGCTTATAAGATATATTTACCACAAGATTTGGCAATTTCCTATCTTTAATGAGAAAGATTTAATTTAGTATAAAGGAACTGACATTAAAGAGGGACACCAAGAAATAGAGATCAAAGAGGACACTAAGGAGGTCAGTATTCCAACAAAATCCAAGCCTCAAGCTAAAAGAGTTCTGGATTCCAAAGTGAAGGAGAAAAATAAACATGGACCTATATGGAACATCTCATCAAATGGATGAATCAACTAGAATTTGAGGCAACACAGATAGCTAAGAGTGAGTTTAAGAAGAAAGGTATCTCTACTAAATTTCTTAATGTTGATCCACCATGAGTTCTTTGTTATAGGGGGAGAATGGTGCAAGAGAACCTAGGATCTAGGTTAAGGTCCTGACACATTTTGGCTTGCAGATGGTTCTATCCAACCATCAGTGAATACGAGATAAATATAAAGCTCCAAGGGTGTGACTACGGGTAGATAGATAGGTGAATGATTGAGGAGTCTTAGGGTTGCCAATATTTCTTGTAATGGCTTGCATATGTCAAGGGTTGACCAAGAGTTGATGAAAAACTCTAAGGTTGGGAAATGGTGCTAGAATTTATTCTTGGATCATATGGAACCCATATGTATGGTTTTTGGATCCATACAAGGTTAGAGGGAAAAGTTGCTCAAGCAATTTTGCAAAAGTTGCATTTGACAACTTTGACAACTTTTTGCCCAAACTGAACAAACTTGCATTTTTTAGTTGTTGGGTCCCTATAGAAGGTTTCCACATGTGCACAAACACTATATAACACCATCCCACAGCTAGGAGAAGGGTTGGTGTTAAGATTGTATGAATTGGAGTTGAAGCAATAACACATTTTGAAGCATTTCTAGACAAACTACTTGCATACCCTAACATCCGATGTGAATGGATTAATTGGGATTTATTTGTTTCATGGATAGTTAGAGGTTTGAATGTAGCTATATTTCTATCATTTTGGTGTCTTGAAGTGTTGATTAAATAGGTGTTTTAAATTTATTTTGTTATTGTATAGTCTATTGTCATGTTTTGAGTTGTTACAAAAGAATTGGCTATTTCTTGAATTCCACCTATCAAATCACCATGGCCCTTTGGATTCAAGAAGAGAACTTTGTATATAGTGTCCATATTAATTTTGAGGAGATAAGGAGTTCCTTTTCTATATTTCAAATCATTCCCTAGGCGAGTTTGATGTACCCTGCTAGGAGTTACATGTTGATACAGAGCTAGCAGTTGAGTGATTGGGATTGGTGTGTGCCAATACAAGAAGTAGAGGTGGAGAAAAAGGTGTGGAGGTGCCTTGAACTAGTTTTGGTGATTAGGACAAATCATCTGATGAGATTTTGGAGTCCATAACTGCTATGTTGCATTTAAACCCTTAAGACCCTTAAAAATAGGAAATTTTTTGCTAAAGTTGTGAATGGACAGGTTGGAAGTATGAAACCTACAAAATCTTAAAGGTCTTTGAAAAAGATATCTAGATCACTAGATAGTTTGGTAAGTTTTTTCCAAGTTTTAAGGGTTATTTCTTATAAACCTTGATAGGAGGCCTAATTGGGGGCTCTTGGGCTACTAGGCCTAATAAGAGAAATTTGAAGTTTGGTGAAGTGGGTTTGTGAGCCAAAACCCAAGATTGATAGGGATGCTCATATCAAGCTTGAGGAAGACATTTTGATGGATTTTTAATGTTGAATTGTATTTTGTACCTTGTCTTACAAGATAGAAAGAAAAGCCTAGCTAGGAGACTAGGTGAGTTAAGGGAGAAAGGAAGTGGAATATTAATTGATGTAATAGATCTTGTAGAAGGGGATAATTGTGAGAGATCCTCTTGGGAATAGAGTCAAGTAGTAACCCTATAGGCTTAGAAGAATCCTTGGAGATTTTTGGTGATTGAGACCTAGACTAGGAGATTTGGATCTAGTTACATTAATCCCTTTGGAACTTGAGATTATCTCCTTAGCATGGTGGGAGTGGGCTAGTTAGGTTCCACAAGGTCATATGGTATTGTTTCTTATACTATTGAGATCTAACAGCTAGATGCTAATGCTAGATGTGCCTTGTGTAGTTGTTCTATTCTCCATATCTTGTGATTATGTTATATGGTTGGTCCGCCTCACAATAGGTGTATCATAGTCATGCTCTGGCCATGCTTAGGAATAATATATTCAAACTAAGGACTATTTTTCCCACCATGAGTTTCATTCAATCTTGTCAACCCAGGGACAATTACTTGAAATGGTTGGCACAGTATGTGCACTAGGTATCTTAATGAGTCACTAAGCTTATGCTATAGGAAAGTACAATGCATGGAAAAGAACCTATACTATTGCTATAGGAAATGAACACACTTGACTAAAAAAAATGCTGGAAATGAAATAAAAATTTAACATCTATTCCAACTCAATTCATCTACTATAACTATTCTTACAGATGCTGCAGGAACATTCACGAAGTATGATGCTACAGGAAGGAATTTACAACTTCTACATGCAAAACTAGAAATGCTTGGAAATAAAGCTATACTAACCTAATCTAATCCATCTCCCAAGTGGCCCCCCTTGGTTGGCTTCTTCTAATCTACTAACATAGGATAGAAGCCAAAAATTATTTCATTATGTTTTCAAAAATTCATTATATGGGAACAATACATAGAAACTATAGAAAACACAACTATAAAAGTTAACAGTTCCTTCTTCTTACTTCCTACTAACTTCCAAAATTACACACAATTGGTCTGATCCCTTTATATAGGAAATTGAAACTTATTCCAAAAATAGAAAAACTAACTAACTACAAATCTGTAGGCGAGAAAGAAGGAAGAGTAATAGCTCAAGGCGAGAAGAATAAAGTCTAAACAATAACTGCTTGACATAAATGCAAAGAATATAGTAAGTCTTCAGAGTTCCTCCATTCTCATAGCCATGTCCATTGGTACCAGTATGATTCTTCCCCACTATGACTTAAACTTCAATGTTCTTTCTCCTCTTAAATGCTATTAACTATATTCAACTTTCATCTTTGAATTTTCCCAATCATCGTTAGCTTCACCACTAATAGGTTAGTTATTATGCAGAGACATGTTTGCAAATAAGCATTTATCAAATTAAATTCAAATATAAGAACACACATTCTGCTAATTATATGAAATTCTACATAATATATATAATTCTAGCAAAAGATGGCATCGTATCTACCCATAGGTTTATCATAGGTTTCGGTAAACATAGGTCCACAAATGTTTTGATGAAAATAAAATAGAGTATCAACAAAGTGTTTAAAACTATCATGAAATAAAGGCAATATTTGGCCTCATCATTTTCCCCCTACTAAACTAATGCTTGTCCTCAAGCATTGCACTTTCTTGTTAATGACCTGAACTCTCCAATCTCAGTCCTTCCTTTCCTGCTTCTCTTGAAGGTATAGTAAAATCCTCTTGTTCTTTCCCACACTTCCCTTTTGTGATCTTCTTGTAGCTTGTCAAGTCTATCAGTATTAATGTCATACAAAGGCCACAGGAGCATTGGAGGCTGCATGGTTAATGGACACCATAATTTTGGTCTGGCTTGCTTCCCTAACTCTAGATACTTAAGAACCCTACGAAGTGCTACCTCCAAGTTGATGGGACTATGTGGTTATGACCTTTTAAGTGACTCGAGCAATCTAGCCCATCTACTTCTAACACCAGTCATAGCTCACTGGAAGGAAAAATAGGGTAAGTTCTCATAATTAGCATATGCTTTAGTTCTTCTAGCAAAGATTCTATCCCTTAATTCTAGATTCTTCTTTCCATAAGTTAATGTGAACCAATGCCTAAGAACTTCATCTAGCTTGTTGCTCTCGGCTCTTAAAGGCAAGGGTTCTATCCTTTCCTCATCCCTGTAATTATTTAGTTGTCTATCATAGTTTGCTTCATTAAACATCTATGACATGAGGACTCTTAAATGTATGTCTCCTATATAGAGCAAGGGATTCCATTGGGTCTTTGAAGGGATAACAAAATTATGAACATATAATCCACAAAGCAAATTCTGCTGCTAGGATAGAAGAGTCTGATATAATCCATAAAATTCTTGGGCTACTTTGAACTCTACATTAATATCCTTAAGAGTTAACATTAGTTGAAACAAAAGAAATTGTTCTTTTAAACAAAGGGCATGAACTCTTGGTGGTGGTCTACAATCAAGTGCCTGATTGACCAACTTGAGAGCATGATCCATCCATTGCTTTTGACTTGCTAATTGTTCCTTTAAATCTGCAATTTCTTCACCTTAAGATGCTATGACTTTATTCATATTTTTCTTCTCTTCTTCCCATAAGGCTTTAGCAACAAATGTTGTCCAAACAACTAAAAAAGGAGTTTTTGCAGTGTAATATAACCACTATCTTCTTTATGATTTTTTTCCTCTTCCTCTGTTCCTTCCATAAATGTTCTACAAAACTAGTAATCCATGTTGATTTATGGGTAACTAGGGTGGAGTTTGGATCAATTTGTTCAGAAACTATTTCATCTCTATAGCTTGAAGTACCTGGCTAGTCTATTGCAGTATCATTTGGATTTTCCTTGATTTCATCCCTATATTCCTCATTAAAACTTTTAGGAACATTTGCAATTTTAGGATGGGGAGGAGAGTGATTAGAAACAATTTGCACAGGGGTTTCTTTAGTATATGTTTTGGATAGAGTAGAATCTTTATAAACTGGCCCTCTCATCCTAGGGCTTCTCCTTATAGGGGTTTCTTCTTGTATCACAACCTTTTGTCTACCTTTCCCTTTAGATGTCTCTGCTACAGGAGTAGTTGTTGCAGGACTTTTCTTAGTTCTATTTTGTCTCACAATTGTAGGGTTTGGCTCTTCCTTTTCCTGAACAAAGATTTCTTCTTGCAGTTTTTGTTTCTTCTTTGCTTTGCTAGAAGTAGGTTTCTGGGTTTCTTGAACAGGTAAAGGTATAGTCTCTTGAACAAGGATAGTTTCTTGCACATTTTCTTGGGTATTTTTGGCTTCAACCTCTTGGGTATTTTGTTCAGTAGGCTCATTAGTGGGAGCTACATTTTCCTCGGTAATTTGTTCACTAGGGGCAACTTGGGGTTGCAAAGTTTTGGCTTGAACAAATTCATCCCATGTCATGGGAGACACATCTCTAAGTGACCTTTCTATTAGTAATTTAATTAGGACATGATGGGTAATGAAATTGTCTTTTCCTTTTTGAGTTTCTTCTGCACTAATATAGAGCATATTGTATAAGAAATTAGGAATATTTACTAAAAGATTAATGCCTTATATAGCTAAGTAATTTGAAATTATGTGCATGTAAGTATGAGAATCGCCCTTCACATGTAAGGTACCTAATAATGTGCATGGCTAATTCATTGTATGGTAGAGGCAGTGACATTCTCTTGCAACCTTGCTTTGTAATGTCCATTTGAGGATCAATTGATCTACTAAATTGAGCTCTTGTTGACCTCACATCATGTGTGCTAGGATAATGTTCTCCAATTGTAGGAAACCCAATCACTTCAGTAATGTGCTCCTCTGTTGCAATCACTATTAAACCCCAAACAAAAGCTTCACTTTCATCGAATGTCTGTGTGAATTCTACAGCTACCTCCTCATCAAATGCAGTCAAACTCAAAAAATACCCTAGCCATTTGCATGTATTAAACCTTCTTACGACCTCTACATCTAAGAGCAACACGGTATGTTCCTCTAATTCTCTCCTCTGCAACTATCCATCCATTTTTCTTAACACTTTCTCTATCGGCTTTGTTTCCCCCCTTATGAATTCAAGTTACTTTGTGAAACCCAGACATAACTCACATTTCTTTGTTTTAATAGGTAATTAATGTCATAACGAATTGTTATGCACAATAATATGGCTTTAATGAAGGTAAATCATAAATATGTATGAGAATCATCCAAAAATGGGGTTCAGATCACATAAAATTTAAACACAAGCCACATCACAACCTAACAATAAAGTCATTTTTTTTTAAATAAGGGGTACAACGCCTCACTTGTGTACTTATGGCAATTAAATTCCATCAATGAAGGAAATACAAAGATTTGGAAAAATATTTATGGATAATTAGAAATGCCATTGGATATTAGTGACCTTCCCTACGCCTTGCTAAATTTGGACAAGTGTCCACACTTGTCAGACCTAGTACGGGTAAGGGACTAGCATAACGTCACCATCATATACAAAATGCAGTATTAAATATAATTAATGAAATCTATGTACTATAAGTGAATAATAATTTGAAAATGTTATACTTGTCAACTGATCATCGCACGTACCTGAAAAGGTGGCAGAAGTTGCATTAGTAGTGATAGCATCCATTAGCAAGTTGCGGTGTTTATTGAAAATATGAGAAATTGATGATGTGGAAAGTGGGTGGATGGAAGGTAAAGAAATGAGATGAGGTGGATGGGTGGAAGGTAAAGAGATGATATGGAATAAGAAAGTGAACTTTATGTGGACATAAAGTTTTTATTATGAACATGCACAAAGAAATTAATATTGAAGAGCAGCAGTCAGAAGGTTAACACCTTTGGCTACAGGAAGAGTTAGTTGATTTTTATTTGAATCCAGCCACTGAAACTGCTGCAAGAGGTCCTCTTTTGTTTGGGGCTATGTATACAATTTCAATCTGTGACCATTGACTAATAGTTTAAAAGGTACTGGATCAATGGTAGTTAATTGGACAGCTCCATTGTCAAAGACATGAGTAACTTCGTATGGTTCCAACCATCTTGTCTGTAGCTTTCCTGGCATATCTTTAAATCTAGAATCATATAGTATTGCCCAGTCACCAATTTGAAATTGTTTGATGAGAATGTGAGATTCATGCCATTGTTTTCTTTGTCTCTATATAATTTCAGTGTGCTCCAAAGAAATTTTTTTCATCTCATCCAAATAGTTAAGATGTAGAAGATAGCCTCTTTGTGCTACAGGAAGTTCAATATCCAATGCCAATGATGTCCTTAAAATTTTATGTTCAAATTCAATTGGAAGCATTGCTACTTTACCATATAACAGCTCAAATGGTGTGAATCCTGTAGTAGTCTTCCATGTTTTTTTTGTAAGCCCAAACAGCTTCTTGTAATCTACTAGTCCAATCCCTACAATATAGATGAACCGTTTTTGTTAGGATGTTCTCTAGCTCACGGTTTGTGACCTCTACTTGTCCATTAGCTTAAGGGTGATAAGGATTAGATTTTCGGTGCCTGATGTTATATTTTTTCATCAACTCTAAGATCATATTAGAGATAAATTGTGCACCATGATTAGTGACTAGCTCTTTGGGTACACCATAGCAGGTACAAATTTCTTCATATAGAAATTCAGCAACTTTTTAATCACGAGCATGCTTCATAGCCTTAACTTAAACCCATTTTTTCAAGTAATCAGTGCACACAAGAATATAGGATTTCCCATTGGATGGAGGATCAATTGGACCAATGAAGTACATGCCCCATTTGTCAAATGGTGTTAATGCCATTTATGGGTTAAGAGGCATTTCATCTGTTCTTGTTGGTTGGCCCGTCCTTTGACACTTATCACACTTCTGTGTATAGTTGACTGCATCCTTGTGAAGTGTAGGCCAACAGTAACCAGTTGTCAAGATTTTGAAAGCTATTTTTTTTGCTACAAAGTGTCCTCTGCATGGTTCATTATGACATGCATGTAGAATGTCATATATTTCATCTTCTCTTACACATCTTCTCATGATTTGATCAGGTCTAGTGTAAAACAAGAGATTATCTATCCAGGAGAAATGGAAACTTTTCTCTACAAGCAACTTCCTTTCCTTGTAAGAAAAATGTGCTAGTATTTTATTGGCTACAATGTAGTTAGCAATGTCTGCATACCATGTGTTGGGCGGTCATTTTACATGAGGTCAATGGCAAGAATCCATTGCACAATTCCTCTCTTGAAGAGCTAATCTTTTTGGGATCAACTCTAACGTTCAGTATTTGTCTTGCAACGTACCAAAATTCGCTCAGTTGAAGATAAATGTGATTGTTCATGAGGAGGCCTTTGCTGGTTCTACTATGATCTCGGAATGAAGTAAATCTATTTTCTATCTTAAAATCACACACAAAAGAACAATATTTTTTTTGTATTTTCTGGTCTTTTTCAATGAATGCAATCTAACAGTGCAACTAAAATGAGTTCCTAGTCTAACAAGGGGTTAGCAAAGCAAATAATGAAACTAAAAGAAAATAATATGAAATTGAAATCCTAAACGGACATAAGCTATAGAAAACAACACGTTGTGAATTAAAATTTCAAAGAAATCGATAGGAAACCAATGAAAATAGGAGCAGCGCTTCCTAGAATCCACTAATGCAATCATCAATGAGAAACTTTAACAATCATATGATATTTTTCCTTTCATCAAATCACAAGATCATGGAAAGTGTGCTCATGCAAGACAAAAGGCTATGCAGACACAATTTTTTGATCTCTTCTTAAGCTCGTTATGTTAGTGGAATTCGTAAGTCTGTAGCAAACACTAGAACTAAAAGATCACACAACCAAAAACAACGCAATAAACCTTTGGCTCAATCACAATCTCATGAATAAAATTCACAAAATAGTGACACTTTCAGGCAAGAAAACTAGACTCCAAATGCAAGCACAAAAGCATAATCTTATTCATAATAACGGCAACCCTTGTTACATTTTACAATGGGGTATGTTGGTCTGATTTTTCGCATTATAATTTTCCCTTGCCTAGGTAAAAAATCAAACTGGATCCACTGATGGTGTGAAAACCTTTTAAAATATGCGAATATTCTCCATCCTTTTCAAACTTTCCACACCCCAAGTCTCCCCTTTTCTTTTTCTGTTTCTCACTGCCTGATCCTTGAAAGATCTATAGCGGTCGCTATCTCACTATGAAAAGATGCAAGTGTTTTACCCTTAGCGACATAGTAACTGCCGCTAAGTTGAAAGGCGGTGATATCAAATGGACGTGCGATTTTATTGTTATGTCAGAAGCATTAATGAGGGTGATTATGACTTCACTTGCCTTTATCTTTCTGTCACCAAATTAAGCATAGTCACTGGAGGTCACTATATCGCTATCGAGAAATTTGTGTTTCTCACCATTAGCGACATAACACCTTGATGGAAAGTAATCCTACGAAAAAAATTTTAGAAGGTGGGTCCCAGACAATGCTCTGTCAAATATTAGTTATAGAGTTTTGGCACACTATGGCATCTAGTGGGATACACATATACACCGGGAAAAGTGACAGCACCAGAGGTCGCTATATTGCTATCAGGAACTTGTTCTTCTCATTGTTAGCGACATAGCGCCCAGTCGGGAAGTAAATAGATGTTGGGACCCAAGCAGTGTGGTAATGTGACCAAGATTTTAAAATATGAATTTATATGCTAGCGGTGTAGGGTTTTTCTTGCTTCATCAATAACTAGACCCACACCCTATTCATAAACATATGAAAGATCATGATTGTCAGATCGATCTCAAATCTACGATCGTCACTATCTCGCTATGGTGAGTTGCACAAAGGTTACGAATAGTGACATAGTGACAAGGGGCCCACCATATTCCTCTTCAATAATGCATCAAATGTCTTCCACACAATCAATGCAGAATCAACGATGGTCACTATCTCGCTATAGAAAGGTGCTCACTTTTATGTATAACAAGATAGCGACTAAATGACACGTATCTTCAAAACTTAGTGGGTCCAGTTCAAAGTGCCAAAAATGAAAGAAAGATACATGTGGCTAAATCTCATTGGGTTGACTACCAATACAAGGGTGTGAAGCAATTTTTTATTATTCATGAAGACATTGTAGAATTACAGAAAGGAATGAGCAAAGAATCAAAGTTGCAGGCCTGAGTCTCATAATAGAGGGGTATTTTTTAAACTGGCTTTCTGGAGGTTCTTGATAAGACAAATATGCAATGTTATATATCACTAGAACCGGAACAAGCTGAATTTTCCAGTTTTGAGGTCAGTTTTTGCATAGAATGCCACTGGTTCAAGCTATAGGACATTTTCTCTCAGGTTTCCAATTTGTAACTATATTCAGGTGAGGAAGTTCAAAACTATTTTTTGACATGGAAATAACCTAAATGTGGTTAAAAGGCGATGAAAATGCAGTTTGGGATCGAATGTAACCACTTTCAAGTCAGTTGAATCAGGATTTCACTAGCATTTTCATGAAGTTATCAGATATTTTGGTTGCAAAAAAGTTTTCATCATTTCAACAGAGATATTTCAAGATCAGTTACAAGTAATGATGAAAACAAAATCAAATCAAAGGGGTAGAAAGATGAAAGAGATTATTCAGTTGCAAGGGATTGAATTCCAAGTGGACACATGTCATTCTGAGATCAGATCTAGGAATTCACTTCTTGATATATCTTTCTTTCATCCATTCATTGGAGGGGGTTGGAAAATATTGGAAAGTTTCTCTGGAATGAAGGCATTTAGTAGAACTGGCCCTAGAATTGATGAACTTTAAATGGAAGATCTGGGATGTGCTAGTTCTTGCAGAGCCTGAAGTAGAAGAAGGGTCTAGCCTTATAGTTGGCCTAGTGTCTGAAATGGCATGTTGAAAATGGGAGTTAGCTACCCCTAAATATGTCATCTTCTCATTGGGATAATTGAAAACCCTCTAGTGCTTTCAAAAACCAATAGGGTATTTATAAGAAATCATCTCCTCAATTTGTGTTGAGAGTGAGAGATATCTTCATGCAATAAAATTCTTTTAAAACATTAAACAAACTATATATATATAGACTAACAATTAATTTGGTGCTTAGAGGGACTCCATCCATATTTTATTCATTAATTGGATGCATGAACCATTTACATGTCAAAAATAGAGAAAGCATGAGAGAGAAAGTAGGAGGAAGCCATCAGTTGAAGTGGAAGTCCATGGAGGTGCCAAAAATAGAAGCTAACCCTTCACTAGGTCTATGTCAAAGTTAAACTGTTGTCAGAACGTACACTCGATGCATGGAAAGCATTATTTTTGGAACAAGCAATTAATTGTCGACACACCTCTGAATTGTGGAGCTACAGACCTATGTACCTGTGCACCTATATGAAAATGCAAAGTTGTGGACCTGCGGAGCTACATGAAAATGTGGAGCTACAGATCTCAACTGGGTCAAAAATTCAAAATTTTACTGAGTGTCAAAATTGAAATTCTAGCATCTGGGTTTTGTTCTTTTTCATCCCAAAGCTATGTTTGGATGTTTGCCCTTGAATTTCTCTATCATCTTAGTAATTTTGGCTACATATGGAAGATCTAAAGCCTCATATTTATCCTTTACCTTCTGACTATAGTTGTCCACCTCAATTCGAGTTTTTGCAAAATCTCTGAGTTTGGTGTCCAACTCCAATAGTGCTTCTTTTGTCCTAAAGGCTTGCCTAATATCTTTATCATTAGATGCTTCCTCTAATGTCTTCTTGAAATTCTCTACCACTACCTCAACTGGCAATAGCTTCTCTCATTCTTCATCTTCAAAATTGTCCAAGCATGCATCACGGTACAACTTTTCAGCTTCCAAAATTTGCTCTCAAGCTTGGTCCTTGAGCCGATGAATCTCTTAGTGTAATTTTTCCATTACTTTATTTCCATCCACTATCTTCTCTATCCAATCATCAATCATGTCTAGCTCTTCTTCAATATATACATCAATCAAAGTGCGGTACCTTTGCCCTTTAATGGCTTGCAGAGTCTGCAAATCCTTGCTCCATGCCCATACTTCATCCATGATACTGAAGTCCTACCTCAAAATTGCTACGATCTTATTCACATTCTTCTGCATAGCATGCAACAACTTCAAATTCCCTGTGATTATGGTAACACCTCTATCCTCAAGGTTTTCTCGCCATTCCTGACAAGCTTTCAAAAATGGATTGAGCCATACACCTTCCTCTTCTCTAAGAATGGTATTTAGAGTTTGCTTGGGGTGCTCATGATCAAGAGGACCAACAACTTTGGCTAGATATCCCTTTAGGATCTCAACTTGCCTTCAAAGCATTCAGAGTTCAATCTCATCTTGTTCCATGTGCCTGAGAACCTCTTTGACTCCCATAGTCATCATCTATCAGGTTGAATCCTATGTAGGCCTTCCTAACATAACATCTTTTACTTCATAATCCTCAAGACTAATGGCTTCTGCATCTATATCTTCAGGAGGGAGAGCCACTTGTGAAAATAAATCTTGGTTCTGTATGGTAGTGACAAACATAAATGGCATTGTATCATGTAATGGAGATTGGGTTTGTTCAAGATCTCTGCAATTTCACAAATGGCATCCTCCAAAGCACAAAATTGAGGCTTAGCACTCCTAATTATATCCTTTCGAAACCATCTCATAATGTGTTTCTCTATGACCTTGGCTCTTGGTGATGAAGGGGTGTGTTCGACTACCTCCTTCCCTTTATCACTCTTGCTTAGAGTTGTCTCCTATTGTGAGGACTCTCCTTCTATAACTTAAATCTCTATAGATCATGTAGCTTGTTTCTCAGCATCTTGGGAAGGTTGTTGTGCATATTCTACCATCTGTCCCTCTTTTGACAATTCATCAGTAGCCCTTAGCTCTGGTTGTTCTTGTGGTGATGGTTCCTTTTGAACTTGTTCCTCTTCTAAACTCGAAGGTGGGGGAGTTACTGAACCCTTATCTACCACCATAATCTATGATGGAGATGGAGGAGTAAGATCAAGACCCTGTGTATCTGGCGGCATCTACATCCAATCTTCCTATTGGAGTTCACTTGTAGGGTTTTCTTTGATCTTATCTCTCACCAACTCTATACCCATGGGAATGAAATCAAAATCCATCATGGAGAAAACATCTTCACCTCCTTCCCTTTGCTCATTCACCCAATGTTGCACTTCATCTTTTGAAGAAGAGAGTTCTAATGGTTTTGCTTAGGTGGATGGGGAGGTACCTATGGCACTCTTTCTTCTTTCCAACTCTGCAACTTTTGCTAACTGAGTTCTTCCCTATAGGGGCACTTATTCCTCCTCCTCTTTTGATTTTGTTTCTTCCTCATCTTCTTCTTCCTTTGGAATAGTTTCAGGAATAGATGGATTAGGTACTAATCTTCTACTGATCTTTTGCCTTTTCTTCATCTTAATCTTGATCCTCTTATGTTTCTTGGGGATGGACGGAGAAAGTGTCTCTTCTTGTACAGGAGGAATGGAGGCTTCTATAATTTCTCCCTCTTCTTATTGGCTTGGCACAACAGGAGGCAACTGAGGTTCATCTTGGATTTGAGTAGCTCCAATACCTTGGGACTCTTATGAGCTCTGTTCATGTTGCTGGGAAGACACATGTTCTGCAACCTATTTTGTCTGAATCATCTGAGGAGAGGTCCTCTTTCTTTTGTTCTTTCCCTTCCTTTCAAAAGGGTGATAATATCCCACTAGGCGATCAAGCTGGTAGACTATCTCTGGCCTGCTAGGGGACTAGAGTGCAAAGATAGGAACTGTTACTTTCCTTTCTCTACCTCTTTCTGGGTGAGCATGTGCATGGAAGATTATAATATCAAGAATTGGATCAAGTGGAAAAGGTTTCTTGATCCAATCTTTTGTCATTCTAATGACATGTCTCGCTCGATGATTAATTTCATCTCCTTCCTCTCTATCAACCTCTGCATTCAGAATGGGTCTTTTGTCAACTTTATCTACATTGAACAGGGCATTGAGTAATTCTTTAGAGTCTTGTAGCCTTATCTCATCAAGAATATTCAAATGGAAAGCCTTTTCTGATAGATACAAGTCATCCTATAATAGTCCCTGATGCAGACATCATAATCATTTGTGGCGTTCATCCAATGATCTTCAATGGCATCCTCATGATGGAAGTCCTTCCCTGCCAAGCTTTCCACTTTAACAACATTGTCAAAGTATGGCTGAGGAGAGTTCTATTCTTCAAGAGGATAGTTCTCCCATTCCCACTCGAAGGTTGGAATATCCCGAGTCTGCTTCACCTGATACAGCCCAATGACCAATGGCCATTCCCAGTAGGGTTTTTGTTGCCTCTTTATCTTCTCTTTGGTTGACTCAATTTTCCTAGAGATCTCCAATAGTACCAACTTGTCACTTGGGTATCTCAGAAGCTTCTTAGGATTGATGGATGCACCACCTACCCGAATATACGTGAATGTCTTGAAATAAATGAAGTAGGCTCCAAGAGTCATGATCTGTGATTTGGCTTCATCGAACAACCTCTTCCCATAGTCACCCTCAATGAATCATATGATAGCAAACATGAATGCATCATTCATAATCCTATATTCCTTTCTCTATCTTGAGAGCTTCTTCTTCACCAACTAGGGATAAACTATGTAAGGCTAGGCATTGGGGTCCTGCATACTGCCTTTCTTGTACAAGTCGAGATAGTTTGTTGCACTCACTACAAGTAGATACACTAGGTAAGAAGTCATGTAAAACTTTTTCTTTTCCTTCACCACCCATAGTTGCTCACATAAGTTTTCACTTAGTGTGGTGGCTCAATCCAATGATATCTTTGCCTGTCTGATGGTCTCAATGAAGTTGACCATGAATGTGTTGAGGTGACCTACTATAGGTGAGCCCATGACTTTTCTCAGGAGAATAATAGAGTACCCTATGTCTTCCTTCATGTATCCCCAATTCATATCCACTTTTCCAGTTATCCTTCCCTAAGGAGGCTTCTCAATCAGGTACGAGGATTGTATAATGTCAATGGCCTCTTGTTGATGCTCCCTATACCATCTCTCAGCTACTTCATAGGAAAGTCAGATGAATTATTCTGCTTTTGGTAGGTGGAAAACCTTCTCAATGTTATCAGGTCACAAATCCAATACTACTTCCCCTGTGATACTCTTGGCCACCCTCTCATTAGGAACAAAGTGTTGTGACAAGGCCATGATTAGTTCAGCAGATTGCACCGACACAAGATGTGATTCTACACTCACTAATCTGGAATGGATCAATGCAAATACGAAGGCTAACCTCTTTGTTGGCTTGTTGCAAATTCTTAGGAAATCTCCTAAATCTGTGTATCCGAGGTCGATATCTCTTATCTCAGCATAGTCGTCGTGGAATCTTGATTTTGAAGGTACGCCTTGGAACTTGAATACTATAGGTTTGAGAGTTTCTCCAAATGTGGATGCCATTTAAATATCTACACATTATGAGAAAAAGTGTTATTAGTCCAAAAACATAAAAAATATGAATAAAAATAAAAATAAAGAAAGAAAAAAAATGCCCCCACTTAGGCCTTTTATTTATTTCCATTTATTTTTATTATTTTCTTTTTTATCCCTTTGAAATTTTATCATTTTTACTTATTTTTGAAATTTTATCATTTTTACTTATTTTTGAAATTTTATATTTATTTTATTTTATTTTTTAAATTTTATTTAACATTTTTTTAATGTTTTTGTTTTTTTCAATTTTCTAATTTTTTGTGTTTTTTCAATTTTTGACTCTAAAATCTAGCTCTAACAAAATTTTCTCCTCCTAACTCTCGAACTGAGTCTGGGAGTCGAAAAAGGTAGGGGGTCCCCATTCCTCACTCGGAATGGGGCATGTGTTGTGGACACCACAACAAATAGCCTCGAAAAAAAGGAAGAAATGACCAAGGCATTTCTTCATCAACAAACATTTGTCCAATGTGTGTCAAACACCAACAAGACCTTTGAACATCTCGAGTGTCTTTCGGATGACTATTCAATCAAAAAAAAAAACTTAGAACTAGAAACCTTCAAGCTCAGTGTGTGCGTTGTGTATTCATTCCCTTTGATGTGCCAAGATGTAGTTAATCAAAGTTTTCTGACAACTTGAAACAATCTTCCACTCCTCCCAGCTCATTTATTCGAAAACTCCACAAAATTTTTTATCAATCAATTGCTTCACCAGATGAGAGAATCAGTTCGAGGGCTCTTGGTGGGATGCTACATTCTTTTAATTTCTGGCTTTTGAATAATTGTTCCATGTAGTTCAAAATGTTACTTTTGATGAACCAATACTTTTAATACAAGATATTTTGTTGCGAGAATGTATCTTCTGCCATTTTAAATCTTTAGAATCCTTCAGACTTAACACCGTATTTTATCTCTTCTTCTTTTTTTGTTTTTTTGTTTTTTTTTTTTAAATTTGTATCCTGACTACACTTAGACTGTCTAGTCAGAACATCGGTGTTGTTTCTCAGATTTGATCTCTTGTAAACATCCCTTGCATTCCTCTTTTAGAACTTTTTGGAAACTCTCATGCCAAACAATGATCTTAGCAACCTTTTGAGGAGACCCCTCCTATTTGAACCAGTCAGAGTTTGGATCGTCTCTCGTCATCTTTGACTTCAATTCAACAATACCTAAAACAATCAAATCTTTAAATTTGCAAAGTGTTGAGAACTTGTTAGTCTAGGCCTCTGATTTCCAAACTAAAAATCCCCTATTTCCACAAGAAATATTTGTTGCTTGATTAGTATAAGAGACACAATCATCTAAATGTTTTGACAAAGAAACACCTCTTCCTAAAATCGAAACCAAAAAGTGGTTAGTGAAATCTTAAGAGAAAATCTCAAGTACACCTTACCCCTTAGGACTGACACAACTTTTAAAGGAAACATACGACTAAAAGCAAACACGTAACATGAAAGCAAACACACTTGTAGAAATAAAAGTTCTAAGCTAAATGCAGAAAGAAAAAAAAATCTAACTAATTTTTTTTTGTCTTTCAGGCTTCAAAATAATGCTTCATAAATTGCCCATTTATGGGCAAAGGAAGAAATTCCCCCTATAAGGAACTGAGCCTAAAAGTGTTTTCTCCCAAAATTTCTTTGATCTGATAAGGGCTTGTCCACAAGCATTGAAACTTAGTATGACTGCCCAGCTTTTCTTTAGCCTTATCCTAGAGTAGAACAAGGTTGGAAATCCTAAATGATTTGATTATGGCCCTCTTGTCAAACCATCTTTTCATGATAGCTTGATGTTTAGCCATGTGCTCCAATGCAGTTGTTTGTTTCTCATCCATCTCTAAAAGATTCATCAATCTAATCTGTACTTTATCAGCATCTTCAGCATACCCACTCATGAATTTCAAAATCAAAATTTTGAGATTAAGCGAGAACACTGGTTCTTGTCCCTAGAAAAGCAAATATGGAGAAGTCCCCAAGACATTTTTTACTCTCACTTGATCTGTCGACAGGGCATATTTTAGTTGTGTATGCCAATCCCTAGGATTCTCCTTCAACAATCATTTTATTACTGTGATCAAGTTCTTGTTTGTAGATTTTGCTACCCCATTTCCTTACGGGTAGTAATTTGAGGAGAACTTGATAATAACTTTGTTTTCAAATGCCCACTGGGTCAAGAATGTGGACATAAAAGAAGACTTGTTATCAAACACAAGGGTGAATGGCATTCTAAACCTGGTAACAATGTGTTCTTCCAAAAAATTTGTCACCACCTTAGTAGTGCAATTTCTGAATGTTTATGCTTATGTCCATCGTGCGCAATAATCCATAGATGTGAGAATAAATGCGTGTCGAGTTGATGATGGTGGGCTGATCGGACCAATGAAATCTAGCCCCCACTTTGCGAAGGGGCGTATCTCTTACACAGGCTGTAAGAGCATTGCTGGATTCCTTTCTCTATTGGCACTAGTTTGATAGATATGACAAGAGTGTACATGCTCAAAAGTGTCTTTGAATATTGAGGGCCAAAAATAACCCAATCTTAGAGTCATGTGGGTCGTTGCTTCTGTCGAACCATGTCCTATACCATACTTATCATGAAAGTGTTCCAAGACTTCTTTTGCTTCTTCGTGACCTAAACATTTCAGATAAATCCCTTCATAGTTTCTCTTGTACAACTTGTTGTCATGCAACATATAAGATTCATGCTTCATTTTAAGTCCCTTGCATTGTGAACTATTCATCCACTTTGGGCATTGGTCTTGTAGGAGATAATAAACAATGTCTTGATACCAAACATCTATCACCGCTCCCTGATTATTGTCAACTTGTGACACAACCATCTTCTTCTGATCATCCTCATTTGTTTCAGTGTCAAACTTGAATTCCTTGTCATCTCCATCCTGATTCTCAGCTATCATCTTCAATAGACCCTGACCTCTAACCAATTTCATAAGTTGAATCTCAAGGTCAAATTCTTGGAGTATTTCCATCCATTTCCCATGTCATTCACCAAGCTCATTCTACATCAAAAGTGTCTTCACTACTAGATCAAACACAATGGCATACACTTTACTCCTAAGGATGTAATGACAAAATTTATTTATTACTTTGATTAATGCGAAGGACTATTTGTCAAGGTTGGAATATTTCAACTCAGCATTCTTTAAGGGGCAACTCATGAATGAGATTGGCCTTTCATCTTCATTTTCCTTCTTCTGAGTTAAAATCCCAACACAAGAATGTTCTAAAGTGAAAGAATATATCTTGAAAGGTAGTTGGTAGTTAGGACTCACTAGCACCGAGGCAGTGGAAATAGCCACTTTGATATCTTCAAATGATTTCTTGATTTTCGAAGACCACTCTATTTTAACTCTTTTCTTGAGCAAATCATTAAGGGGATGAACAATTTCTGCAAATTCACTTATGAATTTTCGCACAAAATTTATCTTTGCAAAGAAAGATTTTAGTTCTTTTCGACTATGCGGAGTGCTAACTTCAAAATAGCTTCGACCATGTCTAGATCGATGGAGATTCCCACTTCAAAAATAACATGCCCCAACAACTTTCCTTTAGTAACACCAAATGAGCACTTCTTGAGATTGAGAGATATGTCATATTTACGACATCAATTGAATACCTGTCTTAGATTAGCAATGTGGGTACTTTGATCTTTAGAAAAGATGGTCAGGTCATCCATGTAAATACCTATACATTTATTTATCAATCCTTTGAAAGCTTCATCCATTGCATGCTGAAACGTAGCTCCAGCGTTAATCAATCCAGAAGACATTCTTCTGTAGGCAAAAGTCCCCCATTTTGTTGTGAAATCCATTTTCAGACGATCTTCTTCATCTACCATCACTTGATTGTACCCTAAATATCCATCTAGAAATGACATCATCTTAGCCCCATTCACGATCTACAACACTTCATCTAGTGAGGGCAAAGGATAGTTGTCCTTTTGAGATGCTAAGTTCAGGTTACAAAAATCCACACAAAGATGAATCTCTCTGGTCTTTTTCCGCACAGGAACCAAATTAGCCACCCAAGTAGAATGGCGGATGGGAAATATGATCTTTGCATCAAGTAAATTCTTAACCTCCTTCATTATCAATGGTTCAATGATGGGATTTATAGGTATTTGTCTTTGCTAGAAAGGTTTAGCTCTTGGTTTTAGTGGGATATCATGTGTAATAATCTTAGGGTCATATGTTTTTAACTCTTCATAGCTCCAAGAAATGACATCCTTATACTCGGTGAGTAATTTAAGCATATCCTCTCTTTCCTATGAGTTGCACACTTTTCCTATATGTGCCATTCTTGGTTCTTCATTAGTACCCAAATTGTATGAGTCACATTCTTTGATTCCCTTTTCTTGAGTTTCCCTCCTATTGAGTGTTGATTCATCAGGATCAAAGATACATTCCAATCCAACCATTCCCTTTAGAATAGTGTTAGTTTTTAAATTTAGAATCCCATCTTCATCTTCAAGTCCATCATCTTCAGGTTTGTTGTTTGGTGTATCATCAATTTCTTGTCCCTTAAAATGGTGAATACACATGATAAACTCAAGTATATATTGATCATCTTGAAAGACCTGAAAGTTGGTGATATTGTCAAGGATGGATGGAACAGTGACCAATTCTACTAAAAATCTTTTCAACTTGGTTGCTTCAACTAGTTGTAAAGCACTTGTTGAGATGGCAAGAGCATCTGCTACCACATTCTTTCTTCTTAGAATGGATTTGATGTTTAAGGCTTCAAAGTCATCCAGTATATCCCATACCCTTTTTCTGTAAGCAAGTAATCTTTTGTCATTACAAGAGTATATGGATTTTACTTGTCGTATGACCAATTTGGAATCCCCTTCAATTTTAAGAGTTGTGACTCCTTTCTCCAATGCAAAGAGAAGTCCTCGAATTAATGCCTCATATTCCACAGCATTGTTCGTACATCTAAACTGTAACTGATATGTAGTATAGAAAGACCTACCTTTTGGGTTGACCAATTCGATACCTGCACCAGCTCCCATCTTGCACCTAGAACCATCAAAGCGGAGTGTCCAAATTACATTTTCCTTGGGTTTTCTGACTTTATACTTATTCATCCTTAATTTTTGTTTCACTTGAGCCTTGAATGATTATTTCTTAGGAACCCATTGTAACTTTCCTTGTGCAAGACTTGATGAGTCCCCTTCATAATCTGTAGATAGAGGAAGTGTGTGTTTTCTTGTTTTTCTTGAATTTCCCCTATCAATGCTTTGATTTCCTTAACTTTAGGGTCAAGATGAATGACTACTGAAGTCCATCCTTTACCTTTCAGATATTGTCTTCTTATTTGAACTTTAATCATCCCTAGAGGAGGGGAAGACAAACCTCCACCATCTGAAGAGGTATTGCTATATGACATGTTTAAATCTTCAATTTCCTCTTCGATCTTTTCAACAAGTTTGGATGACTTGAATGTATTTTGGATTTTCATGAGTTCATCTGTCGAGGTGTTTTTATCCTTGTTTTCCATTATGTGGGTCAATACCTTTGCAACTACTTCTTGACATGATGAACATTCAAATTTGGAATGAATAACTTTGTGTAACTAACAAAATCCTGGAAGGAGGAGGATGTTGGGATCAACTTCCTCTCCTAAACATTATAAATTAGTCACCATATTGTCTATGAACTGTGTCACGGTTTTTCTTTTGGGTACCGGCACCTTAGGTTCTTCATTCTAATCTTGAGATGAATTATATGGAACCATATCCAATACCATCACTTTATATGAACCCAAATCTGATTGTAAGAATGCTAACATTCGGGGCATTGTAATCTGTGATCATTATTTTCAATTTGGACTCAGCATCTATCTTGATTTGATTGTTCAATCCTTTCCATGGTAGCCACAATTGAGTGAAGTCTATAGAAAACCATCCTGTCAAACATCTCATCCATTCTCTGCTTAGAATCAATCCATATATTTCTGGGATGTCTACCACATGTATGTCAATAACATCCTAGATCCAAGGGTCAACTATTAATTGTATATGCACATATTTCAGTACACCAATGACTTTTACCTCTGTTTTATCCAACTGTATTATCACTCGATTAGAGGGTTGAGGACTAACTCCTAGCCTTTGAGCTATTGATAATGGCATTATGTTACATGAAGCTCCTGAATCAATAAGGAAATTATGAAGATTCTTCCCATATATCTTGATGCTAAGAAAAAATGGGGGTACCTCAACTTTGTCTTTGAACATGGTGGGCATCACTTCTACAACATTTACTTGTTGCAGCACTACCTTTTGAGGGGACAACATTGATATTGTGGGAAACCTTTCTATTATCCAATGTCTTCATGAGTGCTTCTCTTTGTTGTGGACAATTCTGTAACATGTCAAACATGGACATATTGGCTTTAGTTTTCTTCAAATCTTCTACTGCATTGTACTTTTCAGTGGACCAAGTGGGGTTCTTCAATATTGTTGACACATTAATTGGGTTTTGATACTATTTTCTTCCCTACACTGGTCTTACCAGTGGCAGATTGTTACTTTCTCTTGGATTAGGTGGAGTTGGTTGCAAACCTAGAGGAATCCCATCTATTAAGGGATCCTTTCTATTTCTAAGATTGTATGTATTTCGATTGTCATTTCGGAAGGCAAACATCTCATCGTGTTGAAGGTTTGGTTCTTGGCTAAATGAGAATGATAATTCCTCATTTGTTGGTTGCTCCACTTGTGCATTCTATGCAAAATCATAGGATTCCAATAGAATAGCATTGAATTGTATAGGAGGAGGATTGTCATTTACTTGTGAATTTTGATTCACCTCCTGATTACCATTGTAGTACAAACCATCGTTATTAGGCACATTTTGGCTATCATCATACTTATTGATATCAGTGTATTGCATGTTGTTGTTGTTGTTGTTAACAAGAATGTTTCCATTATTTAGTCGAGTGTTCTATTGTCAGTTTTGCCTTTGGAAGCCATTGTTGTGATCAAGAGGATTGAAGTTGTTTCCTTCGCCATTATTTCCTGCATTGTTGTTGTTATTCTCATTGAAATTCCTATTGTAATTCTGACCAAAATTGTTATTGTAGGGGCTAGTATTATTTATTTGGAAGTTGTTATTTTGTCCTTGTGAGAATCTAAGACGTGTCAATTCATTGTTCATCTGTGACATAGTCTTCTTCATTTGACCAACTTTCGAAATAAGATTGTTATCTATTTCTATAGGAACCATTGCTTTCTGTTCAAAGAAAGTTGTTTTTGGAGGCTCATACACTGGATATGTTATCACTTGAGTTTGTGGAGTAGGTGCTTGTTGTAATGGAACTGGGTTCATAGGTATGAACTGGCTAGGCATAGTGGGTATGTTGGTATTATAGGCACTGCTTGTACTGGAAGCATCATTCCTCCTCCATTATGATTGGCTTGCTTTGTGAATGTGATTGCTTCTTCAAAGACTTTATCCAATGTGTCAATATTTGTTGCAGGAAGTCTTCTCAGAAAGATCGCAGTAAGAGGGTCCATAGCATTCAAATAAATCTGAATAGCGGCTTCAACCAGTATGGTGTATGGCATTTCCAATTTGTGGTAGACCATATGAAAGCAATGGTTGAAGTGGGAAACTATCTCAGCTGGGTCCCTTTTGATTGATATGAATTATTGATGTATCACAGCTGGATTGATGAATGTTTTGAATTGTTCCAAGAACAATTTTTCAAATTTATCCCAATCTCCAATGCATCCAGGTGGAAAATTGACGTACCAATTGAGGGCAATTTCTCCCAAGGAGTAAGGAAATAAACAAAAAAACCATGTCCTCATTAGCAATTTGCTTGCGATTGCAAATTTCCTTAAATACCTTGACATGATCTTCAGTGGTTTGAGTCTCGCCATAGATGAATCTGGGGCAAAACTTCTCGGGATTCTTGGGGAGGTCATGGAGTGCACCTCTCAAGTTTATTGGTGAATCTACGGTGTTTGTGAAAAAGGCCATTAGAGGGTTTGGTGGACCTAACGGTGGTTGTTGAGGAGTAGCTAGCGGAACGTGTGGAGGTCCACCAGGTGGTTGGAGTGAAGGTGGAGTTGAAGAAGATGATGAAATTTCATATGGAAGTGGTTGAACTTGGGATATTCCCTTGTCATTGCATGGTTTACAGAAGTGGGTAAGCGCAAGAAACTCGTGTGTACTTGGCGTAGACCTTAATGCTTGCTGAAATGGGGATTTTGGATCAATATCTTCTAGCTTGCATCAATTCTAGAAAAAGTGCACCTCTCTACAGAAGTACACTTTCTCACTTCTTTGAATTTTGTGCACCTGTGTAACTGTGGACCTGCATACCTGCAGAGCTGCAAAGCTGTGGACTTGAATTTGTCAACAACTCAGGAAAATTTTCTAAACTTTTGTGAAGCACAAATTATTGCAGAAGTGTAAAATTTTGAAACTTTAACAAATTTTCTTCCTTTTCGGGAGTCAAAAGGGGCCCTCCTTCTAGTGCCACTTCTATTGGGTGATCATTTTACATGAGGTCAACAGCAGGAATCCATTGTGCAATTCCTCTCTTGAAAAGCTAATCTTTTTGGGATCAACTCCAAGGAGTAGTATTTGTCTTGTGAAATACCAAAATTTGCTCAGTTGAAGATAAATGTGATTGTTCACGAGGAGGTCTTTGTTGGTTCTACTATGATCTCAAAATGAAGTAAATCTATTCTTTGTCTCAAAATCACACTCAAAAGAACAATATGTTTTTGTATTTTCTAGTTTTTTTCAATGAATGCAATCTAACAGTGCAACTAAAATGAGTTCCTATTCTAACGAGGGGTTAGCAAAGAAAATAATGAAACTGAAAGCAAATAAATTAAATTGAAATCCTAAATAGACATAAGCTACAGAAAACAACACGGTGTGACTTAAACTTTCGAAGAAAGTGGTAGGAAACCAATGAAAATAGGAGCAACACTTCCTAGAATCCACTGATACAATCATCGGTTAGAAACTTTAACGATCATATAATATTTCACCTTTCATCAAATCGCAAGGCCATGAAAAGTGCGCTCATGTGAGACAAAAGGCTATGCAGACACAATTTCGTGATCTCTTCTCAAGCTCATTACATCAGTGGAATTCATAAGTCTGTAGCAAACACCAGAACTAAAACATCGCACAACCAGAAATAATGCAATAAACCTTTGGCTCAATCACAATCTCATGAATAAAATTCACAAAATAGTGACACATTTAGGCAAGAATAACTACACTCCAAATGCAAGCACCAAAAGCATAATCTTATTGCATAATAATAGTGGCCCTTGTTACATTTTACAATGGGGTATTTATAAGAAATCATCTTCTCAATTTGTGTTGAGAGTGAGAGATATCTTCATGCAATAAAATGCTTTTAAAACATTAAACAAACTAAACATATACAGACTAAGAATTAATCTGGTGCTTAGAGGGACTCCATCCATATTTTATTTATTAATTGGATGCATGAGCCCTTTACATGTCAAAAACAGAGAAAGTATGAGAGAGAAAGTAGGAAGAAGCCATCAGTTGAAGTGGAAGTGCATGGAGGCACCAAAAATAGAAGTTGGCCCTTCACTAGGTGTATGTCAAAGTTAAACTATTGTCAGAATGTGCTCCCAATGCATGGAAAGCATTATTTTTGGAACAAGTAGTTAACTGTCAGTGCATCTCTGAATTGTGGAGCTGTGGACCTATGTACCTGTGCACCCATATGAAAATGTGGAGCTGCAGACCTATGGAGCTACATGAAAATGCAAAGCTGCGAACCTGCAGACCTCGACTAGGTCAAAAATTCAAAATTTTACTGTGTCAAAATTGAAATTCTAGCATCTAGGTTTTGTTCTTGTTCATCCCAAATCTATTTTTGGATGTTTGCCTTTGAATTTATCTATCATCTCAATAATTTTGGTGGCATGTGGAAGATCGAAAGCCTTATATTTATCCTTTACCTTCTATCTGTAGTTGTCCACCTCAATTCGAGTTTCTACAAAATCTCTAAGTTTAGTGTCCAACTCCAACAATGCTTCTTCTATCCTAAAGGCTTGTCTAATATCTTCATCACTGGATGCTTCCTCTAATGTCTTCTTTAAATTCTCTACTACTACCTCAACTGGCAATAGCTTCTCTCATTCTTCATCTTCAAAAATGTCCAAGCATGCATCATTGTACAACTTTGTAGCTTCCAAAATTTGCTCTCAGGCTTGATCCTTGAGCTAATGAATCTCTTCGTGTAATGTTTCCATTACTTTATTGCCATCTGTTATCTTCTCTATTCAATCATCAATCATGTCTAGCTCTTCTCTTGTTTATACATCGATCAAAGTGTGGTACCTTTTCCCTTTTATGGCTTGTAGAGTCTACAAATCCTTGCTCCATGCTCGTACTTCATCCATGATACTGAAGTCCTACCTCAAAATTGCTATGATCTTATTCATGTTCTTCTGTGTAGCATGCAGTAACTTCAAATTCCTTGTGATTGTGGTAACACCTCTATCCTCAAGGATTTCTCGCCATTCTTGACAAGCTTTCAAAAATGGATTGAGCCGTACACCTTCCCCTTCTTTAAGAATGGTATTTAGAGTCTGCTTGGGGTGCTCAAGATCAAGAGGACTAACAACTTTCCTCTACCTCTTTCTAGGCAAGCATGTGCATGGAAGATTACAGTATCAAGAATTGGATCAAGTGGAAAAGGTTTCTTGATCCAATCCTTTGTCATTCTAATGACATCTCTCTCTGAATGATTGATGTCATCTCCTTCCTCTATGTCAACCTCTGCATTCAGAATGGGTCTTTCACTGACTTTATCTGCATTGAACAGAGCATCCAATAATTCTTTAGAGTCTTGTAGCCTTATCTCATCAGGGATATTCAAATGGAGAGCCTTTTCTACTAGATACAAAGTCATCCTACAATAGTCCCTGATGCGGACATTGTAGTCATTTGTAGCATTCATCCAATAATCTTCAATGGCATCCTTATGATGGAAGTCCTTCCCTGCCAAGCTTTCCACTTTACCAACATTATCAAAGTATGACCGAGGAGAGTTGTATTCTTCAAGAGGATAGTTCTCTCATTCCCACTCGAAGGTCAGAATATCCTATTAATATCCTATTTTTGCTTCACCTGATACAACCCAATGACCAACAACCATTGCAGCAGAGTCTATGTTGCCTCTTTATCTTCTCATAGGCCAACTCAATTTTCCTAGAGATCTCCAATAGTACCAACTTGTCACTTAGGTATCTCAGAAGCCTCTTAGGATTGATTGATGCACTACCTACCCGAAGATACATGAATGTCTTGAACTAAATGAAGTAGGCTCTGAGAGCCATGATCTATGCTTTGGCTTCATCGAACAACCTCTTCCCATAGTCAACCTCAATGAATTGTATGATAGCAAAAATGAATGCATCATTCACAATCATGTATTCCTTGCTCTGTGCTAAGAGCTTCTTCTTCACCAACTGCGAATAAACTATGTAAGGTCGGGCATTGGGGTCCTGCATACTACCTTTCTTATACAAGCTGGGATAGTTCATTACTCTTGTTGCAAGCAGGTACACTAGGTAAGTAGTCATGTAAAACTTTTTCTTTTCCTTCACCGCCCTCAGTTTCTCACACAAGTTTTCACTTAGTATGGTGGCCCAATCCAATGGCATCTTTTCCTATCAGATGGTCTCAATGAAGTTGACCATGAATATGCTGAGGTGACCTGCTATAGGTAATCCCATGACTCTTCTCAGGAGAATAATAGAGTACCCTATGTCTTCTTTCATGTATCCCTGAGTCATATCCACTTTTTCGGTTATCCTTCCCTAAGGAGGCTTCTCAATTAGGTACGAGGATTGTATAATGTCAATGGCCTCTTGTTGATGCTCCCTATAACATCTCTCAGCTCCTTCATAGAAAAGTCAAATGAACTGGTCTACTTTTGGTAGGTGGAAAACCTTCTCAATGTAATCAGGTCACAAATCCAATACCACTTCCCCTGTGACGCTCTTGACCACCCTCTCATTAGGAACAAAGTGTTGTAACAAGGCCATGATTAGTTCAATAGATTGCACTGACACAAGATGTGATGTTGCACTCACTAATCTGGAATGGATCAATGCAAATACCAAGGCTGACCTCTCCATTGGCTTGTTGCTAATTCTTAGGAAATCTCCTAAATTCATGTGTCCAAGGTCGGTATCTCTAATCTCAGCATAGTCATCGTGGAATCTTGATTTTGAAGGTACACCTTAGAACTTGAATACTACAAGTTTGGGAGTTGCTCTGGACGTGGACGATATTTAAATATCTACACATTATGAGAGAGAGCGTTATTAGTCCAAAAACATAAAAACTATGAATAAAAATAAAAATAAAGAAAAAAAATGCCCCCACTTAGGCCTTTTATTTATTTCCATTTATTTTTATTATTTTCTTTTTTATCCCTTTGAAATTTTATCATTTTTACTTATTTTTGAAATTTTATATTTTATTGTTTTTTATTTTATATATATATTTATTTATTTATATTTAATTTTTTAAAACATTTTTTTAATGTATTTGTGTTTTTTCGATTTTCTAATTTTTTGTTTTTTTTAAAAAAAAATTTGTGTTTTTTCAATTTTTGACTTAAAATCTAACTCTAACATAATTTTCTCCTCCTGACTCTCGAACTATGAGTGTACGAGTTGGAAAAGGTAGGGGGTCCCCATTCCTCACTAGGAATGGGCGTGTGTTGTGGACACCACAACACAATGGAGTTTGAACAGCAATATGAAATAGATGCTCATCTAGAAATGCATCATCTACCAAAGTAGTGTCAATATTATCATGATGGATTCTTGACAAATAATTAGCTACAACATTGACTTTTCCAAGCTTATCAACAATAGTTATATCAAATTCTTGCAACAACAGTAACCATTTTGCTAACCTACCTATTATAGCAGGTTTGTTCATAAGATATTTAATTGTTGCATGATTAGTACGAACAAATATGGGGTATCTAGTGATGGAATGACAGAATTTGTTCAAGGCATAAACTATTGCTAACAGTTCTTTTTTAGTCACAGTGTAGTTTAGCTCTAGTCCATGAAGGCTCTTGCTAATATAATATATTGCATTTTCAAGATTTTGGGATTGTTGTGCTAGAACTACACCTATAGCATAGTCAGAGGCATTTGTATATATATGAAAAGGTAAATTCCAATCAAGGCCTTGTAAAACTAAGGTTGTAGTTAGAAGTTTCTTAAGCTGCAGGAAGGCTTCATCACATTCGAATGTCCAACTAAATTCGGCTTCTTTTGTGAGTAACTTATACAAGGGACTAGCTATTTTGCTGAAATCTTTTATGAAACATCTATAATATCCAGCATGACCTAGAAAAGATCTTACATCTTTTGATTTTGTAGGTATGGGCAATGTTTGAATTACATCTATCTTAGCTGGATCCACTTGTATTCTTATAACTGATATGAAATGACCAAGTACCACGCCTTGCTACATGAGCATGAAACACTTTTGACTATTAAGTGCCAAATTATGTTTGTGACATCTAACCAAAACCTTTTCAAGATTCACCATTGCTTCCTCAAAAGTGACTCAAAATGTTGTAAAGTCATCCATGTATATTTCCATACAATCATGTGATATATCAGCAAAAATGCCAATAACACCTCATTGGAACATTAAATAAGCATTACATAGACCAAATGGTAAAATAGAGTATGCAAAAGTAGCCCATGGGCATGTAAATGTGGTTTTTTCTTGATCTTTAGGAGCAATACTGATTTAATTATAACCACTATACCCATCTAGAAAAGAGAAATACTTCTTTCCAACTAGAGTGTCCAGAACTTGGCCTATAAATGGTAAAAAAAATTGGTAGCTTTATTCAACTCTCTATAATCTACACAAATTCTCCATTTTATGACCAGGGGTGACACCCATCTACTATCAGATATAAGATAAATAAAACCAGCATCAAGCAATTTTTGCATTTCAATTTTAACTATTTCTCTAAGGCTGGGATTTATCCTTCTCTAAGGTTGATGAAGTGGTAAATAGCCTTCATTGATTTATATCCTATGGGTGCACAATGTAGGACTCAACCCTTTCATATCACTATAGTCCCATGCAAAGGCCTTTTCATGCCTTTGAGCCAACTCTTTTAACTATTCCATCTGTGTGGGTGTTAATTTGGGATTAACATGGAGATTATGACCTTTAGTTAGTTCAACAGTAGTGGTGGACTCTATCACAACAGCTTCAGAGATTGGACTTGCTTCTAATTCATACGGTAAGAGTGGATAAAGAATATCAGGTTCTATGAGAAAAGTACAATTTTTATCACATTCTTCATATTTGATTAATTCCAACATAGAACTTTTAGATATATCTTTTTCTACCACACAATTGTTAGTGAGGATACTCTAGAGTACTGAATCTTCCTCTTGTAGTTTTAAAAAAGATTATCTATGCAACATCATGAGTTGTACTATAGAATTTAACTCTTCTTCTTCATCCCCTAAATCTGGCCAAACGTATGTGCTCAAATCTGGTAATGGTTATGCTGGAGGATATAAATCAAATTGCTTTGTTGCTTGGCCATTTGATATGGTCATATTCCCTAATCTCAACTTATATTTGCATCAGTTGTGGCTAACCATGGTCATCCTAGGATGATAGGGTAACCAGATACATTAACTTTGGGGGATAAAATCATGAAGTTTGTAGGATACTCTAGAGAATCTATGGTTACAACTATGGTTTATATCATCCCATCAAGGGTTATAGTAGAACTATCTGCAAGTTGTAGAATTGTTGGTGTAGCCCTTAACCCTTCTATTTTTAGCTTCTTCATAGTGTCTTTGGTCATAACCTTTATAGCAATTCCAAGATCTATTAAAGCATTTTTAACACACTGACCATTTACACTGACATTCACTACTGGACTTCCTGGATCAGAATATTTTGGTGTGATCAATTTCCCTAACATGATGTTAGCCAATTATCCCACAACATGGACTATGGTGGGGTCCTTTTTCTTCCTTCCAGGCTTCTTCAAGCAAGCATCTCTAATGGCTTTTCCATAAACTAGAACATCTTTAATGGCTTGAAAACTTTTTAAAAAATTGTCCAAAAACTATGACTCAAAAATGTTCCTAGCTTGACACCATCCCCAACAATGGCACCAAAAATGGTCTGCCTCACAATAGGTGTATCATAGTCACGCTCTGGCCATGCTTAGGAATAATATATTCAAACTAAGGACTATTTTTCCCACCATGAGGTGCATTTAATATTGTCAACCCAGGGACAATTACTTGAAATAGTTGGCACAATATGTGCACTAGGTACCTTAATGAGTCACTAAGCTTATGCTACAGGAAAGTAAAATGCATGAAAAAGAACCTATACTATTGCTGCAGGAAATGAACACACTTGAATGAAACAAATGTTGGAAATGAAATGAAAAGTTAACATCTATTCCAACTCAGTTCATCTACTATAACTGTTCTTACAGATGTTGCAAGAACATTCACGAAGTATGATGCTACAGGAAGGAATGTACAACTTCTACTTGCAAAACTAGAAATTATTGAAAATAAAGCTATACTAACCTAATCTAATCCACCTCCCAAGTGGGCCCCCTTGATTGGCTTCTTTTAATCTACTAACATAGGATAGAAGCTAAAAACTATTCCATTACATTTTCAGAAATTCATTACATGGGAACAATACATAGAAACTATAGAAAACACAATTGTAAAAGTTAACAGTTCCTTCTTCTTCTTACTTCGTACTAACTTCCAAACTTACACACAACTGGTCTAATCCCTATATGTAGGAAATTAACACTTATTTCAAAAACAGAAAAACTAACTAACTAACTACAAATTCGCAGGTGAGAAAGAAGGAAGAGTAATAGCTCAAGGCGGGAAGAATAAAGTCTAAACAAAAACTGCTTGACATAAATGCAAAGAATATAGTAAGTCTTCAGAGTTCCTCCATTCTCGCAGTCGTGTCCTTCGAAATCGGTATGATTCTTCCCCACTATGACTTAAACTTCAACGTTCTTTCTCCTCTTGAATGCTATTAACTGTATGCAACGTTCATCTTTGAATTTGCCCAATCATCTTCAGCTTCATCGCTAACAAGTTAGTTATTATGCAGAGACGTGTTTGTAAATAAGCATTATTCAAATTAAATTCAAATATAAGAACACACATTCTGCTAATTATATGAAATACTGCATAATATATATAATACTAGCAAAAGATGGCATAGTATCTACCCATAGGTTTATCATAGGTTTCGATAAAAATAGGTCCACAAATGTTTTGATGAAAATAAAATAGAGTATCAAAAAAGGCAATATTTGGCCTCATCAATGTTCATATTCTAGTATTTTGTACTTTGGTTATTTGAGATCCTATGGGATGTTTTATCATATCATGATATATATTCTCTTAGCATTTCATACCCTGTGACTTGTGTAGAGGATGAGTATGCATTATGGTTATGCCATGTGGCATTTTATGTACTTGTATATTCTTTCATGTAATTTTGTACGTATGGTTATTCTATGACATGGAATTTATTTACTTATTAGATTTGATCTTAATAAAACGTATGGGTGTGATTCAAAATTATGGAACCCTTTAGAGATGTAACTACTATTGTATTGCTTAAGTATGCATGTGATTTATTGCTTCCACTTTGTTATCTCTTGATTCTTTTAAATCTTTTTTTAAAATGTTTAGTAAACTTAGTGACATTATAGGTTAATTTCTCTTGGGTTCCTTGGTGGGGCATTACATCTGGTATCAGAGCCCGAGTTTCTACATTGGGAGCTCTGGGTGTATTGGAATGCCACTAGATGACAACTAGTCCACTTAAAACAATCTTAAACAACTATACTTATATATTACAACTTGAACTTCAAACCCAAGTATTTAAACATAGAAAAAGGAAAATGTGAATAACTCTCAATTTTGGTTTTTAAAACATGTTTTCTTATGATTGTGCTTTAAGATATCCTACTTTTTTGACTTTTTTGGCATTATGTTGTTCTTTCTTGGATGTTATATAAAGATGGTGTATGAGAATATATCAGTTGTTAGGGGTCATAATGTAAGCTAAGATAGAGGTCATGGGAGAGGTGGACATGATAGCCCTCCTCTGACTCAAAGAAAGAGTCATGTGCAGGAAGAGGATAGAGGGGGTAATAGTGGAGAATAGCATGTAGACTCTAAAGAACCTGGTACTAGGCAGCTACTAAAGATTATTTTAGAGTGCCTACCTATCCAGGAGAGAGCTTAGTGAGGGGAGTCACATCATTCTGAGAATGATGAGAGACAAAGATCTAGGAGCCCTAGAGAGGTCATACAGGGAACATGCTAGAGGCTATCAAAGCCAATCAGATGAAGGATCTTTTATGAGTCAAGCTTAAGGCTTTTTCAAGAGCTGGTACTAGATACAATGCAGAGAATTGGTTGATCACATTGGATAGATTTTTTGTGATGCAATACTTTGACACAAATATCAAAGCAAGGTATGTCATTACCCACATGAATATCTTTCCAACAACCTTGTGGAAGATTGAGGAGAAGAAGTTATTTCTAGATATGAATAATGTCACGTGGGAGTTATTTCTAGAGAACTTCCATGAGAATTTTTTACTTGGGGAGTAGAGTCAATAGAGAGCATATGAGTTTCACAATCTAAGACAATTCATCTTAACTGTGGTAGAGTATGAGTAGAAGTTCTTTGAGCTCATACCCTATATAGGGATCAGTGACCATTCACCATTAATGGTGCAACATTGCATACATAGACTAAATAATAGTTTCATTAGGGGTGTGAAGGTACTCCAACATTAGACCCTTAAGGAAGTGGTTCGCCAAGCCATACTTGTTGAGCAAAATGTCACTTCAGGACATGGCAGTTTTGTGGGTTCACCTGCAAGTGGACAAGCACCGTCATGGTCTAGGAGCACACAAAACTAGGAGCGAATAGTACTAGGAAGCCTCAATCATCATCAACAACAATAGGGAGGATCTTATCCTCTAGTATAGAGCGGTGGCAGTGGTTCACACTCTAGGGATTCCCATTACTCTTAGTGCAATAGGCGCAATTAGTACAACCAACTAGTACAAAGTACTTGTTATTTTTCTAGTGGGGGTATATTTTAGTAGTCCAATGCACCTAGAGTGTAGGGAAGTTTTTTTGGAGATTATTTTTCATGCGAATAACACGGGCATAAATCATCCCATTATCCCCAACAACATCCACAGTTCTCGAATCAGAGACCTACAGTATCAGAGCCCACGATTGGAGACATGGGTAGATCTCAAAGGGTGTTTATAGTGTAGTCTTATCCTCTTACAGTAGGGGGGGGGTCCAATGGGACTTGTACATTGAGTGCTTGAGTTTTTTCTTTCTTGTAGGCTTCTAGGAGTAAGTTTGAGTCTAGGGGTGAGGATATAGTGCCTTCCCCTAGTTTTCTTTTATATTACACTGTTGAATTCTTCTAGGCTAGTTTGCATGGTTGTGTGATGTGATTTAGTGGTACTTGGTTACCTAATTTGGTTGATACTATTTACATGTTTAAATTATATATTTGATGAGCTACTTTATACTCGTATATTTTATGTGTTCATGGTGATTCTTTTGATGATGATGCTTTGTATACTTCATATAGTGATTTCAATTGTTTTCATGATGACAATTATATGGATGATTTAATAGTGGTTTTATGGTTACTTACCCCATACTTGCATGTGTATGGTGTACATGTATATTTTTCTTTATGTTTGATGTATCTAATGTGATTGAGGGAGGGAGTCAAAGTAACCTACTAGTCGAGATCTATATGATGTACCACTCCCCGCCATTGCCAAGATGAGCGTGCCCTATGCAGTATCTCAATGGTAAAAAAAGGGGAGATAGTTCTCAAGTCCAAATCCTAAACTCGAGCCTAATTTTCCTAGATTAAAGGACAAGTATATGAGTTCTTCACCTTTATGAATTCATCAAAGTGATGTGAATTCGAGATCCTGAACTTTGAGTTTGATTTCTCACTTTGTCCTTGTAGTCAACTTTTATCTTATTGAGTTTGTGGGTATGTTGTGATTTTCAAGTATAATTAAATCAGCCTAAGAGATTTTTAAATGATTTAATTAAATGAAAATTATATAAAGAAAAATTAGATTTATTATTTCAATTAATTATGAAATTAATTAAAGAAAAGAGTTAAAATTAAATATTTAATTAAAAGACTAGATTTGGTGTAATTATATTTATTTAATTTAACAATAATAAATTTAGAAGTTGCATTTAAATAGTGGACTTTAAATTTATTTTTATTTTTTTGACCGATAAAAGGTCGAAGTCATTAATTTATATATTTATAATTTGGAGAATGACATACATAATCCTCTGTTCAAATGGGCACTGGTTAGAGAGAACAGGGAAGAAAACCTCTGATCTTTCCTGGGACCGTAGTCCTATATAATTACAAGATTAAAAGAGGTATTCCCCAATTTACAAAGTCTCAGCCTTGGAGATCTTTATATTTATAATACAAATAACTTTGTTACATTAAATTTATCACTGGCTTTCTATCATTTTGAATTTTAATGATAGAAAGATTACAAGATGAATATTGAACTGCATTTTGTTCTAAAGAGGGATCCTTCAAGTGAAAGAACATCTATTTCCATATATGTCAGCAGGTGAGTAGGAGAGAGTACTAAAGCTGGTACTTTGTTATAACCCTATCAGTGACCTACAAAATTTAAAGGTAAACATGGCTATGCTGCAAAAAAAATTAGTTCCCGCCAAAACAAGTTCATAGCTACCAAATCCATCTGAAGATTAAGATGACTTCCCAGTTTTCATTTTTGTTATATCAGACCATTCCTAGGCTGCAAATCTATCTTCTTGGTTAGACAATAGGCATTAAACAAAAAACCTTCCCAAAAATGCTATCCTTATATAGTAATATAACTTTACATATGACATTTGCATCTAAAATATAATAATTTAAGTTTATAGTAGTTGCTGAAATAAAATAGTATGTTCTACTCCCTAAACAAAATGGGGGGTCATTTAAACTGAAAGATTGTTTAGAAACTTAGAACATAGCCTAAAACCTTAGATCCTAGTCAGAGATCTAGCTCTGTCAATGGGCTTAACTACTCTAAATCTTCCTCAAGCTCCTCTCATAGTTCCTAGATTGCTTCCTCCATTGCTTCATCTTGCAGAACCTCATCCTCTTCTATGTAATCTTCTACCCTGTTAAGATTGGTTGGGTCAAAGACCTCGTGCTAATGGGCCAAGAAGCTCAATTTTCTTACAAAGATGGACCAGGTTTCCCAGAAACCATCTGCATCTTCTGTGAAGATGATTGGATATGTAGGGACTTTTGCTCCTTTGATATAGAGCATCCTATAGTTGGTAGTTGATAGGATGGTTAAGTCATCCCTAATATTCCATAATGCTTCTTAAAGACTAAGTTGAATACTTGGAATAAAAATTTTGGTACAAAGCTCAACAACTATATCATTATCATTGTAAACATGGCAAGCTATGGTTGTAAACATTGCCACTATGTCATAGTTTGATCCACCAATTTGGGCAATTGATGTGTTGATCTGCCAAAACCCTTATGACTGCCCTTATTACAACCTTAATGCTTTTGATCAACATCAACCTTAATCTTTCTACCTTGATTGTTTCATCAAATTCCATTAGCCTCGAATTACAACATAGTTTAATGGGGGTATCCATCACTTACTAATATCGGAGAGATTGTTGCATAAAAATGGCCCTAGTTTGAGGGATTAATCTATCTTAGGTGTTGTTAGTTAATAGCTAGTATGATAAGGCTTCAGACACATGATAATCACAGTCTCAGGAAGAAACAAAATGAATAATCTAACAAATTTGAAAAGGAGTCCTTGTTAGGATAGATCTGTAGAAAGTGGCAATGAAAGGATTTGAAAAGATCGTCGATTCAAATCAAGGGAGATTCCTCTAGGTCTAGCAATATCTTTGCAATATATCAATACCATCGGTATCTTTATTAGCAAGTTCATCAGCTAAAGTGTTGCCTTCCCTATAAATGTGGATAATGGTTACATTCTCAAGTTTATTTATAAGATTGACGGCATGGTTAAGGAAACTAATTAGTTTCCAATTAGGGGTAGCTTTATTCTGCAAGGCTTTCATGATGATAGAAGAATCTCCTTCAATGGAAACTTTCTTGAAATTGAATTGCGTACATAGCCAAAGACCTTCCACTAAGGCTTTGAATTTTGCAACGTTCTTTGTGGTTGGCTCTATTTTCATCAATCTTTCTACTAATGGTATTTCTGAATTATTCTTAATGCAACATCCAATCCCTACCAGGCCTGGATTGCCTCTAGAAGCCCCATCAAAATTGAGTTTAACCCATCTGGTTTCCGAAGGGGTCCACACATAGTTTTTCCTTAAGGTTTGACTAGAGCTTTCTCCTTTACCATTAAAGGGAGATATTCTAAGTCCAATCCATCTATTTATGATAGAACCATCCCACAAAGTCATTTTATCATTAGTTTGATTTAATTTAATATTCAGGGTTTCAATTATCGATGCTTCTACTTTTAGTATAACTTGATCAATAGACATTTCATGACTCTTAAAGATATGCTTATTTCTCTCTTTCCATATTTCCCATATGATGATTGAAGGTGAGATTATCCATAGTCCTTTAAAAATATTGCTGTAGTGGAATCTTGGTGAGGCTAAGAGGTGTTTTAAAATTAATTCATGTGAAACCATGAAAATGCTCATTCTTTTATAAAACCAAGTCCAATTTGTGTGGACGAAATTGCAATGTAAGAGGACATGGTTAGGATCTTCTTCTACCTCCTTGCATAAGGGACATCTTGATGGCCCTTCATAATCCATTCTTTTGAATCTTATGCAGTTAGAATTGTGTTCTGTATTGCTAGCCATGAGAAGGTTCTTACTTTAGGTAGGCATAACGAGTACCAGCAAAGATTAGTTGGTAGTAATTTCAAGGTATTTTCCTTAAGAATGGATAAATAACTGTAACCATCTTTAGAATTATACTCTCTAGTCCAAGATCCAATCTATACAATTTTGTCCCTAGATGAAGAGAGGGTGAAGGACTTGAAGGCTAGGGTAGATTCTAAAATATAGAGTTCTTCTGTGGGAATGTCATATTTTTCCAAACTTTTCTATTTCCATCCTTTAGTTGTAGACACATCCTCTTCCCAATAATCCACTAAGAGGGTTCCTATTGCTTGTGATAAGATAGTCCTAGACTTGGATAACCTCTGAATTTTACATAGGGGTGGGAATCCTTCCCAAGAATCTATCCAAAATCTAACTTCCCTACCATTTGCTACTTGTCATGTTACTTTTTTGAAAATAATATGTCAGCATTCAACATGAAATTCTAGACCCCTGATCCTTGAGGGGGGATTTGGTTCTGAGGATGCTAAGGGGATCTAAGAAGTTCATATATTTACTTAAGAGAGTCCTGGCCCAAGAAAGCTCTGGATTACGAATCATTCTCTAGATCAATTTAGCTCCCAAGGCTAGAGCTTGGAGTTTTATATTTCTAATACCAAAGCCACCTTCCTCCTTAGTTTGATAGATCTTATTCAAGCCATTAGGTTGAACTTATTTTTGTTATCTGCTCTTTGCTAGAAAAAATATTTAAGGATTTTATTCAGTGAGTTCTCTATACTGGTTGGGGGGTTTTGCAGTGATAGTTGGTAGATAAGCATACTAGTTTAAAATGATTTAAGCATAGTAGTTTCCCTACTAAAGAGATTCACTTCCCTTTCCATGATGATTTTCTTTTTTATTTTACCTAATAGGGGTTCCCAAAGTTTAGCAAGTTTAGAGGAATCATTTAATTGGAAACCTAAATACCTACATGGTAGAGATCCTATGATAATGTCAAGGGTGAAGCTTATCCTTTTTTGTGTTTCTTCCTTTGTGTTGAAGAAGAAAATTTTAGATTTTCCTCTATTAATTTCTTGACCAGATACCTTCATATAGTCTATAAGTGTAGAGTTAAGTATGTCAGCTTCCTTTACACTGGCTTCCCCATAGAGTATGGTATCATCTACAAATTGTTGGTGGGTTTTAGGTTTTTTGTTATTGGAAATCTTGAGCCCTTTAAGGGATGATTCCATCTTTTACTATTTAAGAAATCTGCCCAACACTTCTAAGAGAGAAAAAAAAAAAAAAGGAAGGGGGATAAGGGGTCTCCTTGTCTAATTCCTCTATAAGGGAGAAAAAAACCTTTTGGAGTACCATTAATTAGTACCAAAAATTTAGGTGTAGATATACATTCAAAAATTAAGTTAATCCAATCTTTTGTAAAACCAAAAGCCTGCAGGCATTTACACAAAAATCTCCAATTTACTTTATCATAGGTCTTACTTATATCTAGTTTAACTAGCACCCCTAGCTTATTACTTAATTTTAGTGAGTGTATTATTTCCTAAGCAACAATCAAACCATCATAGATCGATCTTCCTTGGACAAATCTAGACTAGTCTTCACTTATGAGCAAGTGGAGGAACTGCTGGAGCTTTGATGCTAAAGTCTTGGTTTAGAGTTTGTAGAGTGTAATGCCCCACCAAGGAACCCAAAAGAAATTAACCTAAAGTTTCACTAAGTTTGCCAAACATTTAAAAAAAGAAGAAGATAATAACTTAACAACAACAAATATAAAATAGCAGAAATAATAACATACACACATACATAAGCAACATATAAACACATTACATCTCTTAAGGGTCCTATGATGTAGAATCACATTTAAGTTTAATTAATAATAGATCCAATATTTAACAATTCCATATTAAAGAATAGCTACAAGTACGAGTCCATTTAAATAATATATAATTATCTCAAATGCCACTTGGTAAAAATCAAAATGCACAATCATTCCCTATACAAGTCACTGGGTATGAAAGGCTAAAAGAATATACATCATAAAATAGATTACATCATCTCGTAAGATCTATGAAATCAAATACAGTGTAATAGAGTATAACCATCCATCATAGTACACAAGAACGAAATGAAAGATAATATAGAATAGGGAACTCCAACCATGGCATCGAATTGTTGGATCTCAATGGTAAAAGTAAAAAGTATTACCACCCGACCTCATGAAACCTAAATGGTCCACTCCCACTGCTTTGAGGAGATAGTCTCAAGTCTCAAACATGACAAAAATCCAAAAAGTCAAAATCAACATCTAGGTCAAGGAAAACCTAAAAGCAATCTAACTCAAGGTACTAAGACACAAATGACATCTAAACCCAAAGGCAAACAATGACATGTAGGAAATCTACTATGTAAGTGGGCAAGTGTCATTGCTTGAGTCAACTCTAAGGTTACCCTGACTGCCTCACTAGACTCCAACCCCTTAGTGACTCTACGCAACACTAGTATCCTTTCGTACTGACAAGGCATACTAACGAAGCAAGATTGCAATCAAGCATCCTCTCTACTCCCATCGTAGTTTGTACTAGCACTTGAGGCATGGGAAAGGAAAAATAAAGACTCTTATTAAAATAACCTACAATGAGTTACCCAGGCAGCCTCTTTGGGGCTCCAGCCTCCATTGCAAGCCACTTCCCAACATAACATACAGATAACCTACCCTCAGCTCAGTAAAAGCAAAAAGTTTCATACAACCATAAACTACATATCAGTTCTTAAACAAGCAACTGGAAAGTACTGAAATATCACTGATCATAATCACAAATTTCACCAATACAATCATCCTAATAGGACCGATCCAAAACCAAGTACACATATATCAAACCATGACATCACATGATATCATCAAAACAATAACTCTTGGCCTCTAGTAGACATCTCAAAATTGGTCAACACTCTAAGTCAACCCCAAATCCAACACACAAGAAGACATACAACTGGCAATGTAGTTTCATAGTTTTGCTTGGTTTTGAAAACATATAGTTTCAGTTTAATAGTAATGTTCCAATTTACATTTCATTATAAGTTTTTATCATAAAAAGTTTTACAAATTCTCATATGAATGAACCCATTTCCACTTTTAAATCCGAAAACACATTCACCACTAACTTACAGAAATCAATGTCTTTATTATGACTATAAAACAAATTAAATAATAATCATTAAATTATTGAATAATAATTAACAAGTTATTAATAAAATAATAAAAGTTTACTAATAACTGTAATTATTACTTAACAATAAAACAAATTTATTTAAACTTACCAATTAACATCCAATAACAATTTGATGTTTTCCATGTTTATGTAATGTGATACATGTTCTTGTTTTATTGTTAAAAATGGAAACCTACTAAAAACATAAACTTTCTCAAAATGGAAACCTACTAAAAATGAAAACTTTCCAAAAATGAAAACCTTCTAAAAATGGAAACTTTTCCGAAATGGAAAACATCAAATTGTTATTGGATGTTAATTGGTAAGTTTAAATAAATTTGTTAGTAATAATTATGATTATTAGTAAACTTTTATTATTTTATTAATAACTTGTTAATTATTATTTAATAATTTAATGATTATTATTTAATTTGTTTTATAGTCATAATAAAGACATTAATTTCTATAAGTTAGTGGTGAATGTGTTTTTGGATTTAAAAGTGGAAATGGGTTCATTCATTTGGGAAATTGTAAACTTTTTTATGATGAAAACTTATAGCGAAATGTAAAGTGGAACCTTACTGTTAAACTTAAACTAAATGTTTTCAAAACCAAACAAAACTATGAAACTATATTGCCAATTGTATGTCTTCTTGTGTGTTGGGTTTGGGGTTGACTTAGAGTGTTGACCAGTTTTGGGATGTCTACCAGAGGCCAAGAGTTATTGTTTTGATGATGTCATGGTTTGATATATGTGTACTTGATTTTGAATCAGTCCTATTAGGATGATTGTATTGGTCAAATCTATGAATGATCAGTGATATTTCAGTACTTTCTAGTTGCTTATTTAAGAATTGATGTTTGGTTTATGGTTGTATAAGACCTTTTGCTTTTATTGAGCTTAGGGTAGGTTATATGTATGTTATGTTGGTAAGAGGTTTGCAATGGAGGCTAGAGTCCTAAAGAGGTTGCTTGGGTAACCCCTTGTAGGTTATTTTAATAAGTGATTACATTTCATTAAATGAGAGTAAAATGAATTAATAAGAGTCTTTGTTTTTCCTCACCCATGCCTCGAGTGCTAGTACATACTAGGATGGAGTAGAGAGGATGCTTGGTTGTGGCCTTTCTTTGTTATATACCTTGTTAGTACAAAAGGATACTAGTGTTACGTAGAGTCAATAGGGGGCCGGAGTCCAGTGAGGCTGCCAAGATAACCTTAGAGTTGACTCATGCGATGACACTTGCCCACTTACATAGTAGATTTCTTATGTGTCATTGTTTGCCTCTGGGTTTAGATTTCATTTGTGTCTTGGTACCTTAAGTTAGATTGCTTTCAGGTTTTCCTTGACCTAGATGTTGATTTTGACTTTTAGGATTGTTATCATGTTTGGGACTTGAGAGTATCTCCTTAGCACATTGAGAGTGGACCATTTAGGTTTCATGAGGTTGGGTGGTAGTGCTTTTACTTTTACCATTGAGATCCAACAGTTCGATGTCATGGCTGGAGTTCCCTATTTTCTATTATCTTTCATTTTTTTCTTGTGTACTATGATGGATGGTTATACTCTATTATGTTGTATTTGATTTCATAGATCTTACGAGATGATGTAATCTATTCTATGATGTATATTATTTCAACCTTTCATACCCTATGACTTGTACAGTGGATGATTGTGCATTCTAATTTTTACCAAGTGGCATTCAAGATAATTGTATGTTATTTAAATGGACTTGTACTTGTAGTTATTCTTTAATGTGGAATTGTTATATATTGGATTTAGTATTAACTAAACTTAAATGTGATTCTACATCATGGGACCCTTGAGAGATGTAATTTGTTTGTGTTTCTTATGTATGTGTATATGTTATTGCTTTCGCTATATTATATCTATTGTTGTTAAGTTTTTTTTTTTTTTTTTAAATGTTTGGAAAACTTAGTAAAACTTTAGGTTAATTTCTTTTGGGTTCCTTGGTGGGGCATTACATAGAGAGTATTGCAAAGGGCTATAGATATGAAATCTTTAAAACCTATACATTGGTTAAATTTAGGGATGAGAACTAAGGAGGTGTGATTAATTTCTTTGAGGATACTCCCAAAGTTCCTCATACTCTCAAGGGATTTTGTAATTTCATCACCCATGAAGTGCCAACATTTTTGAAAAAATAAAGTTGGGAAGCCATCCGGTCCTAGGGCTTTATCTAGATTCATCTTAAAAAGAACCTTTGTTACTTCTTCCTTTGAGAGTTTATTAAGTAGGATCTTATTTTCCTTATCATTAATAATCTTAAGGATAGTTTTTAGAAACTTTGATTGATCTTGATAGGATGAGTCTTCGTTCAAGATAGTTTCAAAATATCCAAGGGCTTCCTTAGTTATTTCTTCTTTTGCTTCTAGGATTTGTCCCTCTTGTGAGTGGATTTTAGTTATGTAGTTAATCGATCTTTTGGCCTTGGTACAATTATGAAAGAATATCCCCTTCTTTTTGCCATGCTTCTATAGATTTCTCTCTCTTGTAGATTTATTCTTTTGCCAGAATATCTTCCAGCTTCAATCTTAGGTTTTTTTCTTGAGTATACAGATTCTCATCCATACCCTTTCTCATCACTAATTAATTAATTTTTATTAAGGCTTCTTCAATTTCTCTTTTTAGTTCAAAGATATTTCCAAAATGGTCTTTGTTCCACCATATTAAGTTAATTTTAATCAGTTTAAGTTTTTGTACTACTTTAAACATCTTAGAGCCCTCCACTTTAGTATTGATCCACTATTGTTCCAATAGGTCCAAAAGGTTTTTTATCATTGAACTACATTTGTTCCACTATGAAAGGATTCCTCTTTGGGATGGCTTTCATTTCTGCTATTAGACAAATAGGGAAGTGGTTAGAGCCAAAATAAGGAATAGTTTCAGAAGTAATTTGGGATATGTTGGTAGGGGCCAATAGTAAAAAATCTATCTAGGCTTTCTTGCACCTAGGAGCTACCTTATCTTCTATTATTCCAAGTGAAGGTATTATCTCTGGATGGGATCTCATTTAATTCAGTAGTTTGGACCTAGTAATTAAAGTCAATTACTACCTATGGTAGTTTAGACGCTCCTCCCAGTTTCTCTTTTAGGGTTGTTATGGCATTGAAATCACCCCCTATAAAGGAGAAGATCCTTTCTTGCTGAGTATGTAGACTAATGTCAATTCATACTATTTTTTTGTCAGAGTTAGTTATAGGTCCGTAGACATTAATCAAGTTAAAGGTTAAAGAATTATTTGTTAGGCTTTCTTGCACCTTGAAGCTACCTTATCTTCTATTATTCCAAGTGAAGGTATTATCTATGGATGGGATCTCATTTAATTTAGTAGTTTGGATCCAGTAATTAAAGTCAATTACTACCTATGGTAGTTTAGACACTCCTCCCAGTTTCTCTTTTAGGGTTGTTATTGAAATCACCCCCTATAACGGAGAAGATCCTTTCTTGCTGAGTATGTAGACTGATGTCAATTCATACTATTTTTTTGTCAGAGTTAGTTATAGGTCCGTAGACATTAATCAAGTTAAAGGTTAAAGAATTAGTTGTTAGGCTTTCTTGCACCTAGGAGCTACCTTATCTTCTATTATTCCAAGTGAAGGTATTATCTTTGGATGGGATCTCATTTAATTCAATAGTTTGGATCCAATAATTAAAGTCAATTACTACCTATGGTAGTTTAGACGCTCCTCCCAATTTCTCTTTTAGGGTTGTTATGGCATTGAAATCACCCCCTATAAAGGAGAAGATCCTTTCTTGCTGAGTATGTAGACTGATGTCAATTCATACTATTTTTTTGTCAGAGTTAGTTATAGGTCCGTAGACATTAATCAAGTTAAAGGTTAAAGAATTATTCAAATCAACTACTTTCACACTTAACCAATTTTTTTTCCTTAAGGATTTGCATTGGTAAGTTTTTAGATTCCAAATGATTGCCAACCTATGTGAGCCTCCTTTTGAAGGTACTCCTATTATCTTCCTAAATCTTAATTTTTCCCTAAACTTTTCTAATTCTAAGTTACTTAACTTTGTTTCTTGAATTAATAAAAAGTCAAGTTTATATTTATTGATACGAATTTTTAAGAGTTGCTACTTGCTAGGGGTGTTGAGGCCCCTAACATTCCAGGATAGTATCTTCATACCTCTTTGGGAAGGTTATTCTTCTTCCATGCATCATAAATATCTATAAGCTTTGTTTGTCCCTCAGTTGTGGCAATTCTGTTTCATAGTTCTTTATGAGATTTTCTACCTCTTTTCTTATGTATCTTTGTTACATTTGGAGCAATTAAGGCTTTCTCTAACTGCTCTATACCTCTTGTCTCTATTTCCTGATCGAAAGCTTCAACATCTCTTCTTAGGTCTTCAAAGCTGTAGTTGTTACCTCCAAGTTCCAAATTTTTTTGGATCAATTCTACAATGTGTTCTTCTATTCCTTCCTTAGTTGTTTCTTTGTTGAATACATTATTGATTTCCTCTGCCAGTTGATCGAAATATTTTATTTTGTCTTTTGCTTCTTCTAGTATCTCATCTTCCTATCGATGATCTTCTGCCTTTTTCTTCATCTTTCAATTCCCTGTTGAGTGCTCCTTATATTATTTAGTTCTCTGGCCTCTAATTTTCTTTATTCTGGTGTTTGCTAGAATTTTACTATCTTTTTAATTTTGTTTGTTGGTTCTACTTTATCACCTTTTTCCTTGGCTATTGTTTTTATTTTGTCCATTTCCTTACCTTGACTTCTGTTTGATATCAACTTTCCATTATTTTTTGGGTTTACTACTGAAAATAACCAGACATTCTCTGTCTCTTCTATAGTGAGGAATATTTCCAAATTGTTATTGATCTTTTCTATTGGCTTGGTCTGTTGTTTATGATTGCATAATGCTTCTTGCTGGGTTCTTTCTTTCCCCTTCTTGCTCTTCTTATGTGCCTTTTTCTAATGAAAATTTTCCTTGGGTCTACTCACCTTTCTCTCTTTTTTGAGTTTTTTGTTGAGCTAATACTATTTGATCAATAGTATCATTGATTTTAAGTTTTGCTTCCTCATTGAGAGATTTGATGCTAGAAATGTTTTTTGTAATTTCCATTTTTCTTCATCTATTTCCACATTTCCTTCTTTTAAGAGTAAATCTTGTTTGTCCAAGATATTGAACAAATCAATATCTTCTTTAAATTTTATCTAGGTGATTTGGTTTAAATCTTCCTCTACTGTAATTTTGGTCCTCTTCTTAATACTTTTAAGAACACTCTGTACGATTTCTGGCTCTATTATTTCTCCTTCTTCCAGCTCATCCTTGTTTGTTGCAAAAATAGAGCTTAGAGTTCTTGTAGTGTCTTGCACTTGACTGACTTCATTCCTTTTGTGGAAGGATTTTTGCAATTGCGCTCTTATTTCTAGGTATTATTCTTCTGTATCATTTTCCATCTTTACTTCTTCGAAGTCTAAGGAGTCAATTGCTACCTTCTTCCTATCTTTAAGGAGCAAGATATGTTTGATTTCTCCTTTGTAAATTGAGTAATTGACTTTGTATAGAGATCTGTTTGAAATAATTTTGATATCCTTATGATGATATAGTCTTGGTTTAAGATTAACTAGGAGTTTTACTTAGTTGTAGCCATTATGGTGAGGTTCAAAACTCTTAAGACCCCTGATTTGAATGAGTAACTTAAGATCAACTAGCTCGGCAGAGATGTTATTTAATGTTACCCATATCGATATATTTAAGGAAGTAATTAGTTCGTCATTACAATTTGGAAACAATTTTAAGAAATTTAAGCTATGTCCCTTAACAAAGCTAAGAGGTTTTTTTCAATAAAGATTGCCTATGTCTAGATTCTTTACAATGTAAGAAAGTTAAATAATCAGAGAGAAAAGTGATACCTACTTGTTCATTGTTCATGGCTTTGAACCACTTAACCAAATCTATCCAAGTTGACTTTGATCCAATACATATAGCATAAACTCCATTATTTTTGCAATCAAACCAACGATTCTTGCTCACCTTATTACTGATGATGATCATGGGTGCTTCATTTGCCTCCTTTTATTCTTGTTGGGAAGGATTTGGGATTGCTATATCTGATTCTTGGTTGGTAAAGTTCCCAAATTGAAATAAGGGTTTTAGTGGGGGATTATATTGTCAATATTTTGATGGAATGGGATTTTTGGACCATGGTTTGATCAAGATATTTTTTGCTTCTGAGATATTAGGGGGTTTCAGATTGGGAGGATTACCAGATGAAGTTGCAGAATTTAGGTTAATTGATTTGTAGGGCTTTGACACAAAAAGGAGGGTTCTGTTACCTTTTGGACAATGTATTTTATTTTTTCAAAGAATGTTGCTTGCATCGCCCTTCTTTCTATGTCTTCTTTTTCCCTAGATTTTGCTTCTTTTCCATGGAGATCTAAATATTTCTTGTGTTTTTGTTCCCTCTACCTCTAGATATCCTTCTAATTATACATTGTGCTTCATCCTTTATCCATCTATGGTTCTTGATTTTGGGTATTATGGGGCATAGGGTTTGGAATTTGAGAATTTTGGTTAGGATTTACATGGTTTTTCTGAACAATACTTTGGTTTTGTTCTTCATGTTGTCATATTAATGCCTCGGAGCTGTTCTTCATGATCAACTGTTCACGATGCTGGGTTTTTCCAGTGAATCTCTTTCTGTCCTGAGCAGAGTCTATTGTTTTGGCACAATCATTAGCTAGTTTCACTAATTTGTTGTGTATGCCCTACCTTTCACATTGAGGGTTTACTATACCAGGTCTTTCATCGCCATACCCGCCTTTCGCATAATTAGCAAATTTCACTTGTTGCTTCATTTTTGCTTTTTGAGATATAGATTATAATGGACTTTAAATATTATTATTAGTAAAATTAATAAACATATTTTCTAAAAACATCCTGCTTATTAAAAGAATGAAGAAGTAATACTTTAAAAATGGTTTATTCTATTTAAAGACAAAAAGCATGCACATGGGAATTTGATTTAAATGAAAAAACAAAAAAAATATTTTAAGGAGATGCTTTTGCATGTTTGTAAACCAAAAACCCTAGGTAGGGTTAGACTCTTTATTAAGAGATTCGATCTCATTTCTACACACACAAGTTTGGAGGAGCAATTTTGAAGATTGAAAGATAGGAAGTTTTCGAAGGATCTATGAGACGTAAATTTTGCAATTGTTGAGCTATTGTTAGATTGTAGCGTCAAATTGCGGTAGGAATCTTGTAGAAATTATTATTGGAAATCTTTTTTTTCAACAAAAACTTGTCTTCTTTGTACATGTTATATTGATTTTGTTTATGGAAAATGCATTGTGAATTGAAACCCTCGTTCAAGAAATAACTGTTCTTTGTTATTGAATCATCTAAGAAAAAATGAAATTGAGAACCCCTATTAGAAAACTTGAAGAAAAGAAATGCATGGGTAGGGTTTCAAATCAAGATAGATAATTGTTTGAATTCAAATGGTTAAAAGTAATTTCCCTATCAGATCTATATTGAAAAAGTTCTTAAAAATATATATATATGATAGTGACCATAGTAATAGTAACTCATTTTCTTTACTAGTTTCAAAAATAGAATGAGGGAGGATAAAATTTTTTTAAAATGTTTGAAAATACATATTTTGGGGGACGGGGCCACCACCTCCCCAACCCCCCTCCCCTCCTTCCATGTAACCATTTATAGCATGGCTGCAAGTTGCCGCAAGCAGTAGAGATTGCCAAGGTAGCTACGCCGCTGTAGCAGTTTTAAAGGTCATATGCAATGACCTCACCTTATTTAGGGGGTTTTTAATATAGCCTTTTAAAAAATAAAATTATTATTAATTTTTTTAATATATTTCAAATTAATATTTTTTTTATTTTTTTATAATAATATTAAATAATGATTATTAAATATAATATAATTTAAATTATTATTTAATAATGTTAAATTTAGTTTAGTTAATTAAATTTGATTTAATTTATTAAATGTAATTTAGTAGTTAATGTTATTATGACGTAGAGTTTTTAATTAATGGTTTTTAAGTTGTTAAATTTTGTATATATATATATATATATATATATATATATATATATATATATATATATATATATATATATATATATATATATATATATATATATATATATATATATATATATATATATATATATATATATTACTATTACTATTACTATTACTATTATTTTAAAAATAATGGTTATTACTAGGAATGAAATATTTAAAAAAACATAATTTTATTATGAATTGGTTCTTTTAAAATACAAAAAATGAGAAGGGCTTTATGATCGAACTAAACTTAGAACCTTATCTATTAGAAAAAAATTACAAATGAATACTTGAATTTTGTTCCCAAATGATTCTTATGAAATTATATCTAAAACTAAAATGGTTGATTAATTATAATTATTTTAAATCTCAACCTAGTGGTTCAGCCAAACAGGAATGTTTACCAAAGGCTTGGGAAGTGGTTGTTTTCGTGATTCTTTTATGTGATGTTGTTTATTCATGATTATTTCATTCCCAACCAATGTTCTATATTCACGTATTTTTGTGATGAGATTGAGTTCTCCTTTGTAAACTCATGTTTTGTGATTTTATTGGTGTAACTTGTGAGGTTTCTATTAGTCATCTATTGGTGTTTTCCAGTTGCTTGTATAGGAATGAGGTGAATATTGTGATTTTATAAGATATACTTTTATGAGCTTGGGGTAGGATATCTATGTGTATGTTGGGAAGTGGATTGCCATGGAGGTCAAAGCCCTAAAGAGGATGCTTGGGCAACCCATTGTAAGTTGTATTAATAAGTGATAACATTCAATTAATAGGGTTTAAATGAATTAACAAGAGTCAGTGTGTTACCTCACTCATGCCTCGAGTGTTAGTACAAACAAGAATGGGAGTAGAGAGGATAATTAGCTGTGACCTTGCCTTGTTAGTACGCCTAATTGTCTGTAAGAAAGGATATTGATGCTATATAGAATCACAAGGGGGTTGGAGTCTAGAGTGACTACTAGGGTAACCTTAGAGTTCACTCATGTGATAACACTTGCCCACATGCATGCTAAGTTTCTCTATGTGTATTTGTTGTGTCTGGGATTAGATGGTACTTGTGTACTTGGTACCTTTGAGATGGATTGCTATCAGGATTCCTTAACCTATATTCTTGTTATGACTTTTTGATTGTTATCCATTTGGGGCTTGAGATTATCTCCTCACCACGGTGGGAGTGGGCCATTTATGTTCCATGAGGTTGTGTGGTAGTGTTTCTTATACCATTGAGATTGGACAGTTGGATGTTGATGCTGAATGTACCTTGTGCACTTGCTCTATTCTCCTTGTCGTGTGATTATGTTCTATGGAAATATTCTTTTATTTTGTACTTGGATCCTAGAATGTTGTATCTTATCATGATGTATATTTTTTAACATTTCATACCCTACAACTTTTGCAAAGGATGAGTATACATTTTGGTTATACCATGTGGCATCTTATGTACTTTTATATTCTTTCATGTAATTTTGTACAAATGGTTATTCTATGACATGGACTTTGTTTACTCATCAGATTTAATCTTAATTAAACTTATGTGTGTAATTCAATGTTATAGAACCCTTGAGAGATGTAATTGCTATTGTATTGTTTAAGTATGTATATGAGTTCTTGCTTATGCTTTGTTACCTCTTGATTATTTTAAATCTTTAAAAAAAATGTTTAGCAAACTTAGTGATACTATAGGTTAATTTATCTTGGGTTCCCTGGTGGGGCATTACATTCTATTTGAAGGTGTAGAATCCATTGGTTGGGTTTATAAGTGTTTGGAAGGGTGAGTTTAACAAATCCCTAGGTTAGAGCCCCTAAATGTTAGGGTTTGGTGAATAGGAGGATAGATGAGTGTGACACCTCTTAAAAACTTGAAAATTTGTTGATTTACATCATAACTGAAGACTATTTTGTGGTTTGGAAGTTTGAGTATGAGTGATCATAGGATTTTCTTCACAAATTGAGGTTATTTAAGCCTAAGTTGGGAGTTGCGAGGTAGTGGATCTATGTATTGGTCCAAAGGAATCTATATTGAATTTGGGATATATTGTGTAGCTTGGAAAAGGGTATTTGAAACCCTTTTTTTTTTTTAAAGTCATTTTGGGAAACTTTGAAGAAATTTTCTAATTACTTCATGGAAAGGGCTACTAAGAACGGGTCTAGATAGACTAGTTTGGTATTGGGGATAAAACACTTCCAAGTATGGCTAGGGAACTTGAATTTAGGTTATGTTTAAGTATATTGAAACACTTATAAAGATCAAAGTCAACATTTAGAGTTGGAACCAAATATTGGGTTGAGTAAGAGTTGTGGCCAAAGATAAGATTGAAGTTTTCAACCAAGATTAATGTTAGGCAAATCATGTGTAGAAGGTTGAAAGGAAATGGACTTGTTCAAAAAATAAGTTGATGTTTTCTTAGTTTCCTAAAATGTTAGGGTTCTCTAATGAAGCCTTTGAGATGTGCCTAGTTCCTTGAGGGTGTACCAACCTATTGCGAAGCCCTTGAGTTGAATTAGAATTCCATTGAGGTGTTTAACAAAGGGCTCTACATTAGAAATCTTTCTTGTGGTAGGGATGGTTGTTGATTGAGTGGGTGTTTCCATAAGGGATAGGTGACTGGCATGAAGGATATCCAATCAGCCAAGTTGTAATGTCCCCTTTTGGGACCTTTACGAATTTTCTTCAATTAGTATTGATTTCATTATATTTTCCTCTAATATCTTTTCCATTGTTTGATATTCAATATATGTGTGTGTGTGTGTGTGTATTTTCAAAGGGTCACATCCTTTCATAATAGTTATATTATATTAATAAGGTTATTTATATATCATAATGTGTATTATATTAATAATTATGTATTATATATTAATAATATAGATTAATATTAATTATATGTGATTATATATTATATATGCATCAGTTTAATTATTTGTGATTATTTAATATAGATATCATTTTCATATACTATAGTACATAAAATAGTTGATATATATGTATATATTAATTATGTATAGCATGACAATTAAATATCTATATATATATATATATATATAATATTTATAATTATATAATATATAACGATTTATATTTGTAACTTAAAATAATTATAATTTATTCTATATAAATTATTGATTATTAATATTATACTCTTTATTAAATTATATACTAAAATGGGGATATCACAGCCATCCCATCTCGAATTTGCTTGTCCTCAAGCAAAAAAATTCACATACAAACTGCTTCGTAGATACAAAACATATTTGCATACAAAGTCCTAAAAGATTTATCAAATATACATCTTTACTGAATGAAAACAAGAATATACACAATGCAGACAAATGAAGACATAGAGCAAACATGATGCAAACACACCCCCACCCCCCTAACATCCACATTAGCATCTAACATTCTTTCATTCTTTCATCCGATAATAAATATAACACTCATTAATTATCATGTGAAGTAAAAAAAGAGAGCATCCACAAAGTAATCTCATAATGTCCAAAGCTAACATCTAACATTCATTCATTCTTTAACATTCATTAACACTACCACATAAAAACATAACATTCAATAACATTAGCACATAAAATATTCAATAACATTCATGAAAACTCATTAACAAATAACGTTATTTAACATTAGCACATAAAGATTTAGTCATTGTCAAATAAAACACATTAAAATTTTATTTTGTTTATTTTCTTCCATCTATTCTAAGTGAAAGAAATAAGTTGATCGTCCCTTTCTACATCACGACCCTCTTCCATTTTTCTCTTTGTATGCACTAGTGGGTCATGGTCACTTGTAGGCAGGTCATGGTCCACTTGTTCAACACTGGCAACATGCTCTAAAATATTAACAAAAAAGGTTAGAGTTATTACTATACTAGTTTCAATTAAAGATGTTTAATTGTATTAAATATAACATAAACAAAACAATAGAAAATGATTACCTGGAGTCTTAGAATCCAAATTAGGACCTTTTCCATGTATAGACTATATTCTAGAAGCATCAATATGTATTCCAATGTCATGTGCATTGGTATCATTTATTGCTTATTTAAAACAAATATAGATAATTTATGTTGGAAAACAACATCTAATAGACTATTGGCAAAGTATTCAATTCAAAATAATTTTCATTTAGATGTTTAACCTCTGTAATAGATCTATCAAAACTTTGATTAGAATATCCTTGATTAATTTTGTAATCATGTTGACCAAGTTAGTGGATTCTATGATAATGGCATCATAATCCTTCTCATCAGAGCTCTCCTCAATGATAGGCATTGGTTTCTTTCCTTTTCGTTGAGCATATATCTATAACCACAATATTATTAGCACTATCAAACTTACTCTAATACACTCAAGAAAATAACATAATAAAATAACATTTTGCTTCTATCTAATTTGAACAATTACAATGAGGTTTACTTGGTAGGAAGAAGAGTTGGGATTATCAATATCTTTGTCTGTGCAATGTGGTTGTTGATCCATGTAGCCTTGAGAGAAAGATCAAATATAAAAATACTATAAAAAAACCTTAATAATAAAATGTTATAGCATAAACTCTTACTATTCATAATTGTATTAAATAAACTATCTCTATACGGTGTATTGACTTATACGCACCAATCCATGAGACTATGAGGGAAGCTCAAGAAAGGGGATTGGGTTCCTGCATATGTTAGCTAAATTTTTTATTCATTTTTTGATTGATAAATGGCCAAAGCCTAGATTAATGATTGTTATTTGTTGTAGTTAATTATTTTTATGTGTTAAGCGACTTCAAACTCAAGACCTCCCACATGATAGGATCACAAATTACCATTATGTTGTAGCCTCTTGCTTATATGTTAGCTAAAAATTACAACCATTAAAAAATGGAATTCATCTACAACTTAGAATGCAAAATAATAGAGATTTACACTATAAATATTTTGAAATAACCATCCATAAAGATATAAAGCTTAGCTTCTATAATTTTTTTCATGGAACATGTCAACTAGGAATTGTACCTAAGTCAAAGCACCTGACCATTCAAAGAGTAGACTTTTCCTTCTAGAAAGGGCTAAATAATTTTAGACATTGTACATGTCAAACTTAACACCTTCTCCTAAACTTGTTTTAACTTGACTTTCAATTTTACATGTCATTGACCTTTTAAGTAGCCATTATAAATTTGCAAGCCAACCTACTACAAATTAGATTAGATTTGTGTGCTCTATTGCATATAGATATTTTAATTAAAATGCATCCCAATATACTAGATTAACCAACAAATCACTGAAAACAATTTGACTAATATTTCTTGTAGAGAATTATAAGATCATTACACCAACCTCGATCACATTTGATTAATTGTATTCTTTTGGTTTTTCCTTAATCTATTTTCTAAAGCCATCATATAAATCCAACTTGGAGTCTTTCTTTATATACATTCATTCATTTAAAATCATAGTAGGACACATGATTAACTTAGGAATCATTGAAGAATATTTGAAAAATATTTATCATAGAGAATCAAGAGATCATGAAATCATCCCACATCATCAATTGCATTCTTTTTCTTATTCTCAATCATTGTTCTAAAGTCATTGAAGCAATTGAATTAAGGGGATAACTCACAAGAACATGACCTTTACAATTTATTAGGGGTGCAGTGACACCTAAGCAATAAATTGGTCACACAAGGACACTAAGCATTCAAAGAGGCCCATGGATATTGATAAATATTTATTGCAATGTCTTAAGGCCCATCATAACCTATTGTAATGGTCAAACTAAGGAAATATATATGAATCCAAGACCTTAGGATCAAATGAATGTAAGGGGAAAATAGTGCCCACATGGGAATAAAATAAATTTTAATGGTCTTAGATAGGATATATTAGCCTCAGAGTACATTTGGAAGAAATTTGAATAAGTTTTAAGTCTATTTAATAAAATGAATGTAAGTTAGAAATTCAAGTTTTTGAATTCTAACTGTTAGTAGGTTTTTGGAGGGAAAGTTGATTTAGACCTTTAAACATATTGTTAATACCTTCCAATTGACTTGGATTGGTTGGAGAAGTTTTTTTCAACCCTATATAGCCTGGTCAAGGCACATGGTTGCAAGGAGCACATATTGGACAACATTTGGTATAGACTATTTGAGGAAAAGCAATATAAGTTCATTGTTTCTACAATTTCTTATGACTCTTTTATTGTTTCCCATTCCTTTTGTTTTTTTAATAATCTAGAAACATCTACTAATCCTTTTTGAACCATTTTTTAATGACCTAAAATAATTGTTGTTGTTATTGTTGTATCCACACAAAAAGTGATGATAGGGCTTGGGAAATTGCTTGATTTCTAATTAGTTTTGCCGCTTTCCACAAGAACCATAATCATCTCATGGACGTAAGACTCTAATGCCAATGATATGATCATGTCACGACCTTTAAAATGGTAAAATAGCTATCAAATTTTCATATAAAGTGGAGAAGTTGTTGGTGATCACCATTTACATGCTTGGAAGGAACACTAATTCATGGCTAATGTACGGTGATTGAGGGTTTAGCCATTGCACAAAACCATGTTGTGTTTTAAATTGTTATTACATGTTGAGAGGATGGAGACACAAGTTCTTTGGGTTAGGATTGAGAGTGGAATGCCTACATTGACCATGCCCTAGTTTTCTAGGGTTTCTAAAGAGCAATTTAGGGCTTTTGCATCTAGAAAGCTCATAGAGTCAAATTAATTATAGATTCATTTAATTGGACACTATTTAAATTTTTTTCCAAAGTGGTAAGGTTTGGGGATAATATTTAGGAGGGGTTCCTTTGTAAATGTACCCCCATTTTAGGCCAAAAACAAGCACACTTATTTAGTTATGGAGTTTGGTCCAAAATATCAAGTAGCAATCTTTTAGTATGTTAATGAAGAGTAAACTTACTATCAAGCTATGCAATTTTTTTAAAAGTCCTTTGGGAAATTTTTGAGAAAATAATTAAACTTGTTGGAGGCCTAATTGGGGCTAATAGGCCTAATAGGTAGAGCTAGTTGGGTTTTCCTTGGAGATGGGCACTTCAAACTTTGTAGCCTATTTGATTGGGTTGGGTTAGTTTAGGTAAGGCCCTTGAAATCTCTAGGAGTTAGTGGGAAGACTAGGTATTTTATTTGGGCTATGTAAGCCTTGAGATTGTATTGAAAATATTAGGGAAAGTACACTACTTTATGCAGTTTTGTCATGGAAACTTAGCAAGCCCTAAATTGCTCTGCATCAATTAGATGGTCCAAATGTGATTGTAAAAACTAATTTCCTTACCAAATTAAAAGGTCAAAGTGATAAAATTGTAGTATTCAATGTTTTGCCAAATCATTCTTGTGACTTACAATTCATATCAATGCATCAATTCAGTTTCACACTTATGAAGACCAATTCTCAGCTTATGTAGGTGAATGAGAGAAAAGTTTGATCAGTTTAAAGGATCTAAAAAATCATCTAAACAAGCCTTATTATAAATTACATTTCAAATTAATACATCAATTCTAATTTCACACTTTGAGAAGACTTGTTATGCACTCATGTAGGTGAACTCGAGAAAAGTTAAGTCATTTAAAAGGCTTTGAGAAATTATTAAAAAATAATAAAAATCCTATATTGTGAAAATTATATTCCTTTCTTATGTATCTAAGGGTAAAATATTTAATAAAAATTATATTTATTTAATTTTCATAGATATAAGATATTTATAAATCTTGTATATTTTCCCATAGACACACATCGATACATGCACACACAATGTTCATATACATTCTACAATTAATTTAGCATCTAATTCATATTATGTATATCAACTTTAGTTGTTTGTTAAATGCTTTATTATTTAATTACTCTATAAATATATATTTTTTGTATTCTTTATTTATTTTATTATCCTAGATATTTATATTTCATGCAAGTGGTTTATTTTCCCTTACAAACACATGCATACATATATCAAAAAAATGTAGGTAAAAATAAAATGCTTTTTAATCTCCATTTTAGACTTAGTTTGATATGTACATTTCTGTACATATGAGTGTATGACTCAAGTTATTCATATGCCTTGTCTACACTTCCATAGTTTTTCCCAAGCATTTGTAACTACAACATCTCACGTAATTACTCTATCCTTTATACTTTGATGGATATCTACAAACTATTCCAAAGTTCCCATTTTAACGTAGGAAGGCTAGATGGTAGTAAAGTTCCCATATCAAAATACATCCAAGGCCAAAAACCCATTGGCATCCTTATTCCCTTCCATTCATTCACATGTAAACATCTACACATTAGGATTGTTTAGAGATTAAACAAATATCAACAAAAGGATTCTGATTGCTATTTAATAACAGTTTACTACCTGTCCAAAATACTTGTGATTATAGCTTGATATATCTATGAAATCTCTTATTATACAATCTAGAAGGATTATATGTATTTTCTTATTTACAAACCATTGCAAACCTTTCCAAATGTCAAATTAGTCAGTCTATACCCCTCAACCCTATTCACCACATTTCCCCTCAACCCTCATTAAGTGTTAGTTTCTCTGATGAAGATTATCTTTTCAGTGTTCAAATTTATCAAACCCCTTAACTAGAAGTTGGTTTATACTATATCACACTGAAAAAAATGATAATAATAGGTCAATCATCAGATGACATAAGAGATGATGCAAGGAAAGTTGCTAGCAAATTATATTTTATTTCAGATTATGTTTTCGTGAAAACATTAGAAATTAGGGTCTTTTTGCATAAATTTAAATGAAAATAACTTAGAAGTACTCTTAGAGAGGTGATATTTCCAATGAGCTAGAATTTCTACAAGAGCTTAAAAAGGATATTGATATGGAAATAAGCACAATGGTTTCAAAAAGAGGAAGAGAATTGATGCAAGAGGCAAAAATAATGATATTCTTAGGGTGCAGTATCAATTCAACCTTGATTTTTGATAGTTCTATCTTTAATAAAGATACTAAACCGGTAAATTATTGATAAGATATACATAGGATCACACTTTAACCCCGATGATAAGAGTTTTCTCACATGGGCATTACGTCTTCTTAATAAAAGGCCAAGATTTATTGATACTAAAAGGATCTTCAAACACCCTATGATGCAATGTGTATGCATTTCAACAATGACCCTTCTTATGAAACTGTTGTCTAAAACCTTTCTCATGAGATAATGTGTTATGAACTCTTCATTAGTGGGATGAAACCCAATTCTAGGAGGCAATTGTGCATCACCCTTATCATAACTATAACCAAAGTTAAGAGCCTCCATTATTGAATTCTCTTCCCAATATTTTCACAAAAAACATAATAAAACAAATGGATTGTTTAATTGTCCTCCACTATATAGGCTAAGGTAGCCCTGCCCAGTTCGTTAGATGCCCACTTAGCTTGTTGCAAAATATGATATGTGGGTTATGAAAACATGTTGTGTTGGCTTCTTATATGGGTGTTAGGAGAGGTAGGAAAATAGGATGGGATGAGATATGTGGAGAGGCAAAGATCAAAGATGAATACATACGAATCTTATTACAAGTCTGAAATAGATTCCCTCATCCTAGTGTGTACATGTGAAAGAAAAGCATCACCATAGACAAGCTTGCTTGGTGGCAGAAGAGTATGCATATATATCATTATCATTAAAGGAGGGGGAAGGGAGGTTTTTTTTTTTTTTGAGGCCTCCTACTGTTCTTGTTGGCCACTAATATGATTGTATGCAAGCCACTTGTACTACACTGTGTATACAATACTCTTCCTTTTCCTTTTCCCTTTCTCCCTTCTCCATTGAAAAATATCATTGTAGAGACATATATCACAAGGGCACAACAAGACACAAAATATATATTCACCCCTAAATCATAAATGAATGGAAAAACTAGGTGGGGGCATAAGTTATAACACAATCAATCAAAATTTAATGACTTTTAGTTTCCCTTCCATTCCCCCAACTCAACAAAATCTTCCATTGTTTATCCCCCTAGGTTTTCTTTATCATTTATTTGTGTGTATGTAAAGAGGAGAAAATGAAGAGCCTACAATTAGAACACGGCATCAAATTTGTGTACAATAAAGAGTTATAGGCTAGGGCATGTATAAATGTTTTTTTGGTGTGTGTGTGTGTGATTCATATACATGTTTACATAGCATGTATGTGTCTTAGGGTTAGTACATAGATATACTAAATGAAAATATGAATGCCATGGGAATGGGCATGTTGTACATTTGAGCTAGGGAATTGTGTTTATGTTGCAACTACAGGAAGTCATCCAAAAAAGATGGGTGCCACAAATTGTGTTTCTTAGATGCAACAAGGGTTATAGTGTTCTTAGGACATAAATGATGGTATTTTTGCACAATCTTTTTATGGTTTCAAGCAATTTCATTTTCAAATAAAATTTGGTTTCAAGCTAGGCACTTTCATTTTCAAATCACATAAATTAAGTTTCAAATAATTTCATTTTCAAATCACATTTAATCAAATTTCAAGAAATTTTGTTTTCAAATCACATAAAATTTAAGTAGTACACATCCTTACTCAAGTAAATTCGATGATATGTTGGCTTGAAATGTTGAGCCACTCACATGGGAATTTTGCATTCAAACCTCATGCTAGAATTGTGCCTTTTGTGTGTGATCGATGTGAACATGATTTGGTGTTTGTCATACATACATACATACATACATACATACATATACATATACATATATATATATATATATATATATATATATATTTGTGTGTGTGTGTTGGCTTACACAATGTTGAGCCACTCACATGGGAATTTTGTACTCAAACCTCATGTTGGAATTGTACCTTTTGTGTGTGATTGATGTGAAAATGATTTGGTGTTTGTCATACACACACACACACACACACACACACACACATTTGCTCATAATTCTTGGAATTCTGACATTCTCAAAATAAATTTTTAGAATTCCAATGACGTTGGGGGGAAATTGAAAAAAATACCAATTTCACAAAATGTGCCCCCTCCATAGGAAATTTCTGTTAGAAAATAGGGCCAAATGTAGTACTAAGAAGACAAGAAAAGTGTCAACATAGAAAACCTTAACCAGTTCTTTAGAGATAATGAAGGTCCTCTTAAGCACCATGAAAACCTCAAATGTGAGCAACTCCCAAAGCCTTGTGACCCAATATGTCTCATGGTAATGAAGTACTTCATGCTTAAAGGCAAATGTAGGTTTTATTATTTTTACCACATACCCTTAATTACCTTTGCAATCATAATTCCATATTTTATCATCCATTGTAGAGAAAATATAATTTCCATATTTGATCATCCATTCTAGAGAAAATATAATTTCCATATTTAATCATCCATTCCAAAGAAAAATCTATTGAGGAAGGGATGGGTTCTCCTAAAAACCAAAGTGAAAAATTGACCCCCCTTCAGTAGTGTCTTATTCTATGCCTCTGTCATTTACATTCAGCTAATGTCAATTTTTTTATCAGCAAAAGGTCAAAGAAAAGATTAATTATTATTATGTGTTGTCATTAATTATTATTATTATTATTATTTATTAAACTCAATTAGATTCGAACCCAAGAACTCTTAGATAGGTGGCTCACAAATTTATTGTTGTGTCGTATGCTCTTGCTTACATTCGGCTAGTGTCTTATTCTATGACTATCATTTATATTTAGTTATTTTTTCACCTAGGCCAATTATCATGTAGGAAGACCCTAATAATTCCCTACAAACCTTTTAGATACTCCTTATCCCAACAAAAAGAAAATTCTCAAAAACCCCAAGATAAAGCCATGTCATGTCTCCCCTAAAATCCCTACAAATACTAGTACTTAAGTGGAGTCAATTGACTCGAAGTGGGAATTAGAACCCAAATAAGAAGAAAGTAAATGCCTCAACTAAAAAATCCAAGTTTACAATTCAAGAATTTGACTTTGACATTGAGGCTAGTAAGGAGACTAGTACCCCCATAATGTCTACCAAGTTTGCTACTTGCCTCATGGGAAAATTGAAAAAGAAGAACATGGATTCAAAGTGGAAGGAGGAGGAAGAAATTATGAGTTAGGAGAAAAAAGATAAAGGAAAAGGTATGGAAACTAAAAATGAAAAATATATGGAGATACAGGTAAGCTTTAAGCCTACAAATAACTACTCCCATGGTTTAGAGAGCATTAGAATGAGACCCTTAGACATAATGAAGGAGATGATGTTGGAGAAACCCATTGCTGCTAACACTACTATTGTTAAGACCTATTGAGATCTTCAATCAGTAACTTTTAATAAATGGGTTGCTACAAAAGATGAGCTCAAGAAGAATAAGGCTATAATTGTATAACTTGAAAGGAAAATTGGGAGTATTTCTAGATTTTCCATATAGGTAATGCATAGTTCAATGAATCATTTGTGTTTGTTGTAAAACAAAGTATTGGGACATGATGACAAAGAGGGTAATTATAAAATTTAAAAAAAATAAATAAATAAAATTCATCACAAAGGATTGGTCTATTGCATTGCATTTAGTGACAATCAATTACAAAGGAGACTCATAGGTTTGTGTCCCTTTTAATGCTTATTTGTTTTGTTGCAATTCACCTCTATGATCATAGTTTGAAGACTATTAATATTTTTTTTGGTGTTTAACTATGACACTATTAGTAATTATTTTTATGTTTATTGATTTCGCCCCTAGTGGCCTTATCATTAGACTTTTAGTGGCTTAGATGGTTGACTAGATAGGAGTTCCAAATATTTTAATTCCCTTTTGATGCTCTTATTGATTGTTATGTGCTGATGTTTTTAAAGTTGACAACTAGATGTGTTGTTATTTTGTTGCTAATGTCAATATGTTAATAGTACACCCTATAATTGTTGTATTAATGATACAACACCCTTTCTTTTTCTACTTTAATGCAAAAAAAATCCCCTTGAATTAATCTATATACATAAGTTTTTTTTAATTTAAAAAAAAAAAAAAAAAAGTTTTTCTTTCTATTTTTAAACTAAAACATTACATAATGCAGAGTATTCATATTATGCTACAAGAATCTAGTCAGTAGCTATCACCCTACACCATTACCTCAATACATTCGAGAACTACATGTATAGTAACAAAATATAGTTAACTGAGAATATTTAGGGTGTTTAGGGGTAAGGGAACTAATTCAGACCAGTTATTTTGCAAGATAAAGAATATGGTGAGAGAGAATATTATATCTTATGGAAAAGGGCACCAATCTTATAATGCTTGGGAAGAATTAGTGTTTCGGAAATAGAATTTGGATGGTCTTAGTCTTGTTCAAAATGGTCCTAACCTCAGGGATTTTCCAAGATGGGATTGTCCTCCTAAGGATTGGTGTAAGATTAACTTTGATGAGGCTTCGAAGGGCAACCCAGGAACAACGGGTTGTGGTGTCATCATTAGGAATATGAATGGGGACAGATTGGGTGGGATGGCCATTCCTATTGGGGTTCAAACTAATCATGTGGTAGAAGCTAGTGTGGCCCTCTATGGTCTTAGCTATGCCAAAAGTTTGAATTTGAATAAGATATGGATTAAGGGGGACTCCCTTAATAATATAAATTACCTTAATAAAGTTACTAATCCCTCTTGGACTATTAATAATATCATTGGTCTTATCAATTCCTTTGAAAATTGTGTAGTCACTTACAACTTTAGAGAAACTAATCAAGTTGTTGACTGGGCTGCTAATGCGGCATGCAAGAGTGATGAAAAGTTAATTTGGAATCAAAGTGATATTATTCCTATCAAGGGGCTTTTATTGACTGAGCACGACAAAGCTAGAAGTAAACAAAAAAGTTTCATTAATGATGAATATGCCATCAAGGATTAATAATGATATGGGCAGGATTGAGAAGCGATAGGTTATTATGAGATGGACAATGTATTGTCATTCATTACCACACAGATTGTGGGTCCTTTTTCTCACTAAAATCCTTGGCTTCAATTTTGACACTGGTCCTTTATTGTAGTGAGTGTTTTTGAGAATTGAGAGCCCTTTTTTTAGTGCGAAGAAGATAGGAGGAAGGAGAAAAAGGATTGAATCAACGAGCTGCAAAGAATGGAAGAAGAATAGTGAGATTTGGGACATTCTGGAATAGGGGAATTTGATAGGATTTATGGAGAAGCTAAAAGGTAGTAACCCTACCATTACCTGATGATTTGTTAAAACTTGGAAAGATGGGAGTATATTGGTGGGTAATCAGAGGATGGAGGTTTTTGAAGAAATTATTGTTGAAGCAATGGGTCTTGACACTAAGGGTATTAACTTATATCAGGATAGGAAGCTTTCAAATCGGGTGGTTGAAGAGTTTGTAGAGATGGTTAAGGAGCGTAACAGGCTGGTAAAAATTGGTAATTCATACTTTAGCACACTCCATTTCCCAGCGTTGGAGATTTGTTATGTTTGTGGTGATTGAGTATCTTACTTTAGGTGGCCACTTTACTAAGATTTATGGACACCATTTTATGTTGGTTAACCATTTTACGCATAGGGTTAGGGTTAATTTACCCTTCTACCTGAGACAATCTTTGGGTAACACTATTTTAGCCATTCAAAATGATCCTGAGGGTGATCATGCTTGTCATAAGGGTTTAATGGTTCTAGTTATGAATCTTCTGAAATCCAAAAAAGTGGATAGTCCCCAACAGAGCAAGAAATCTTTAGATTGTGAGATGGAGGGATGTGAACCAAAGGAGGAATTTGACGAGGATACAAAGGATGAGATTGTTGAGATTGAGATTAAGAAGAGGAAGAAATGTGATCCAAGGAGCTTGTCTAGGAAGAAAAGGAAGGATAAGGAGACTGATTATGAATAAGACACTAATTCTGAAGAGGAGCAGGAAGAGGGTATTGATAAGAGAGGTACATAGGGAAAGGTTTTAGGAAACAAAGGAAAGAATGTTGAAAGGGATTTTGTCCCCTCTGATGATCAACTCCTAATTAAGAGGATGGACAGAAAAAGGAAAAAAGTGCTTGCTCAAGATTTAGATGTTGATAAAGGGCTTAAGGAGATTGAGCTAGATAGGAACAAACGGGGGGGGGACATGAGGATTACCTTGTGCATAACAGGGATGAGGAAGAACAGGTATTCTGAAGGAAATCTTTGGTAACCCAAGGCTTATGATGAAGGATATTGACAATCTAAAGCAACAAATGCAGGACATCTCGAGAGATTTTGATCAGCTCAGTAGGACAGCTAGCTGGGAAGAGAGCGTTAGGTCAGCACATTGATAGACTATCTAAGGTTATAGGCAATGCTGAAGAGGTAAATAATGTGATGAAATGTGTTCTACCACTTGAAGCCAAGAACAAAAATTTGGATCAGCTAGGCAAAGACCTTCAAAAAAGAGTGGATGGTCTAGATATCAGAGTGGGTAACTTGGAGAAAATGGTTAAGAAATTGGCCGATCAGAGCTGCACTATCTTGGAGATAGTGGCTGAAAACTTTAACACCTTGTTAAACAAGCTTGAACAAGGTAAAGGTCAAGACTCTAAGGATATGAAAGAGGACCAGGGTCTAAGCAAGTGAACAAGGGCTAATTCCAAGAAGAATGAGAGTGTGGAAGCAAAAAAATTGGATGATATGAAAGCTTCTGTAGAAAACATGGACATCCTGGCAGACTAAGTAACAGATCTTCTGAAGACACTATAGCTATCTTGGGGCTGTCTTTTTGCTTTCCTTTTGATGTCTTTTCATGCATAGTTGTATTTTGGCCTCTTGTTTTTAGTTTGTCTAGTCTGCTCTTTTTAGGTTCTAAGGCCTTCTATTTTCTGAGCTTCTCTGCTCTTGTTTCTATGATACTTTGTACAAGGTTTTAGGTCCTTTAAAACCTATTTTTACATAATCAAAACAAAATATAGTTAATCATTCCAAATTTTGTCAAACCCTAATAGAAACACCCTATACACAAAAACAAAATGGGACTTGTTTACAATATATATATTTATCTATTTAATACAAAAATAGCCCCCCATTATGCATTTTTTAACTAATTCTATACTATGAACATGATCCAACAGGAAGGTCCAACCAGAAATTGTGTTCTTTCTCCTCTCCTAGATATTTGACACTGAACTCCATACCAGAAAGGGTTATGTTGAGGCTTCCCTTGATTCACCCTTGGCCAAAAGCCCTTTTCTATGTGAAACACTTTTCTTGGTTTTTCTATTGCCATAATTAATATCAATCCTTCAAGCCACTATAGTTTAACACATTTTTTCATGATCCACACCAATTCATCCTTTTACCCTAACTTCAATTCTTGTGCTAGAAGCATGGAGGCAATATCAACCTTGGTACAATATCTATGATTCAATTTGAGACACTTCACACCAAGGAGAAGGTAGATGGTCCTCTAGAACTCCCTATTATCTAGTGAAAAAAATCTCATATACTTCATTGTAATTTACCCCAAAAAATATTGTTGTTGGCTAGCTATACAAAGGGTGAAATTAGCTTCCATTATTATTGCAATTCACACTATTACTCACCATTCATAGAAAAAACAACCCTAGGAAATATCTAGAAACTTAAAGTAAAGATTATAATTTTTGTGTTTGCACATATACTAAAGTCATCATCAATGTGACAGATCAGAAACAAATTTCTATTAAGAAAATATAGATCCAACCATGTCCCATCATTAGTTGGTAATCACTAATTTATGATAATATACTTTAGGTTCAAGATTATTGGGGGTGGGGAATTAGTAATCTATTAGATTAAAAAAAAAACATTCAACACATGCATGCAATGCAAACTAGTGAAACTATCAATAGGACATGTAATAAAACATCCACACAAGTAATAAAAAGACATCAATAATTTTACATGGAGACCACTGGTTAGAGGGAAAAACCATGGTGGAAATTAGTACTATGAGTATTTTGTAGTCTTCTAAAACATACCTAGTTAAAGGCTTAGCCTTGTCAAGAGCTTACAATAATGCCTTATTAGACATAGACCTTGTTAGGTGTCACCCAGTTAAGGAAATTTCCTCTAGCACTATTAAGATATTTAACCTGTTAGGAGTAACCTTATTGGATGCTTTCATACTCAAGCTAATGAGCCACCTTATTAGGAGTAAACTTCAAATCGGTTAGGATTCTTCTCACCATGTTGAGTGTGACCTGATTAAGGGATTTATACTTGAGGACTTCTTAGGATTAAAAAATGAAAGTGATATCATTATAATACTTCTCAATTTCTTGTACACATCCAATTTATCTCAACATCTTCCTCTAATCATGGAAATTCAACTACTGGCTTGACTATACACACTATTCATGACCACTACACTTGCACCTACAATATTTTTTCTTATAAACACATTCTTCAATCTTTAGGTCAACCAACACCTTGACCATAATGGTTTAAACTTGAATTTAATCTTCAACCCACCAAAATATCTTACCAAACCCTAATCTATCCTTTAACAGATCCACTTAATCACCATTTTGAATCATAGATTGATTTAACAAAGAACATATGGCCTTTACTTTTTCCAATGAACACACACGACTTCAAGAAATTTGATCACAATGACCAATGCATGACCAATTCATCGTAACCCACTTTTTCCATATTGTTTCCACATCAACATAACTTTCCATTGCAAAATATTTACCAGAGTTAGCCTAAACACTATCAATTGATGATCAAACATAACTTATTCTAAGTGTTTTTTCATTTTCTCCTGAACATGCTTCAATTGATCCAAAACATGTCTTTCTATAAACCAAATCATGTACAATTTTTACACTGACTACATAACTAAGTATAGATTATAAATCCCAAATTTCATCATCTAGATCATCATAGATTTGATTTACCTAATCAAATCATTCATTGCTTTCCAAAATCTGCTTAATCTGATTTTTTTTTTTTTCACTTAAATCCATCATAACTTTTTTCACATTTGTGTGTAGTACATGAAATCATACATACATCATCTTGATACATCTCTGAATACCCCTTGTCAACCACACATTCCTTTTGTACAAATACTAGACCAATGCTCTTCGTAAACTTTCAACCAACACCCTTCAATTTGACATCAATGACAACACAATAACTAATCAACTGACCATCAAACATGTAATGCAACATCTCTTCAACATAATTTGCATTAGTTATGCTAACAATTTAGCCTCCCTTTAAAAACATAAACACCACCCCTAACTATGCCAAGAAATAGGAGCAAACCCATGTTGTATTGATCATTTGCACCTCATCATTATGAAGTCATGTCCCTGAAAAAAATCTACTACTCTACCGCCATACAAATCATATGTACATTACCAATGAAAGAATATGTCCTCTTCAAACCATGTGACTGCCTTTATTAGTTAAAGGCATTTTAAGCTATAGATGATCACAAAATTAAAATTGTTTCCCTCTTTGAACTCCAAAGACATGAGAAAGGTTGACATACTAAATATCAATACTTCTAAAATCTTCAAAGGCACTTCCATTCGCTTGAAAATACATCGCCCATTTTGATAAAATATCAACTATTTGATTTCCTTCTCTTAGTATATGAGTGAATTTAAATTTTTTAACTATGCCTACTTGACGAATGATATTGGCAATCTTAGCAATCTTCCATGCATGAATCTTTCTTTTTGAAAAGCATTGACTATTACTTGAGAGTCTCCTTCCAAATAAATTCTACCTTAATCGATTCTTGATTAGGCTTTGTCCACATTATGCATGGCCATAAAGGTACGTTATAAATTTCAGATCCTCTTATTATGAACAATTTATATACAAACTTGTTTTGTTACTGTTGTTAAAAATAAAAAATAAAAGGAAAACCTTATTTCTTATTTTGGTAGGTAATGGACTGAAGCCTAGATTATTTATTAAAATTAAGTAGATTTGAACCCATTACAGGGCTACAATTTACCATTGTGTTATAGGCTCTTGCCTCAAAGGAAAACCTTTTCTAAAATAGCTTTTGAAAGAATTAGTAATTTTACTATCTTATGAATTAAAATTGTTTTAAAAAAATAGTTTAAACAAAATATTAATATAATAAATGCAAAGTTTAATTTTGCATACAATTGTTTTTAACATATATTTTAAGTAATTTAAAAAAAATTATTGAAGATTTTTTAATAACATTTAATCCATTTTTTTTTAACTTCTTAGATTTTTTTTAACATACGCAATGATTCTAATTTGTGATAAAATCACTAAGACAATTTTAAAAAAATATATACAATGATTTCATTTTGTGATAAACTTGTCATATAGATGAAATGACCTAAGTGTCTAAAAATCACATATTAACAAAGACACAAAGGTTATCAAAACCCTCAATTTTTATTATTATTGTCCTCGTCTTAAAGATGAATATTTTAAATGTCTGAAAAACAAAGATAAACAAAGACCAAAGACACGAAAATTATAGGATCATTTTCAAGGTGAACACCAACAACAAAATTGATTCTATTTACAGTTAGTAGTTTCAAAAGTTATTTGTTTCTTTTGTATATAGTATACTGTATAATGCCTGTTTCTTTTGTATATAGTATACTGTATAATGACAAACCGTAAACCCTAAGTCCTCAGAACTTGAGGAGTAAATCTTAGTTGCAGATTTATGTTTATTATGACAAATTATAAATTAACACAATTATGTAACTTAGGAATTAAACATCGAATGTAGATTTATGCTTATTACCACACATGGATCATTTTCAAGAGGTGAACACCAACATCAAAATTGATTCTATTAATGGTAAGTAATTTCAAAAGTTATTTATTTCTTTTGTAAAAAATATACTACACAATGAAAAAGCCTAAACCATCAAAACTGGGGAAGTAGATCTTAATTGCAGATTTATATTTATAATGACAAATTATAAATTAAGATGATTATAGTGTACAGTAAAATAACAAACCCCGAACCCAAGTAGATCATAACTGTAGATTTATATTTATATTTATCAATTTATTTACTTAATTTAACAAATTATTGGTTTCTTTTGTTAAAAAAAAAAATGTATAGCAATGTGCCTTAAACCCTCAGATTTGAGAAAACTAGAATATGCATTTATGCTTATCATATAAATTTCAAATTAGCGTGTTTGTATTGATTGTAATCTTTAATTTTTTTTTTACATGACACTGATCCAAACAAGAGACGCGATGCGTCATAGTTTCTGCCTAACACATAATGGTTGTAGAGGTGTAGATGAGTGAGAATAAGGTTAAATAGTTATAAATTAACATTGTGAATGCAGTAATTTTTGCCTAGAAATGCACTTGTGATATGATATGATGAATCATATTTTGTTATTAAGTTCTCGTGTTATATTATTATATATTTGGGTATTTAAGCCCAAGAATAAATGGCCAAAGTACCTAATATGGCACTAACTACCTAATATCATACTGCGATCAATACATATGCTTTAGACAAATATCTGAATTATAGAACTTGAAGAAGTGATGAAGCATTTGGAGTATCACATTATATGTTTAAGCATGTTATGCATGTTACTAGAGAACCATAAGTAGTTGGAAAAACTCCCTCAACGATCAATACATATAAATTTGATGTTGATGAATAAATATGATGTAATAAATAAGAAATAGAATATAACTATTTAATTTTAATACATAGTTTATAAAAACTTAGTAATAATTTACATATCTTTTAGAATTGAATTATTTCTTTTTTGTACTTATTTCTTTAATATTTTTTTGATGTAAAATATAATTATTAATTTAATATCAAAATATATATTTAAGTTTTAAATATATTTAAACAAAATGATAAATTATTGAAATATAAAATATTAATAATAAATGATATAATTTACAAATTGTAATACTTATCAATTATACATATTACAAACACTATTATAAAATATAATTAAAAAATAATATTGCTTAATTTATTTTTACAAAAGTAAAATAATAGTAATAATTTAACTAATTTTATTAAAAAATCAAAGTTTTAAAAAAATTAGAAATTCAAATACAAAGATATAACATATTGAAATTATATTGTTACTGAGAATTAATATTGATTAGACATGTGTGAGGTGGAAGATAAAATGATTGAAAAAAAATCTTATCAACAAATGTGGAAAAGATAAAGTTGTAATTAAGGCAAGATGCAAGATGAAGTTAGAAAATATTTGTATTTTTGTGGAAGAATAGAATGGACAAATAGAATGGATGAAAAATGTGACTTATAAAATTAAAAAAAATTAGAAAATGATATAAACATTTAAAGTTTCATATAATGTTTTAAATTATTTGATTTGATTGGTCAGTGTCAATGTCATATAGAACTTGAGGAGTAAATCTTAGTTGCAGATTTATGTTTATTATGACAAATTATAAATTAACACAATTATGTAACTTAGGAATTAAACATCGAATGTAGATTTATGCTTATTACCACACATGGATCATTTTCAAGAGGTGAACACCAACAACAAAATTGATTCTATTAACGGTAAGTAATTTCAAAAGTTATTTATTTCTTTTGTAAAAAATATCCTACACAATGACAAAGCCTAAACCATCAAAACTGGGAAAGTAGATCTTAATTGCAGATTTATATTTATAATGACAAATTATAAATTAACATGATTATAGTGTATAATAAAATAACAAACCCCGAACCCAAGTAGATCATAACTGTAGATTTATATTTATATTTATCAATTTATTTACTTACTTTAACAAATTATTTGTTTCTTTTGTTAAAAAAAAAGAAAAGTACAACAATGTGCCTTAAACCCTCAGATTTGACAAAACTAGAATATGCATTTATGCTTATCATATAAATTTCAAATTAACATGTTTGTATTGATTGTAATCTTTAATTTTTTTTTTTTACATGACACTGATCCAAACAAGAGACGCGATGCGTCATAGTTCCTGCCTAACACATAATGGTTGTAGAGGTGTAGATGAGTGAGAATAAGGTTAAATAGTTATAAATTAACATTGTTAATGCATTAATTTTTGCCTAGAAATGCACTTGTGATCTGATATGACGACTCATATTTTGTTATTAAGTTCTCGTGTTATATTATTATATATTTGGGTATTTAAGCTCAAGAATAAGAGGCCAAAGTACCTAATATGGCACTAACTACCTAATATCATTCTGTGATCAATACATATGCTTTAGACAAATATCTGAACTTGAAGAAGTGATGAAGCATTTGGAGTATCACATTATATGTTTAAGCATGTTATGCATGCTACTAGAGAACCATAAGTAGTTGGAAAAACTCCCTCAACGATCAATACATATAAATTTGATGTTGATGAATAAATATGATATAATAAATAAAAAATAGAATATAACTATTTAATTTTAATACATAGTTTATAAAAACTTAATAATAATTTACATATCTTTTATAATTGAATTATTTCTTTTTTGTACTTATTTCTTTAGTATGTTTTTTTGATGTAAAATATAATTATTAATTTAATATCAAAATATATATTTAAAAGTGATAAATTATTGAAATATAAAATATTAATAATAATTGATATAATTTAGAAATTGTAACACTTATCAATTATACATATTACAAACACTATTATAAAATATAATTAAAAAATAATATTGCTTAATTTATTTTTACAAAAGTAAAATAATAGTAATAATTTAACTACTTTTATTAAAAATCAAAGTTTTAAAAAAATTAGAAATTCAAATACAAAGATATAGCATATTGAAATTATATTATTATTGAGAATTAATATTGATTAGACATGTGCGAGTGGAAGATAAAATGATTGAAAAAAAATCTTATCAACAAATGTGGAAAAGATAAAGTTGTAATTAATCAAAGATGCAAGATGAAGTTAGAAAATATTTGTATTTTTGTGAAAGAATAGAATGAACAAATAGAATGGATGAAAAATGTGATTATAAAATAATAAAAAATTAGAAAATGATATAAACATTTAAAATTTCATATAATGTTTTAAATTCTTTGATTTGATTGGTCAAGTGTTAAGTGACATGAGTACTAACAATAATATTGGAGGAACTAAGGGACGTTTAGTTCACATGGAAAGCTTGTCCTATTTTCTTTACCCCTCCAAAGGAAAGAGGGAAAAAATGAGAAGCCATGGGCAATGGTACAACTGGAGCCTTGAGGTTTCTGACACCGATAAAAAATGATAAAATAGTTTTTCATTTTATGCACACATGTCGAGATATATTAAGCCCTGGAGTACGGCTGCTGAAACCGGCATACCACCCTTATATACGGCCATCCAGCCACAGTTCATACGATATAACTGGTCCTACAAGTGAACACGAAAAGTTGGAGCTTAGATAAGTTACGATTGAACTAGTTAGGTTTGCTGTCGGTGTTAGCTGGGTTTCTCTGCGAGCCTCTGTAATGGCGTCTTACAAGACTAAGCTTCAAGAGTACTCACAGAAGAGGCATTTGCCATTGCCAGTATACGAGTGTGTTAATGATGGTCCTCCTCATCTGCCAAGTTTCAAGTGCTCTGTAACTGTCGATAAGTTGAGGTTCGAATCCCCCGCTGCTTACAGTCATAAGAAAGATGCAGAGCGGTCCGCTGCTCATGTTGCCATATATGAATTGGCTACCAAACACCCTGAATACGAGTTTGCGGTAATTCTTTTCTGGATTTACTCAAATTGCTCTAAAGATTTTGATATTTGGAAAACAATAAAGGGGTCTTATGTACAGATTTGGTATTTTGCTTGAGTGACCTTTAAAACTTAACATTTTGTGGTTAATCATGGTAACTGAGAAGAGTTGCGGTTATTCATGGGTGCTTAAAAAGATGCTGATATAGGAAGTGCATTTATATATGTAAATGTTTTTGTCTGACATAATGGCTTATGTGCAACTGTGCGTATATGTGAATGTGCTTCAATATCTTTATGACTCTCTAGAAATTTTCATGCATCCATTACGCTATGAAAGCCCTTTTGGTGGGTATGCAGAGAGGAGATGTCATTGTCATTAGGGTGGGGTCAATTTCCTTTAGTATGAAGTGTGCATTGCTTGTGAACAAAAACTTTTATTTTTATAAACATACATCCATTTGCATCCATTGTGGTATGGTAGGAAAGCTCTTTTGTTTTTTTATTCAGAGTTATGATACGGAGATTGTAAGTTGTAGAAGCATTTGGAAGATCTACATTTTTCAGGGTATTTGAAGGCACTTGTTAGAAGCTTATATGAAGGGAAACTTAATTTGTTTATGGATGTGTAGGCTTAGCTGTTATTAGGGCTATCTGATTCCTCTTTTGATGTCGACTTTGTTTTGTGCATGAGAAAGTTTGCATAGCAAATCACTTGGATAAGTTTAAGAAGATTTTAGTGTTGTTTTGAGCCCTTAGCCTTACTAAATCAAAATAAAATAAAATATTATACCATAGTGTTGAGCCGGTAGGTTTGCTTGGGCGAGTAAGACTGGATTTCTGCTAAGACAAAAACCTGACAAGTTTCATTTCTGCAGTAAACTATAAAAGCTCATTGCAGTCACTGTGAGAAATAATTGAAGTCTTATAAATGCCCAAAATCAGCTTCAAGGAAGAAAATAGGAGGTTATAATGGAGGGATTGCGGATAGGCAGGATGTGGAGCCAAATTTTACATTTTTTCCCTTTTTTTCTCGAATACTTGGTTTCATTGAATGCCTTTCAGATTCTCGAGTTATAGGCTGATTTGTGAGTCCTGCTTTCTTGCCGCTTGAGCACCTGTAGAGAATAGCCATGTTTCCCGGGTGAGCCAGCTAGATAGTTTTAACCACCATAACTTGGGACTCCTAAGTTGCTCATGATCAACCCTGTCCGGTCTGCTATACATTTGAAACCTCTACTATGGGAATTTGATGCTAAGGAGATCATGGTTAGCAAGGAAGGAAAGAGTGATGTTGGGCCAGATACTCCTTGCCAGTACAGTTTTGCAAATAAAGGTGCTATTTTTCAAAGCTTAGAGTCCCATAACTATAATATAAACATTAATATGTATACACATGCACATATCCATGTACACAAAGGTGTATATGCATGTACAAATGCTTACAGACAAACACACTCCCTGTAACATTACCTTGTATAAGCTACTCATTTTATTACGTTGGGTGTATAATTCCTAATTTTTGGTCAAAATATTAATAGGATAAAACAAGTCAAGTAATTTCATTTTGCATCCACAAATGTAACACATATAGTGTTGTGTGTGCATACAGACAAATATTGTTGCCTCCACAACAACATTTTTGCAAACGCACAAATGCACATGGAAAAAAGGTACAAGTGCCACACGTAGAGAGACAACCTGATCTCAGGGAGGAAGTAGTTGCAAGAGTTTCCAATGTGGCATACCTTTCTAGTAGCACAACACATGAGTAGAGAGTTGTTGCCAACTTAATCTATGAAGGATGCACTCAATACAATGCAGTTCTAGCACACAAAATACCAGAAAACTATAGCAATTGGTTCATTTCTTAGATTCTTTAAGCACAATGTAGAGATGAGTGGATTCATTAAGAGAAGGAGGACAAATGATTTCCCATTCATTGGACTCTCCCAAGTACCTTACAATGATCATTTAGTCATTAGGTTGAATCAGAACATTTGGTTACCCATTACCTCTTCGTGTAAGAGGGAGATTAGGCACATTTAATCATAAAGCCTACTCATTCACTCTTCAACAACTCATGGAGAGGGCGATAGCAAAAGCTCATCCACATAAGCTCTCATTCCTTTTCACTAGTAAACACATCATAGATGGAAAAGAGAAGAATATGTTCATGTACCATAAGTAGCAAGTTCACTGATTAAAAAAGTTCAATTTTGAACTCAAATGTCGCAGGATTCATCACACTGCACACATACACACATGTTTCTTTTTCCAACATAAGGAGGAAAATTAATCATTGCATTGTCAATCAATTGACCTCAGTGAATACTTCAACATCACCAAAAGTATTAGAGAGATAAAGAGTTTTTTTATAACGTCAGACAGAATAAGATATTGTTTAGCATCATCGTTTGTAATGTTCCCAACACAAAATTATGTCCCTTATTAAATTCTTTAAACAATTTTATAACAAGAAATGAAATAAACGGGGAAAATATAGCCAAATTTGCACAGAAACTCCACAAACTGAATTTTATTGAAATTTTCTGATATAAATACAGATATCAGGTATGATTCATTGGTTTAACATCCACATCCACATCATATTTGCAACAAATTCCACAAATCTACTGGAAACTACACCCAAACAGGATGAATCACTTAGTGTTCAGATCACTTGAAACTGCCCAAAACACACAGAAACTCCTCCAGCTTGCACTGAATGAGCTATTTTGCCCGGGAGAACAACAAACACACAACACCGCCACAACCAAATACTCTTGGAAAGACCAACAGCCCAACTTTCAAGGAAACTACCAAAAACTACTAAAATCTGAATTCTCCTGAAACCTTCAGCTCAAGTGCAATTCTTAGGTGGAATTACTCTATGTTAACAAAGGGTTTTGTCTCTAGCCACCTGAAATTTATTGGTTTTTGTCCACAAGCCCCAATCTCAACACAAGCACAAGCTCTATGTGAGAGATAGCAAATATTCAATAGTTGAAAAACAACTAACTTTTGTATTTAATATGCAGTAGGACTAGAATGGACACACAAATGCCCACACCTTGCTTTGGAAGGTTCTGCAAAGTGGTTGCCAGTAATTGGTTATGAAAAGTATCTTAGCTCTGTCATTGTCATTAATGTTTTCAGTCATAACTGTTATATGGGGCCAATATTAAATTATTAAGATAATACTAGAAGATGCTTCCCAAATCCCCATGCCCCACCTTATTAAATATTAAATTTGTTGGAAAACGTAAATTGACTCATTAAGCCAAACAAAATTAAATATTAAATATGAATATTCTTCCTAGTTCTCTTGATCAACAAATGGGAAAATAGGATGGGTTAATATCGGCCCTGAACTTGCCCTTTTTGGAAAGGGGACATGACACCCTTCCAACATTGTCCTAAGAGTAAGAACTACCCTTCCATTAATAGCAACAGTTCACAAGACATGATTAATGTAATTGCAACATATTGGTCTCAAACTTGCTATTTTTGGAAAGTGGACGTGTTGCCCTTCCAACATGGTCCTAAGAGTAAGAAGTACCCTTCCATTAAGAGCAATAGTTCACAAGACGTGATTTGTGTAATAATTAACCTAAAATGCTACATATAAAAGAGAGAGATAGGGAAATGGCCTCCACTACAATTGCATTTGAGAATACAATAAGATAGAAAAGAGCACAATGTAAAGCCCCCTATGGAAACATTACTCAATTTAGCCCTAAATTCACCTAATTAGGTTTTAGAATCTAGATGATGCTTGGGAATGTGTATTGTTGAAGTAGTATCCTGATCTTGACTCTGCAACCAGGTTAGTATCACAAAATAAATAAACATATGGAGTTACATTTCTTAAGACATTCCATAGATGCAATTTGAAATTACATCCAAACCATGCATCCTCATTATGGAGCATTGGGTGCTGTTGAGCCCGTGCAAAAAGTTCAGGGACCTGGAAGCACATCTGTCCTTTGACCTTCTGCTTAACACGGATGGATCTTTGACTACTTGCATTCCCCATAGTTATGATATCTCTTCTTAACTGGTAGGTTGGAGTTTTAAGAACAATCAGATATTCTCTTTTCTTTGATGGTACTGTATTTCTATTTCTATTTCTGATCTGTTTGATATGTTGATTCTGAGACTGTATTCTCTTGTTGTCATCAAATGCTGATTTCCTTCAATGCTGTCTTGCTTAATCACAGCCTTCTTTACCCCCTGTAGCCTATCCTATGGTTCTTTGAAGATAGGTGACCCTTTGTGATTGCTGCTCCTTTAAAGAGTCACAACTCTTCCTTTGAACCTTCATTATATTTGTAGGAAATCCCAGTCTTTACTGTTTACACTAATGTAGGTCGGCCTATATTAGTCCTATTGCCCAGATATAATATTAAGAGAGAATATGATTTAAAACTTCCACCAAGGCTGCAATTGAATTATAATGAGGGCTGTTAACCCTCGTTTGGTGGGACATGATAGTCTGCCCTTCCCAAGATTGCTTGTGCTCCAGCAATTATACTTTGGGATAATCATGGATAGAGTATTCAAGATGACTCTCAATGGAAGATGGATTGATTTTTGCAGTCCCTAATCCTATCTCACAATTCAACTTCTCCTGGGATGCTTTGATATTACTACCAGTTGCAGATTTGAATCAAGATTTATTTCAGCCTCCAAAATTCAAGCTATGCTAATAAATCTTGAAAACCTAACCCAGAGCTGGTAATTCTGAGACAAGATTTTCTCATTCTCAGGGAGGAAAGACAACTTTTCATCGCGTAATTGCATATTATCAAACTGAAAATTCAGTATTCTCACATTCGGTAACTAATTCAATCAGAAAGTTCCCAAATTTCCTCGCTAACATAAGTATGGTATTAGATTTGGCCTTAAAAATATAAGAAAGACTGTCTTGGTCATGTGATTAAAGATATTGAACACTTTTTTGTCTGCTTTGATGCAATGGAATACATCTTTGAGTTATGGTTAACATTTGTGTTTGTTAATATCTTTGATAGATTTACTAAATAGCATGTGGAAGGCATTTGATTATTCCCTATGGTTTAGTAATTTACCCAATTCTAACTCATGGTTTTGTACAATGCTAGAGAGTCAGAGACCCAAATGGCTTGCTGCATAGAGTCTAATGCTAGTAGTTACCATGTTTCTTGGTAAGAACTCAAAGCAATGTAGATTAGGCAGTGATATAACTAGGCTTATGCCATTGTAAGATTGCTGTAAAATTCTGTTTGGTTTGTCTTAGTTCTGTTCCCATCGATCATACAATGGTGTGCAAAATATGTTGGTAATTAATCAACAACTTCCTATAATGATTAATGGGTAGTATGTATTGTATTGATTGGAGTCTGCAAACAAAAGGGTTTCCCATAGCATTCTTGGAGCCTCCAATGTGCAATTAAGCTGTACAAGGTAAATGTGGTTTATTAAGTCACCAGAAAGAGAGACACCAATTTGGTTTATGAGATTCCCTTTATGCAAGCACTTGGCAAGGGAATCATTTTTCCATGCATCTTATAAATTGTTCAAATGAGGTAAATCCTGCCATTGTTGGTCAAAATAAGCACAGCTTCAAGTTGCTACAATTTTCCCACATTCGGTTCTGCAGGGTAAATTCTTGTGTTTGTTTCTTTTTGTGTAACTAATCTCAGTTACTTACTAGTGGACTCTCATGTTGTACAATTGCTTTTGTAAATCCTGGCACTTCGATAGCTTGGCAACTCTGCATTGAAGTCTGTTTTGAGTAGAGCATTTAAGGAACAAAAATATTCATCAATCACGCATCAGACTAGCATGTAAAGGTCTGTACCAGTGAGAGGAGGATGGAATATCTATTCTACTTATGGATTAGAATGGCATAAGTTTATTTGGCCTTCTGTTTCTAAGGTTATTTAGGTGCCTTATCGGTAGGAGGGCGAAATATTATTCCTCTGTAGATAGAGATATCCATTATCCATGGGAAAGTGGAATCAAGGAGTGACATAACACGTGACTCATGAAAAAGAGATACCTCAAATATTTGAATACTCTGATGAGCAAGGATTCATTAAAATGGAGATAGATTGTGAACATATGTATATGAATGGCTTTGTGTTCTTACAGCTTTATTAAATTCTTAGGAAAGCATTAAGTTTGTATAGCCAAGAAACAAAACTAAAAGAGAATGAGGTTGTATTAGTCATTTCTAGCCACCCCAAGATAATGGAACAATATTTCTATAAATTTCTTACGAACTTTATCCATGTTGAGTAGGAGACATCATCAGCTATGCACTTCTTTTTATTGATTCATATTTTATTTTGTTTTTGTTGCTGGGCTGTTTATTCATCCCCAGTTGGTGACTTATAAACATTATTGTTTAATCACACATGCATGGCGACCTCATGCATCAATGCATTACAATGATTTCTCTTTTTCACAATTTCAATCATTTTGGATTCTGTTTTTGAGCAGTATTTCACCTGGTCCTGCACTTTTTTGGACACTTTCTTTCCCACATCAACAAGCACTTGCAGAGTTTCATATTCCTTTAGTTGCTATGACACAGCTTGCTTCTATCATGGCCGTATAATTAATTTTTTTGTACTCCACCCTGTAGATTTAGAAGAAATATATGGATTCATAGTTTAATATATATGCATTCAGCTTAGACAGTAAATTGTCATAGAGAATAGTTAGCACAACTTGTGAAGTGAGAAAGTGAGCTTTGTCCGCTGATGCAGCAGTATTAATCATAGAAAGATACTGAGTATTGTTAGTAACATGTTTAGGAATATATATGATTAAATGATATGCTATTATTTAGAAAATCATTTATCTAGATGCATTAATGTTAGTCATATGTCAGAGTTGTGAATGATGTATCCCACCACAACACTTTCCATTTAATGGTATTTAGTGGATTTTATGTTATAGCGTCTGGAGTTATCTTTTTATGGGTGTCTCTTCATTTCATTTGTAAATCTGAAAGGTCATTCTTTGTTGTAACTGCCCGACCCTTCATTATGAAGATGAGGAAGGGTCAAGACAAGCATATACATGCTTGATGGTGTTCGCATTGGTGGCTGATTATTGTTTTCAGATAAGTCTAGCATTTGGTAATATTATAAATCAGTTGCTCTGATCCTTCATTAATATAAGTGATTTTTTGGGCGTGGCTGGGTTTTGTCCCCAAGTTGGATAGTTTTTCCAGGATAATCCTGTGTCTGGTGTTTTTAAGTTCTCTATTCTCTGTTTTGAGCAATTTCTTGTATATTTCTGGTTCAAAATGTATTAGGAGGTATCTTCAGCTATGCACTTTCAGTACTTCTAATTTTATTAATTGATTCATATTTATTTTGTTACTGTTGGTTTGTTTAATCATTTCCACTGGTTGACTTAGAAACATTGTCATTCCATCACACATGTATGGCAATCTCGTGCATCAATGCATTACAATTTGACTCCTCTTTTTTTCACATTTCAAATCATTTTGGCCTTTGTATTTGAACAGTAGTTCACTTTGTCTTGCACTTTTTTGGAAACTTTCTTTTCACACACTAACAAGCATGTGCAGAGTTCCATAGTTACTATGACACAGCTTGTATTCATCATCGTCTAATAAGTAATCTTTTTTTTGTACTCCACCTGTTGACGTAGAAGAAATATATGGATTCATACATTTACATATATGCATTCAGCTTTTACAGTAAATTGTCTTCTTTTACGGTAAGAGATTATAGTAAGCACAACCTGTGAAGTGAGAAAGTTAACTTTGTCTACTGATGCAGCAGTATCAATCACAAAAGATACAGAATACCATAAGTAACACGTTAAGCGATATATATGATTATAATGGTATGCTATTAATTAGAAAATCATTTATCTAGATGCGTTTATGTTAGTATCTCAGAGTTGTGAATGATGTAGACTTGTGAATGATGTAGACCAGCATGACACTTTCCATTAAATAATTATCTAGTGTGTTTGATGAGTTCCCTTTCTTGTAGCTTTGCAATATAATTATATAAAAGACCAAATACAATTGTTTTTCATAATGTATGCCAGTAGCTGTTGTAAATGTGGCGTGACTGTCATTCTGAAAAAATGTGTAAAACTATCATTCCTTATGATCATTATAGGTTTAAGTTTGATTTTTGTTTTGTTTTGTTTCTTTAACCGAGTAACAGGGTGGCAGGAATGGTGCTTTGATACCGTTTGTAATGTCCCTTATGGGAAACCTTACTCAATTCGCCTAAATTTCCTCGATTGGGGTTAATTTGATGCCTGGGAATGTGTATTGTTGAATCAATGAATCAGTATCTTAATCTTGAGCATGCAACCAGGTTAATATCACAATAGATAAACATGAAATCCAATAATGCACATATAGAGTTAATTCATTAATGATATGCACTTCACAATTAATCACTAGGGACATGGAAATCCCGCCTTTTAAATAAAATCCACTGAATTCATTAATGATACACACTTAATAATTAATTATTATGAAAATATAACTTTAATAATAATTATAATATTTCAATTCCATCATTAATCATCGTAAATCATTTCTAACTTAACTAGGAGGTAGCCCGCTCCATTTGCTGCTAACCAGGGTGTCTACTATAAATAGTAAGGTTGGCCCTTTTCAACACACTTACTACAACACACTTACTACAATTGATAAGTATATTAAAATGTTGCCAGAACACCCTAAATAACAATGTCTCAAAATACGCCAAGGATTTGGGGATGAAAACATGGCCAACTGCCAATTGCGACACCAGATATCTCCAAAACAGGGCCCTCTAAACATCATTATTAGCATATGAGGACCTAGTGATAGGATAAACCACTGAAAACTGATGCTCATGAAAATTGGGCTCTTCTCGAAGCTTCTCCAAGCTCCCAAACTTCATTAGAGCTTTTCTCAAGCTTTAAATCTCTCTTCTTTGTTCCCCAAATAGAATAATCAAATAACACAGCGAGTCCCCTTTATGTGAGGAAGAAACTTCAACTCTAAACTAGAATTAACCCGACCCTGACCCAAAGATCAACTCAAAATGCCATTCAAAATAAATAAATCCAGAAGGGCTAAGAAGGATCTGAAAAGAATACCAAGATGCTTGAAGTATCAATCTTAAATTCTATTTTAAGAACCCAAATATCAAATATGTTCCCTGAAGGGTCATAAAAGTTGAAATTCATTCAAAATGAACTAAATGAAAAAGCACTAACATTCAAATCTTCTCCAAGAAGTACGGAAATCGACCAAAACACAGGGAGAAGACAAAAGAGCTATAATGATGCAAGTTAATACACGAGCAAAGGGTATCTACAAGACCATTTAGACTGAGCAAATTGGTCAGCACATGGAAATAAGTCTAAAACTTCCATTAGTATGGTTGAGATGATTAAGTGATATTCACGATGTTCTTCTTCACATATCTTTCATTGACTATTAAGTGATATTTCACAATTAAATTCACAGTTGAACCTAAAGCAAAATTTACCACAAGTGGTTCTTTTCCTAATATTTTTGCCACAATTGGTTTTCCAATTGAGAATGACTATCATTATGCTTCTTTCCATGGTAATGCTAGTTGTTGTTTTTTTTTTTTTTTGAAGAATGTGGATTTGGGGATTGCCTGAATGCTGATAAGCTTGGATTGGTTCCTTAGTGAATTTTGTGGTAATGCACGTAATTGCTTGATATGACATCCTGGTTTATTGGTTACATTGGTGGAACTAAGATATTTGAGCACGTAACAATGACACATTTCCAAATTGAATTGAATTCTATGTGGTAAAAGAAGTTGAAATATATAAAATTGTTTTGTGCTGTGCTGGATGGAAAAGCTAGAATTTTGACTTTGTAGCCCAATGGATCCAGGCTTGTTTCCGAGTTCAATTGGTTGGCAAACTTTCCCCAGAAGTTGCCCAAAAAACAGTGAAATATAAATGTTTTGTTTTTATAAAATCACATTTTTGATTTTGTGTTTTCTTATGTCAGCCTTGATAGTTAGTATTTCTAATTAAGAATAGGGAGCTCTAAGTGTTAGCTAAAGCTAAATAAAGAAGTGGTGCATGGGCTTAGTAAGACAGCAACTCAACATATAAATCTATATCTAGAAACTTTATTTGGCATGGAAATAAAAAAAATGTTTTTTTGTGCTACAACATTTTTCAGATTGCCATTTTTTCCTTAATTTGATCCAGAGTAATTGAACTTCCTATATACTTTTGATTTTCCGAGTCAATTCTGAGTCAGAGTAATGCCGCTATGCTCTATGATCCTAGGTGTAGTAGCCAGCAGTATCAGCAAGTCTCAAATGAATTTCAAATGATTCCTTAATTAGGAATGATTATTATTTTTTCTATTGTGATAAACTGGCAGACCTCATCAGTTGCTTGGTGGCTGTTTCTGAGGACCGAAAAATATCATTTCGGTTTGGTTTTTATATTTTCTGTTGCTTCAAGTCAGAATGATAGAAGGTGACATGCCTTGGTTCCAAGGAGTCAATTTCCATTCTGATATCACATCTTAAGTGCACTGCATATTATTAATTAGTAATCTAAGATATAAATTAATGTCTCATTTTAATATTTTATTGATCCTCAACCATTTTGTAGTTATTATGTTCAATAATTTTTATTTTTTATTAGTGCTTATTTCTAGAAGAATTTACATATTGTTCCTACCATCTTGAATGTTTAATTATTTTATTTTCTCATGTTTCTTTTTTACTAGAAGGCTTCAAATGTTTTGCAAACTTTCTTAGTCAGTATTGGGCTCAACTGTGGCAGGCAAATGCAAATTGATGTTGAATTGCTGGCTCAAAAAACTTGTTTGGGCGTTTAATTGTCTTTTGGTTATCGAGAATATGGTGTGATCATTGTGACATATGATGATGTTCTTTTTATTTAAGATCCTAATAATTTCAAACATCAAGGAATATGCTTAATATCATGCTCTATTCAACAAAGCAGGTCACTCTTGGCAAAACATTGCTCACAGAACTTCTGGCAAAGACGGGCAAAGGGTCTCCTACATTTTCTGTTAGAAAGAATGGAGTTGCTCATTCTCCAGAGTTTGTTGCAGAAGTGGAGATCGATGGGGTCTCCTATTCTGGCGGTGTTGCCAAGAATAGGAAAGATGCTGAAGCAAAGGCTTCCTTTGCAGCATTTAAGGCCATCAATGAACAAGTTGGTAGGGTTTATCATTGTCCACATTCTGTTTAGCCGACTGCATATTTAGTAGGGTACACTGATTGTTCTTGTGACCTCATAAACGTTATTCATTGCTACTGACATCACTGCCCCATTGAAATATGGTACAGGTGGACCTTTCTTAGGGCTTGAACCTCCGTCTGAGAGCAGGGAGAGTCAGGAATTGAAACTTCTCCCTGAAGTGTGCAAAAATGTTAAATCTGGATTGATTACAACAAACAGTTCTACCACTAGCAAATTTTTAGTTGGGACCAATTCTAAACAGGCTGAGAATTCCTTACAAATGGTGATCATGACTAATGAAGATGCTGTTGAAAAGGGCCCTGGAATTTCAAATGCAAGTGATGAAAATCCGGCACCTCCATTAAAGCCAGAGAACCAGCTTCAACAAGAAACTATTCTGATCCAGCCAGGGCCGGAAGAGAGTAAAGTGAAGAATGAAGGTGTGCAGGAAGCTGATTTAAATGATTCTGTAAACAAGAGAAGTAGAAGTGAATCTGAGAAGCATGCACAGATGAATGGAACGAATAAAAAAATAAAAAATGAGGACATCTGTGGGATGATTTCCAGCAGCACATCAATGGGCAACTGATACAATCTTCAGTATGTTAAAGATGTTTACATATATCTGGATATCTGTTTGTTGATTTATGGCTCATTGTGTTGCTCGTAATTGGTTTCTATAATTTGTATTAAATGAAAAACAAATCAATGTATTTGTATAAACTATTAATTGAGTGCCTTTTTTAAAAATGTAAAAGTAAATGATTTGTATCAATCAGGTTCCAGTGCCAAAAATACATAATACAAAAGCTAATTGTGAGTCCTGTGAGCAGCACACCTCTTTGATAAATCCATCAGTTACCAGGAGGATTCCATATGAATTCTACACTGACTAACTGACCATGGTCAAATTGTTATGGCAGTTGTCTAACTATGAGGAATTGCAACATAGCTTAAGCTAGCAGGGTGTGTTGTAATTGAAACACGCACTGCTTGGATTTTTGATAGAGTTCATCACATGATATCACTTGATGTTAGGTTATCCAAGCCCAAATGCAATTTAAAAATATGTATGCATCAGCTTTAAAGCAAACAGTATTCAACATGACTATCACAATATTTGCCAGAGTTTGACATAGGCATGCCTGAAGGACATCATGTACAAATGTTTTGAAAGTTAAAATTGAAAGAGCGGATGGGGAAGAGATGGTAGCTAATGGGAATTTAGATGAGAATGCCAGAGCAAGAACATAGTAGATTGTAGAGATAGAGATGGAACTTTTCCATTTTTGATGGCGATGAATAACATAGATAAAGGTTATAAGTGTTCTTGTGAGCCAATGCTTGCCCAAAACTACTTAAGTCTTATTCTATATACAACTGGTTGGTAACCAGTATTGACACAGAGGTAAATATATGTTTTAAAAAGTGTGGCATCTATCTAATATTGGAAAGGAATAAGGTGTAGACGTTTATAAAAACTGTGGCATCTATCTAATATGCTAAAGGACTAAAGCATTAGCAATATGTGTTCACTGTTGTCATTGATGTCAATCCATTGTGTGACTTTGTGCATTAAAGTCAACTGGGAGTGTTGTATGTGTTAAAAGCTTTAATGTTGTTATGATTGTCAACCGTATGGAGAGTTGCATTGCTTGGTGTACAGGAAGCTGAATTATGCAGGAAAGAGTATTTGAAGTCTGATATGCAGGATAGAGTATTTGAAGTTAGAGAATTAAAAGTCTGATATGTACGAAAGTATTTGAATTTTGGTAGGAGCTTTGGTATAGGATGTTCAGATATTGTTCCAATGTCTTGGCGGTGATGAAAAGACAAGTATAGGCGACTGGTATATCTGAAGTCCTTTAGGGATAATGCCTTGTATTGCTCCACACAAAAAGTCGGTAGCTTGCGGTTTTGATTTTATTGCGTGTTGTTCGTGAATGGTTCACTATCCTGTTTTTAGGTCCAAAAAAGTCTAGAGGTTGAGGTTGTGTTTTGTTGTTTGCTGACAGTTAGGCTGGCTGTCAAGAATGTTCAGGATGGTCTAGGACTCTAGAGTACTCAACATTGATGTTTCTGGGTGTGCGGTTTGTTGGACACGTTCTTAACATTTGTGCAGTGCTCCAGTTCAGATATCTTAAGTTGGTGTATTTTGTAAGGGAAGTTATGTTGTTTTATGTTGGGCACTGTCGTCTGTGTTTGTCTCTATCAGACTTAGTGGTGTGTGATGATTTATTTTATGACTTATTGGTTCAGATATGCTTTGAAGGAAGAATTAAGAGGTGATCGCCCTGTGGCATGTTGAGATCAACACAAAGTTGCGAGCATTGGTAAATTTTGGGTGGATTGGTTAACGCGTGGTTATGTTTTGTTGTATTTTTCGTTTGTGCAGACTTTGGATGCTATTTTTTCAATGAGGTGTTGGTGTCTCTAGTGAGTTGGTGCTTACAAATCGAATGGGGGGTTGGTGCATCTAAAACTGTAAGAAATTATTATTTATATAAAACAAACATATTGCTGTGAAAATCGTGTGATTATGTTCTTTATTTTTGAATAGTTTGTAACTGCAATTAAATTTGAAAAATGAATTTTATTACTTATTTACCCTCCCCTCCTCTTTGTGTAATTGTGTGCTCAGCAGTTGATATCAAAGCTGGCTCCTTCAACTAGTTTTACCAACTGGCAGTGCAAACTTCAGATTATCACACATGGCTAAATAAGTTATAGACTTTCTGCAAATAAAAATTGACTATTTAATAGAACAAACTATGCATTTTGGAGTTTGACAATGGAAACCATTATAAGTTCTTTGGGTATTATATTTGGCAAGCCAATGTGAATGGATATATGGCTTAATCAAACTCTCAATCAGATGCTGCAAGAAACAAGGCATATGAGAATGGTGCAAAAGCAAAACATACAATTTTATGTGGTCTAATTGAGCTTGTGCTTGTAAAAATAATGCATTGTGAACCTGCCAAGGGCGTATGGGATAAATTGAAGGCCATTATTGAAGGAGATACTAAAGTAAAAAATGTGAAACTTCATCACATAGAAGGGAATTTGAAGGCCTTAGACTAATAGAAGAAGAGGACATTGCAGCATGCATATAGTAGGTTGATGGGGTAGTTAATATTATATGAGGCCTTGGAGAAACATAGATGAACCTGTAATTGCTCAAAAATATTAAGTTCTCTACTTAGAAGATTCAATCCTAAAGTATATGCAATAGAGGAAATGAAAAAATTAGACAAATTAACTATGGAAGAGTTAAACAGGATACTCACAACATATGCTCACAACATACGAAATGAGGATTCAAGTCGATATTCAATCAAAAAGCGAAACTGCATTTAAAGCCTCAAAGAAATTGAGAAACAAAGAAATTTTGATAATCTCCAACGAAAACATGGATAAGGAGGAAGCATTGTTTTTGGGAAGATGAGGAAAAACCAAGGGAAACTACCATTTAAGTGCTTCAATTATGCGAATGTTGGGCACTTCATTAAGAATTGTCCATATCTAAGAGAAAGGGACAACGATGACGGAGAAAAAGAAAACAAATTCAGCCTCAATTATGACAATAATAATAAGAGAAATAATGGGCGTAAGAAGAGTCTTTATGCATATAGAGATAATAGTTTTGATGAGTGACTAGGATAACTATAAAGATGAAATGCTATTAATGGCATTTGAAACTATAGGGAACACTCTAAAAATTAATGACAATGTGAATTGTTCCCATGAGGAGGAAAGTGTCATGCTTTGTCTTAAAGGTGATAATGATGACAAGACCGAGTCGTAGATGAAATAGAGAGACTTGAAAGAAGTCTGTAAAATATAAACACTTGTTTCAAGAAGAGTGCACAAATGCCAAATCCTTTAAAAAATTAGAAAATGAAAGTATCATGTTAGAAAACTCAAATTGATGAGGCAAAGAAAATGGAAAAAGATATAAAATTATAATTATGTAAGGATGAAACTTGTGATCAACTTGAATTTGTGCTAGCTTCTCTAAGAAGTGAATTAGAAAAAAACTTGCATTAAAATGATTGCAAATCTCAAATTTGAGAAATTATCTCGAATCTTGGAAGATATTGTTAATAGCTAGGGACTATTATTTAAGAAAATGGCTAGGTTGTGAAGAAAAGTAAAAAAGGCACGTTGATACATTCAAGGGTGCCATCAAAGAAGAAAATAGCAAAAAAGGAGTCATGAAAAGAGGAAGTAGAAATATATGTTGAATTCATGATAAGCCTATCAGATAGAAACGAAGAAGAGACGAGTTCCATTAAGATCAAGCAATCCTTCAATGAGCAATAAAGACATGTTCAAATAGGCTATAGGGCAATAAATTGTTGAACTCACATAAGGAATTCTACTTAGAACAAGAGTAGGAATTACCAAAATTGTTGATAGAAATTGCAACTCTCTTATTCCATTAATGGACAATGTTGAATGCTATAAATGCAATAATTATGGGCACATGACATGTTATCGTAGAACCATCTCTGTAAACCCCCTAATACAAGATGAAAGAAAACAAACCCTTGTCGTATGTTGGTAAACAGATTTGTCCCTGTAAGTGTTTCTTTGAAAATGATCATGTTCACCCTATGGGAAGTGATAACTGTGCCAACAGTTGGATAGATTGCAATCTGATCAATAGCTAATTGCAGTCTTCCTCTACATTTGAGAGGGGCAACTCCCTCGTAAGATGGGTGTATTTGTATTTTCATGTACTTTTAACCTGAAAGTACATAATGGATAATACAAAACTAGAGAAAGATTAATAGAAGAAACTTTAATAGTAGACAAACAAATGCTATATGAGATTCCAAAGGATAACAGAGGACAAAGGGGATTGAAGTACAAGATGAGTTGGATATGAGAAATCAATGAAAGAAAGGGGACATGTACCCACATACTAGGAAACAAGTAGTCTCAACATTTTCTAACCAAGATACCAAGGTGTGAATTTGTTTTATCTTTTACATATATCCAAAGTACTTGAAGAGATGATCAATTTAACATATGAGAAATTGATGATAATAACTTTAGAAACATATTCAAGACATATGAATCAAATATATTCATTATTATCCTTTTGAAAATCTACGAGCTCAAAAACCCTTTAGAAACAAATACTGAAGATTAAAGTTTATAGGTTCTTCAAAATCTTAGCAGAGTTTACCTTTCATAAAGTTCTTCCTATTTACATTACAAAGTGTTTATATTTATAGGTTTGGTCATATAACTAACTACTTTCCGGGTTAATAACTAACTTGCTTTTATGCATTTTGGAGAGATTAATTAACCTCAAGATTTTGTGCAAAAAGTGTTGGTTAATAACCTCTACAAAATTAACCCAAAGTTACAAAAGTCACTATTTAAATAAAGATTTTCCAACATTCATTGATAGATAACTGAAAATCCTTTTCATATGACATTAGCTGATTTAACAGTTATCTGAAATAACCATATCTATATCAATGATCATCTGAAAATAACTAGTTTAACAATTAATTGAAGATAACTGTATCCATTATCATTTGAAATAACTAGATTAACAATTAACTGAACATATCTGTATTTATGAACAACTGAAATAACTACATTAACGATCAATTGAAAATAACTGTATTTATGATCTATTGAAATAACTAGATTAACGATCAACTGAATATAACTGTTTATATGATCAACAAAAAATAACTATATCTCTGATTAGCTGAAATAACTAAATTATCGACTGACTATCCTTTCTACATACAAGTAAATAAATGCTTAACAAGAAAAGAAGAAAAGAACATACAAGTATCATTTAGAGGGTCTTAAGTTGGTTGTGCAAGCCTCGGCTTTGGTGAGAGGAGAAGCAGTGACATAGGCTTAACCTCCCAACCTTGGACCATACTTATCCCCACACAATCCATTGAATTAGAGAGGCCCTCCCTACCTTGGGATCGGGCTTGAGATGTTCTTAGTCCAGCCACTTAAGCATCCTGGTGTTTAGAATGTCTGCACAATTATGAAACATACATGTTTGCATAACTAGCACCACTGACACCAAGTGATCATTAGATGGCAAACATGCCTTTAAAATACCTTGGCCAAGGATTGAACGACTTGATCGCCACTGCTCGACTTGACAATAGGAAACATTTATTGGGATGAGCATGAGCTATTAAGTATGTTTAATTAATTAATTATTCATGTATGATTTCTCTTCTACTTTCTTGCAGAGATTCATTCTGCCTCTTCACCTTGGCTATACAGCCGGTGAGTCCTAGGTGTTTGGATTTTCTGAGCAATCTTCTCTATGCATAAATTCTAGAAGGATTTCATTGCTTAGAATACTTATCACGAACTGTGACCTGAAAGATTATGTTCTTGAGACTAAATGAAAATAATATTGGATTCTGATTTCCATATAGCATATTTCTTTTTAGGTTTTATTGCGTTTGGAAAACTCTCCCATAAAAGATACTATTTGACTTTTTCTATGATGATTCTGGATGTTATGAAAGTTAAGAAGAAAAATTGATAACAATGACATGGAATATTCAGCAAATCTTGTAACTTATTCATGGAAAGTAAAAAAGTCTCTAAGCCTATTTGGCTGCTATGGAAAATCGATTTTAAAATATTGGAATATCACAATCTGGAATGATTAACACATAACCTGATATAAATTTTTTTGATTTGTTTGAAGTTTGCAAAATGATTTGAATCAGCTTCTCTCCAGTTGCTTGAAGACATCACCATAGTGTATAGGAACTTATATGTTCAGCAAGAAACACTAGTACGACAAGGAGTACAAAATGATGATACTTATGAATGGAAAATGCAGATTGGTAATAGCAAAGAATCGGCACAAGAAAAAAAAATGAAGTCGGGTGTTATGGGGAGGCGGAAGAAATACTAAAAAAACATAGCAAACAAGGTAGTCGGTGTTTGAAATATATATATTGCCCGCTTTCTTCTCATGGCTTCCATTAAAAAGAAACAAGTCGTGACTTCTTGGCTTCCATAACATAAGAATAATTTGTAAATTTATTATGCCAAGTGTTAAATCGATTATAAACAAGGAAATACTAGAGTTGGAAGGTTATAATTCGAATATTATTATATTATTATAATTTGAATATTATTATAGTTTTATATTTATATATGTACATGTAAATATATATTAGTGAGGTGGCATTGTTATATAATAAGAAAATAATTTGATGGTGCCACTTCATTTTATATCTATATGTACACACATATATATATATAATAATATGGTGAAAGATCTTTTTAAATCTTGTGAGATACATTTTATGTTTTAACTCAATTATTTTATGTTTCTCAAATTATTTATTTAAATAGCGCATGTGGGTCCCATAGATGTAGCTTGTGTTCAAGTCGTTAAGTCCTTACCAAAGAGGTTTAAAGTCATACCTGTCGATTTTGTTGACTAGAAGTAAGTATCCCGTTCCGATGATCTCGTTTAGCAATGCTTCCCTCCCCCCCTTTCATCTTCTTCTGCAATCACCCGTGAAACACTTCCACCATAATAACAATTCCATTATAATTTTCATATAAATATTTGAAAGACTCTAAATTATTAACCAAAATTCCAAAATTATGCAACTACTAAACATCATACAGAAAATAATAGTTAACGACCATCTTCATTAACAATTAATACAACGGGTACAAGTAACTACCTACTTCACATGATCATGAAAGAAAAATCCATTAAAATCAACGATTATGAGCAAGTTATAAGTTAGGTAAAAAATTTGGGATGTAACAATTTTTGTGTACTTCCAACCTAAAAGTACATAATGGATAATACAAAACTAGATAAAGATTAATAGAAGAAACTATAATAGTAGACATACAAATGCTATATGAGATTCCAAAGATAACAGATCACAAAGGGGATTGAAGTACAAGATGATTTGGATTTGTGAAATCAATGAAAGAAAGGGGACATGGTCCCACATACTAGGAAACAAGTAGCCTTAACGTTTTCTAACCAAGATACCAAGGTGTGAATTTGTTTTATCTTTTACATATATCCAAAGTACCTGAAGAGATGATCAATTTAACATACAAGAAATTGATGATAATAACTTTAGAAACATATTCAAGCCATATGAATCAAATATATTCATTATTATCCTTTTGAGAATCTACAAGCTCAAAAGCCCTTTAGAAACAAATACTGAAGATTAAAGTTTATAGGTTCTTCAAAATCTCTGCAGAGTTTCCCTTTCATAAAGTTCCTCCTGTTTACATTACAAAGTGTTCATAGTTATAGGTTTGTTCATATAACTAACTACTTTCTGGGTTAATAACTAACTTGCTTTTATGCATATTGGAGAGATTAATTAACTTCAAGATTTTGTGCAAAAAGTGTTGGTTAATAACCTTTACGAAATTAATCCAAAGTTACAAAAGTCACTATTTACACAAATGGCAAACTAAAACCTACTACATCATAGAGAGGACAGGATATTGGCCTTTTTACAATAACAATGCATTTTTCTTGTAGCAATGAACAACTTTTTCTCTGCTGAAATCAATCCCAGATGAATCAAATGACCAACCTTTTTCATCCAATTGGAACTATGTCTTCATATCTCCAAAACAGTAAACATTGTTAGTAGCAGCATTTGTGTAGAGTCTCTTTTGACACTCTTTTAATTTCCTCATTCTGTTTCCTGTTCAAGCCATCTCTGATAATGGCTTTCAAAATATGGAACAGAATTCTTCTGTATGTATCTTCCTGTGAATTTTGTGAACAATCTGAAATAAATCGTCAAATATGTCATATAATTGACATCATAATAAAATCCTTTACATAATTCAACATAACAAAATGTGTGAAAACACACACCATTATCATAATAAAGTCCTTTACATAATTCAACATAACAACATGTGTGAAAACACACACCATTTTATCCACTTCACGTGCAGAATCTCAAATCATTTAATTTCATTCCTTGACATGACTTCTGTTGAATGAATCACATGCATCTTCAAGAGCCCCAAACTGATATGACTTTGATAGGGAGCCACAAACAAGGAATAAGTTGGCAACAATATTTTCATTAATATGATGAAGTCCTTTAGAGGTATTCTGTCAAACAGATTGTGTGCCTTATCTATGTGTCCTTAGTTTGCTTGTCTGCCAGTGAAGCACTTGGTTCACATACACATCAAACGTTGCATCTCTCATGATGACATTATTTGGCATTTTAGTCAAACACTACGAATAGAAAAGTTTTTTGAAGCCACATTTCAATGTGGCAGACCCCCAAATAGTTAACTTGTATAACCTGTACCTCGACATTTTACTTCCATGTTTATCTATTCCTTGCTGTACGAACTTTCTTAATTCCACAACACTCTGGTTCCTAATCACCCCTGTCGAACTCGTAGCATTCAATGTCAAATATCAGGGAAGTAATTTGATTTGTGTTTTAGTTGGTGCGACTGTCATTTCATTGACAGCTTTATAGACCCTCACTCAGATGGCTGTAACTTTCAACCAGATAATATTTCAAAGATCACTCTGGTGAGGAATGTGATTAACTAGGTTTCCAACAAAATATCCAAAGATCATCAAGATCCAATCGTTAACTTTTGAGTTATGACCTCTGCAGAAAGACTGTTTCTAATGTCATAAAAAACCCAGAAAGTCCCATTCTTCCTGCCTCCAACAGAGAATACATTGGGTTTCTATCCCGCGCAAGACCATTTGGCATGTTCTTGCATATTCTAGTGCATGATTTAGTCAAACACTTGTCACACACCTCATATGCAATTTCATTACTGTATAGATGAGTGACATTCCGTCAAATAAGTCACGTACAATGTCCATGCGTAGCCTGTGACCTTTCCAAATATGGCATTTCTGTGAGGGATTCTGTTAAATAAATAATGCTTTGCCTTCTGCAAGCTCTTCGATGAGTTTACACATCACAGCATCTGATCTGCTATTCCGACTACAAGGTTACTTTTATTATCAACATGTAAAATAATTTCACTTTTCAACACTATGCCAGCAGTGTGGATGATGGCAAAGGCTGGGAATTTTAGCTTTACATGGCAAAATTTTCCAACACAGTTTTTACAGTCTCCTCCATAATTATACATCATACATGCAATAATTGACTGCAAACATTTGGATCAGATTCCAAAGGTTTCCATGGGCTGTTTTAGTCTTTACAATCCATCTACCAATCAATTTTTGTTTTAAAGTTTCAGTGCCATGACAAGCCCGTTTTTGGTGTCCCTGCATTTACAAATTCTTTTATTTCTCTTCCATTGATGGATGTCTGTAATTTTGCTGCATTTTGGCATACGGAGATAACTTTTATAGAGGTAATTAACCTCTTTTTCTTTAAACTTTCACATTTTGGAAGAGGTTAAGCAATCCTTTCATTTTGCATATTCTTGGTACTTTCATTAACCTCATTAGTTATGAATGTAATTAGAAATACAAAACGAGGTTTATGAATGGATAGAAAGTACACGTTTTTGGATGATTCGTTAACCTCATTATTTTTTGGGGTTAATGAATCGATTAAAAATATGTATTTTGGAGGGCATGATTAACCTTAAATAGCTCTTGATCCAGACATCAGATTTGGAAAATTCAAAATGTAGGACGGAGCTAGGAATGAGCCAGAGACTTTGGAACCATAAAACTACCAAAAATTTGATATTTTCTTGACCATTTTAAAGCATAGAAAGATGAAGGAATAGCATAGGGACAATGACTCTGCAAGTGATCTTAGTTGACGAGACCAAAAATTTTGAAATTTTGGTCGGGCTAAATACTAGGCAACATAGCAGAAAAAGAGAAGAATTCAAAGCTATGAAAGAAAAAGAAGGAAGACAAAAAAGAGAGATCTATGTCAATGCAAGTTGCATTACATGCCCAAGATGATGAACAATATGTGGATTATGGTTGTTCCTATCACATTATTCGTGAGGAATGGAAATTTCTCAAATTGAAAAGAGATGTAATTGTGAGTTTCAGAAAGGAAGCATAAGTCTCGGTAACATGATAACATAAATAAGTAATGTGTTGCATGTCAAAGGGCTAAAACATAATCTTTTGAGTGTAAGCCAATTGTTTGATCAAGGTTATACTCTTCTATTTTATGCATAAGGATGTCAGATCAAGAAAGAAGGAAAGGTCATGGCATAATGAAACAGGTCCAACAATCTTTACATCTTAAGTGAAAATAGAGGCAAGAAATCCTGTATGGCAAAAGATGGAAGTTGGCTTTGGCATAGAAGAATGGGTCATATCAATTTTAACATTCTAGTCAATTAGTGAAGCAAAAAAGAGTCACATTCAAATTGAAGGAATATTCATCATCGAAGCCACATTGGAACTCATTCCTATAGATCTTTGTGGACCAACTTAAACTAAAAGTATCTATGGTGAATGATACTTAATCTTCTGATTAGATAAATTGGGATTAGACGACCCAAACCCAACAAAAAGTAACATTAAGTCAAAAGACAAGCAGGAAGGGAGTCACAAGAAGTGAAAACAAAGGACTTTTGAATGGAGCCACAACTGTTTGGAGTTGAGGAAGCTCACCAATACAAAGGAGCAAAGGAACCGAAACTCACTAGACAAGAAAATTCAAGAGCAATGAAAGAAGAAGGAACTAGTGCAAGACCACATGCAAATGTCGGGGAAGAGAAAGCTCCAAGCAACCACAAACCAGAATAAAAGGCAACCAAGGAGAGCCAAAAACAGCCAAACTAAGAGGTACAGCAATGGTGGCAAAGGCAAAAGCAATTGTCTCAAGGCTTGACATCATGTGAGCAATTGGGATTGCGGCAAGGTTTCAAGAAGCCCCTAAGGAAACATGCAAGCAGTAAAATAATCTTCAAATACTTGAAAGGGACTCTGGACTTTGGATTATGGTACCCTTGATGCAAAGACCTACTCTAAGAGCATATAGAGATGATGATTTGGCAGGTAGTGTGGATGATAGGAATAGTACTGGTTGAATGCTTTATTCTTAGGCGATCACTTTGTTTCATGGCTGCATAAGAAACAAGTATCGATCTTCCTTTCCACCATTGAAGCAGAATAGATAGCAGCTGCCTCATGTTGTACTCAAAATATTTGGATGTATCAAACTTTTTTTAGACACAAAAGTGAATATGATCACGCAATATCCATATTTTGTGATAACACGTGCCATCAATATTTCCAAAAGTACAATAATGCACTTTAAGAACAAAACACATTCCCATCGAACTTTATTTCTTTTGGGAACACATTACGAAATAACAAGTGAAGAAGGAATATGTAACTACCTAAGAGAATTTGGCAGATATATTTACCAAGCCTCTTCCTAGAGATAGTTTTGAGTTTCAGAGATCGTGAAGAGGTTGCCATCAATTATAGAGGGGGAGATTGATGACAAGTTGTCGTTGATGTCACGTTTGTGACAAGTTCTGAGTTTAAAACTTTAAAGTAATGAATGGGGATGTAAAGATGGGAATTAGATTGACAAATGAAGAGGGATAAGCTGATTCTCATAATAAATTACTACTTGTTTGAAACTCATGGATAGCGATTGAAGGAAATAAGAGTGATGCAAGGATGGAAATACTACATCCTATAGATGCAATAAACATGAATATGGAGCGCATGATGCTGATAACACTGAGTTTGAAACTCATGGATAGCGATTGAAGAAAATAACAGTGATGCAAGGATGGAAATGCTACATCCTATAGATGCAATAAACATGAATATGGAGCGCATGATGCTGATAACACTATCAGAAGTGACTTTCATGCTGACTTCAAGAAGTCGAGAGCAGCAAGGGCAATTCACAAAAAAGTTGATGGCAATAAAGATTAGCAGAGGTAGCAATCAAGAAAACTACATCTTATAGATGCAGTAAACATGAATATGGAGCGCATGATGCTGATAGCACCGAGTTTGAAACTCATGGATAGCGATTGAAGAAAATAACAGTGATGCAAGGATGGAAATACTACATTCTATAGATGCAATAAACACAAATATGGAGTGCATTCTATAGATGCAATAAACACAAATATGCAGCGTATGATGCTGATAACACTGAGTATCAGAAGCGGCTTTCATGCTGACTTCAAGAAGTCGATAGCAGCAAGGGCAATTCACAAAAAAAAAAAAATGGTGGCAATAAAGATTAGCAGAGGTAGCAATCAAGAAAACTACAGCTAAGCTTGCCTTATTAAGGATGATTGATTGTGTTATATGGCTTATGCAAGTCAAATGGAACTGTGATATATTCTGGCGTTTCGTTTACTGATGTCAGCAATAATATACAAGGTGGGACGATAACCTCAAAACAAAATTAAATGCCCTTCACTAAGGTGCAGTCAAAACCAATTCAATAAAGGTGCAATTCCATGGTGGAGGGTTTTATTAAAGCATTAGCTTATGTGGCTGTTCATTCTGGCAAGAAGTAAGACTAATAGAGTACAGCAAGTATATAGAGGCAGCAATTAATGGTGTTGAATAATTGCCAAGGAATTAGTATTTAAAGGGTGTGATATTAAGGCACAGACATTATTGCAAAAGATGTGTCCTTTTAATTTTAAAGGCATGATCTTTAGAAATAAAAAATATATAAGAGGACAATCTTGGAGATAGTATGTGTGTGGTGTGCAGACAAGTGTAAAAGACAAATCAAGTACATACAGCAGAGTGAGAGCAACTCAAAGAATGTAGTGTCCTTCTCCTGTTTGCTAGTATTTGTTTTGCACTTTTATTTCTCTTCAAGAAGGTTTAATGTCCAGGCATATGGCCAAACACATAGCATGCTTCCTGTTGTGCTCCATTTTTGCAATGAATCTGAAGCTTACTAGAATGTTGATTTTCACATCAATTTTCAAGGCAATTACATGAGTACTCAGCTGTTTCAAATGTATGACATATTGAGAATACCTCTTACAAATTACCTTATTCATTTCTCTATATCTCTGACAGAGAACAGACAGAAAATTGTTTCAGAAGGCAACACAGTATATATTGTATTTTACCGACTTTAAGGAATCAAGGTGTGCTTGAATCACTAATTTTGGGCTCCATTCTCCTCCACTCCTGTCTGAAGCTGTCCATAGAGTTGAACTAGCCAAGGAAATCCTTTGTGTAATTACTTAAGGTCTGATTCTGAAATTTTAATGTGTCCAAACACCCTGCTGATTGTCTTAAAGTTCCACGTCCTTCTTCAATCCGGCCTTAATGCCTTTGTTCTCACTAAATAGTCCAATGCCAATAAATTTGCATTCATCAGGCGCACATATTTGTAGCAATCAATGCCTCTAAATACAATCAAATAATCATGGTACTATAGGAAACTAAACCTCCCTTAAGTCTTCTTATTTTCCCTAGCAATGATTAGAAATATTAATTAATTTAATATTCAATCACTTCAGACAGACAAAGAATATGTAACCAGTCCGTACTACTTCCTTATTTGTTTTAAACATTTTTTTAGCAGACCAGAAACGAAGCATGTCAGAATTGTCTCCTTATGTAGTAATTTCAAGTCCTTCCAAGCACTTACTAAGACAGATTCGAACACAATATGTAACAATACTTCGTCGTCTTTTTTCCCCAGAACATCTCTTGAGCGGTTCCTTTTACAGGTTTTCTTTGGCTTTAAATTGATTTGTCTTTTTCTGAAATAAGCAGTGCATGATCTTCATATGTCCAATTGGGCCACATCTGCATGCAGGAAAAGAATTGTTTAAAACTCCATCTTCAAATAGTTAATCTGTTGCCTCTGCTATATCTTGAAGCTTCCTTATTTGGCTCAGCAACAACATTTAGAAATAATTCTCCATCTACCAGCATTAGAATATTGACCCAGTAATAAAAAAATGAATTTCTATGCCAGAATAATACGCCATTCCCAGAATAGACTTTTCAACGGGAATCAATATGAAATATTAGGTCAGGGCGATGCTCTGCACGCACGCACGCATATATATTAAACTCACTTTATAAATCATACTTAATCCAATGCCCACAACCTTTATAAATTAGCCTTCAGAACTTAATATGTACACCCATATTATTTCATATCATTTTCAATAAAATGCATCAAAGTATAAAAGAATCACCTGAAATACAACATTTGAACAAAAATTATTTGCAAATACAAAATATAAGCAACTATCCATGTATGAAACAACCTGTAAATTCAATGTGAGATACCTGGATGATATCTCCAACTTGAATTGGGTTCCTAACAATTTGAGAATAATCTCTGTTGCCTAAATTTTTTGTAAGTTAATCTGACCAGAACTTACGAATCTGTAATTTTAGACAACGTCAAGTGAGAGTTCTCTCTTTTCAAGAATAGGGGAGATTCTCTTCTTACTGCAGGTGCCTTCAATAAAGGCTTGACTGATACTTATACTAAAGGGGGTTTCTCGATTGTTCCATCACTTTTCCACCTCCTTGTATTCTTCCATCATGTTGTTATTCTTGCCTTATTTGATTCTTTAGTCTTGGAATCTATTAGTAAAATAAGGCCAATGCCTGGATCAGTTGATTGGGTGGAACATACACACATATAGGGGAATCTGTGGACTTTCTTCTAAGCTAGAACTTTTGGCAAATCTGGAGCTATGCATGTTGAGAATAAGAAAAAAGGGCATTGCACAAGCAAAATTGGAGGAAAAAATCGAGGAGAGGATCAGAGATCAGATTTTAAAATGAGGCTAATGAGGAATTTCAATTTTCTCTTCTTCTGAGATTTGCAAATGAATAGGATGTAAGCACTTGGTGTCAAAATAATAGGCTTTTATGCGCAATTTCATATATACAATGGAAGGTCTTTTTTAAAACTTTTACTCAGGATTTTGAAATCTAATTACAAGTGGATTTGGAAAGGTATTTTGCTTTCATTCAGATTTTGAAAGCCCAATTGTGAATAGGAAAGATTCTTCATTTTTTGCTTGAGAAACATTTGCAATTGGGTTTTAGAAACCTAAATGCAAGTAGGGGAATGACTTTCATTCTTCATTTTCTCTCAAATTTTCAAAACCTGATCACATATACTTTCATTCTTCATTTTCTCTTAAAATAAATCATGTGTTTATTAAATTTGCGATGACTCAAAATGAACTGGATTTGAAAAGGAAAAAAAGACCTAAGACGCAAAGAGAAACAAATAACAATCAAGCCAAACAAGAAAAGTTGATCAAAACTTAAAATTATTAAAAATCAAGCACTTGCAGCCAGGAAAATAAAACCCGAAATTGCAAGAAAGACTAAGAAAAGCTCAACAAAAATCTCAGCAAGAAACTCAAGTTAATTCAGGGTACAATCCATTGCCTTCGAAAAATGCCTTCAACGTGCCCACCATAGAGAATTGAACTATATGAATTTATGGAAAGCTTCCTAGTGTTGCCCAAATTTTGCAAATTCAAAGTTGCGGACAAATTGTTGAAGATTGTAGCTGCGACAGAGAGCTTTATCTCTGGAAATATGGACGTTATTATCGTTATTGTCACCTTCAGCTGAAAATGACACTTATGTTTAAATTGTAATATTAGATGTAATGACGTGTCATTCGACATGAGTTGAGGCATGGAAATTCGAAGAGTTGTGATTATAATTGTAATAGTCACGTTTCTCTCCTCAAGTTATATATATCGCATCTTGCGATAGACATTGTACACTTGAACTTTTTTGATCAATAAAGTGATATTTTTGTTATGTGGCTGGGTTTTTCCCTTCATTCTAGAAGGGTTTTCATTGGATATTTCTGGTGTTATTGTTTTAGTTTTGTCTCTTTCTTATTGCTATTTTTCATCACTGATTTCTGGGCCCAAAACTTAACATGTTATCAGAGCCAAATGTTTTTTGAGGGGCAAACTCGTCTAACCCATGGCCACTGTTAGTGATCTTTGCTCTCAGTTGTCATTCAAAGTTTTCACAGGAGATATCTGCATACCTGATTCAAATCTTTAGGTGAACAGGTTTTGCGTATATGATGCTTACTTATATTCACTGCTTTTATTTTATTGTTTCTTTTTTATGGTGCTAAATCGTTATGGAAAATGGAGTGATTCATGTCTAGGTTGTGATTTGATTTTTTACGGTAATATCAGAGCTTGTTTATGGCTTGAGACTTTTGCCATCGTGTTAATCCTGAACTTCAATTTCATGATGTTTTCATGGTGTTTCTCTATTAGATTGGGCATTATTCATTATTGATCAATGTTTATTTGTAACCATAGCATATTGATTCTATATCGAGTAAAATAGAAGGGTTGTCAATTTTCTTGATCTCTTTGTGTTACTTTTGAAGTTCTGACGCTCAAGCGGTGTATGTGTTGTTTATTCAATGGTGATCTTTGCTGTACTTATTCTGCCAGTCGAAGAGGAAATCCCTTTATTTCTCATGCTCTCTTGGTTTTCACTAGACACTGCGATTGATTTAGCGAGCATAATTCTGTGTTGCCCAATTTGACAGTAGATTTCTTTTTGTATCTGCCTCTCGGTCTCTTGGATTAGCATCGATCTCTTTTCAATAAAGCACAGAGATATTTTTTTATCGTCTATAGTTATTTTTGGGAACATTGACAATGAAGCATAAGCAATATTGTTTTCATCTTGTTGGTGGTGTATCCTCTGGCGTTCAATTTTGATGAAATTGGCTCTGTTGTTCCAACTCTGCAAATAGTATGGCATTCAAGCCAGACAAAACTGTCAGTTTTAAATATCCAAAGCCCTCAATAACTGTACTTTTCTTCTCAAACTCGGTGGTACCTGAAAAGGTCGAGCATTTATGAAGGGTGTTACTATTGGTCTTCAACACTAGAATTCAAAATGTGTGCCAATCTTGGAATATTAAAAGTTAATGTATCAAGAAATTGCGTTCATCTACTTCATCGAGTGGATAGCTTACCATCTCATATGTGATATTAAATTCATTATCTAGACGTTACTCGAGTTGCCTAAATCATGCCCGTAAATGGATTCAGCCAGAGTGTCAGAGGCGTAGTTCAATTATGATATTAATAGAAAATAAATAGAATTTAAGGTTGAATTATCGGAGAAGGAAAAGCATAGATTGGTCTTAGCCATGAGTAGTTCTGCGAGGCTGGAAATTGTTCCAGTCAGTAGTGCTGTATGGTGGGAGATTCTGGCAGTCCACATAACTGGTTAAAATTGTTGATTTCTAGGATCACTGCAAATGTACTCACAATCGCCATTTTATTGATTGTGTTCCAAATGCAAACGAAGGCTTATAAATAAGAGAGGATGAGAAGAGACATGTCTCTATGGTTAATCATCACTAGTTAACATATTACTATATTAGTAACATAAATAACCATATATACTATATTATTATATAATATATAACAATATATATCTAAATATATATATATTATTTACAGTACTATATATGTATTATATTCAATACTATATATTATTTAACATGGATAAGTATATATAGCAAATGATGATTTACCAATAACAATAATGTATATTAGCTACAACTTTAACACTCCCTCTTAGCTAGGGAGGATTTGTAGAACACATTATGTTTGTAAGTATATGAAGAGATATCATCTCAGTATGATATTCAATTCACTACAAGGCTAAATTTCTCAAAACTACCTCTTTAGAAAAAAAAGAATTGAAGCAATTATAATACAAGAGTTGAACACCACTTTAAGTGTGGTCTATGACAAATTTAAGTTATGGTGTTTGGCAAGATCTGACCCAAAGAACCATAACAATTGATTTTCATGGTGTCCGGCAAAATCCAGCCCGAAGAACCATGATAACACTTGCTCCAACACATTTTGGTGTTAGGGGATAGATCAACTATTGATAAGGTCTTCACCTTACAATGGTGACCTCACACATATGAAAGATTGTCACCTTTCATTAAACAATTGGAAAAATTTTAATCTTCTTGTGACAACAACTTAATGAAGTCTGTTATGATACATCCGTTATCACGACTTTCAACACTCTGAGACAACAACTTAGTGAAGTCTATCATGAAACAGGTCTACCATTTATAAGATTGTCATCTTACAATGTTTTCCTTTTGTTTATATATGTCAATGAAAGATTGTCACCTTCATTACATAACATATGCCTAATAGTAACCACATGAGCTGAGTCAAGGGGTGGTATAAGGGCTTTCACCTCAATTCTCTTTCATAGAGAAGAACACATTACAATAAATTTCACTTAGAACTTCTCCTTATAGAGAAGATATCATTCACAAAGGATTGCACCTCAAAAATTCTCCCTTTGAACAATGATCCTGGGAAGTCAGGCTCAGTAGTTACTCCCTTTATAGGCTCTCTTCCCCCAAGGATTCTTGTCAGACTCACTTTGAATCTGATATCAATTTTCTGATTTTCTGGTGATAAGTCATCACTTCCTCGTGATATACATAGGAGTAGGCCCATTAACATCATGCAACAACACACATGTATTTTTAGACTCCCTTTGAGTGTCAATCTTCTAAGCTCCTGCGTTGCCTTAGAAGAACTATCATACTCCCTCTTAATGTAGATAGGATAAGATAATAATATTAATATCCAACGAAAAACCACAAGGGTTTATGAGACTAAGCATACCAAACAAAAGAGCTGCCAAAAGTAGGAGCACCAAACAGTGACTGAGAAGAAACAAAACAAGATACAAAGCCAGAGAAAAACAAGGTAAGGACTAAGGATCCTTCCTTATTATAAAGAAATCGGTAATAGAGGGATATAACCATGGACGATCTAGAGTCTTAGAATGCCGCTGAGAACCACTGTGGGAGTGTCACTGCTTGTAAAGACTGGAGCAGTGTTTGACCAATCTAGAATGAGTAATGGATGGCCTTTTCAAACCTCGTGGTGGAGACAAGGGAGAGAAAAAGGCGGTGATGAGCTGGTTTAAAATATGGCCCTGAGGTATTCTCCTGAAGCTGGGTGACCTCCTAAAGATAAAGTGCAAGACACCGCTGGTCAATATAGCTGAAGAATGCTGAAAGAGAAAAAAATCTTTGAATAGGCAGTAAAATCTCCCTCTGATCTCATAGTAGATAGGACATCGAAATATGAAGTGGGTCTTAGTCTCAACCTCTACCAAAGTACACAATTGACAAATCCAATCATCCCTATCCATATGGTGATCGGTCCTAACCTGAAGCCGGTGAAAGCCAACTCTGAAAGAGCCCAAAGAGAACCGTAAGGCGTGACTCTGACACCAATAAAGATAAGTAGGACGAACAATAATACCATTCTGAATCTCAAGAAAATGCTCAGCATAGAAGGCCATTCTAGGGTGCAATACCCTCTGGGATTATGCTAGGTAGTGATAATGCACTGTCTATAGATATCCTGTTTGACATGCTCATTCAACTCCTGATGTGAGGGGAGGAGGTGAGCAAGAGCATCCAGTGAAAACTCGTATGGAGGAAGACGATCAATCTCACTCCGAATCGAACCTAAGAGAGAGGTGGCCTGGGCATACCAACAACGAGATCTAGTACAAGTGTCAGATCTCATAATCTCAAGAGGAGAACAGTATGCCAAATGAGAGTATTTGCGTCGGTCTACTTTTGACTCTGTAAAACCTCGAAGCCGATGAAGAAACTAGATCAAGCCAAAAATGGCTAGGAGTTTGAAAGGATGAGCTCCAAACTCGGCCAAGACAATGCTGTGGGGGTTGAGTTTGTGACATCTAATGATACGTTGTAAAAACAACGTCTAAACACGTTCAATAGAGGCCCAATCAGAAGCAAGAGGAGAAGGTCCCCAGACAAGCGGGCCATAGAGAATGGTCGGTCAAACCAAGAAGTCCAAGAGGGAAAACTTGGACAAAATATCTTGGAAATGATGTCTGAAGCACTGTCTTTCCAGCATGGCCAAGGAACCCATGCCCTTACTAACTCTAAACTGAATAGCCAGTCTCAAGCTGAAGCCGGGTCTTGAAAACTTCACGTTGAGACTCATGTAGGAGGAAGTCATCTCAACCTCCCGACCCTGAAAGAAGAAATGAAGATGAGAGGTCTTTAAATAGTTAAAGATCGTAACCCGAGTCTTAGTCAAATTGACGATGAGCTGTTGCTGATCACAAAAAGAAGCTAGACCATCAAGGAGTCTCTATAAACTGTTGGGAGAAGAGGCCAAGAGAACCGCATCATTAGCGAAAAGGAAAATGGAAAGCAAAACCTGATGTAAATAACACCCGTCACGAAGTTGTGAGGAGTCCTTTAGGAAATCCTTGTGCTCGTCAATATACAAATCAAACAATGTAGGAGAAAGAGGGCAACTTTGCTTCACCCCAATGGTACTCTAAATCAGAACAGAAAAACCCTCTGGAGTCTTGAGTCTACTAGTCACCTTCTCATAAAGTCTCATAATAACAGTGTGCAACATATCTGAGATCCCAATCTCACGAAGTCTTTGAAATAAGGCCATCCTAAGAATAGAATCGAAAGCCTTACGGAAGTCCACAAAACAACAGTAAACCTTTTGAGAGCGGTGCCTAGCCTCCTCAATAATAGCCCGTAGTGTGAAGATATGATCCATAGTCTGATAGTTCGCTCGAAAACCGGCCTGCCCTCCAGCTCTACAAACCCTCTTGTCAAGCTCACTAGATAGAATGGTGTTCAGAGCAGTGGCATAAAGTTTGGCAAATGTATGCCCGATCATGATAGTCGTGTAGTTGCCCGGGCCTAAAGTAGGTCCAAACCTATGAATAGGGTAAACCACATGTCACGACCAAGACTCAGGAAACCTAGTACAGAGCACTCTATTAAAGAGTAAGATCCAAGGACCGAAGCACCAAGCTTGAAAAGTTCTACTTGGAAACCATTTTCATCTACCGCTCTACTGCATCTCATAGATTTGATGGCCTCAATAATACTGGAGTAGGTGAACAAATGACAGTAAGGAGGTGGAGTGGAATGAAGAGGTGGCTGCCCTGGAATATCATAAAGTGTAATGGTGTGGGAGGTCAGAGAGTGGAAGTCAAGGATGGAGGATAGTGGGGGGGACACCAAGGGAAAAGGGTACGTCAAAAGATCTGGGGATTCTGAATAAGCATGGAGCAAAGGGCTCTGCATTGAGACGAGGCAAAAGAACATTTCTTGTGGCAAAGAAAACGGAGGTAAGAAAGGTGCACGTGGGTGAAGGCAAGGGAGTGAGCCTCAAAAGTAGAGTGAATAGAGCAATGGAAAGCTTTACAATCAGCATCAAACCATTTATTCATAAGGCAATTATTCCGACACTTAGCTCTGAGTGAGGGAGGGGAATGGTGAGGGATAGAAAGAAGCGCAGATGTCCAGATGTCAGAGGCAATTAAATCAAACATATCAAAGGCCACATGCGACACATTGAAACTAGCTGGTGTCAGGAATCTCCTAAGATGGTAAGAAAATAGCTCACTATCTCACTTGGGGTAGTGGAAACGAGTAGTGATGCAGGCTGTGTCAATTGGAAAGCGGGAGGACTAGAGAGAAGGTGTCAAGCGGGGTGAAACACAGGTAACAATGCTAAGAAGAGCATGGCCAGCAAAGGGGAGACGAGAAGCGGTGAAGCTACTAATGGAGGAAATGAAGGAAGAAGAGGTGATGACATAGTCCACAACACTCGCACCACCACAATGTGGCCAGTAGGTAAAGAGGTCAGATCTAGGGAAGAAGGATAAATTGTTCAGAATCAACAAAGCAGAAGATTCACAGAGCTGGAGGAGGTGGTGGCCATAACGAGAGAGCAGTCTAAGAACATCATCCGAGGTGCGTTGAAGTCCCATACTAGTCTTATCTATCTTAGAAGTCCAGATCGAATCAAAACCATGATCATGTAAAGGAGTCTAAAGATTCCTGGTCCGTGCATTGAAGTCTCCAAGAATAGTGATATCACCCAAAGAAGCAAATTGTGAGATGCTCTCTTGAAGGCCACAAAAAGGATCCCCATCCTCAGCATCATGAATGGCACAAGGGGAAGAGTTCAGTGAAAAATAACAAACTGCAAGAAAGATGTCCCTCAATTGGTGATTCTGACGATTGATATGGACCCACATGAATCTAGCAAAGGCATCAGAGTGAACAACTAATGTGAACTTGAAAATATCATCTCGATTCAAACAAGCACCACCTCGGACCCACGGACCCCACCTGAAGTACGAACCTCATCTTTGCAAACTGACAACCACTTGTACCCAAGATATCTTGGAAGAGGGTGCATGGGACTCTTGTGAGTCTTTGTAATGGCCAAAATATCTGCGGACCCCACCCCATCATGAAAGAGACTAGGTAATGACCATAAAGAGCCATTACCATTCCAGTAGTTAATAAGAAGAGAAGGGGACTTCCTCTTGTCAGACTGTTGTCGAAACCATCATGCGGGTTTGGAGGTTTTCCTCGCAACCCATCGAATAGGAGGATAATCATGAACAATAGCTCTAAGGTTTCTAATAACAGCCCATTTTCCAGCCCGCCTAGCATTTACCACAATTCCTCGAGCATGTTTTAGCTCTGTAACTTGTGCCTTAGTAAGATCTTTATCAAGATAAATTTTAGAGGGGAGAGAGAACAACTTTCTCTTCTCTCTAAGGGCATGAAGCCTATCTGAAAAAGAGAAAAACCTAATAAAAAGGATATCTCCCATACCAAACCAACATCTATCCAAGGTAATGTTGGAGATACCGAGGTGGTCACAAAGAAAAGAATGCCCAATAGCAATAGGGTCGGAAGTGGGTGCAAGACTTCAAACACGCAAGTTGAGCTCATGTGCACACCACACACGCTCATCATCAATCTTACCATGGACAATCTTGTTTATAGTCAGCTGGAGGACAGTAATATATGTGTTAGTGCAAACAGAAGCCCATGATTTCACCCTCTGTTTAGTTTCCTCAATTGGAGAAGAGTGTAATGTAACCATTTTAGTTTGTTGTTCCTTGATTTTATCCAACCCTTCCAGTTGTTCAATAACAACTTCTAAATTGGACTTTAGCCTTGTTGTTTTAGAGATGAAGGTATCTGAAAAATGTTTGATACTTACTGAGTTTATCTGTGAGGTAGAACATGCAGGTCCGTTAGAGTAAGGAAGAAATTGATCACATAGGCAGTGTGAGACAGAACCTCACAACACAATAATGCCCAAAATGAATCACACACGGGAAAGAGAAAACAAAAATGAAAAACCCATAGAGATGCTTGAGAACAACCGGCGGTCTGAGCATAGATGAGAGGCACACAGTAGACTGAGTAATAATAGCAATGAGCTCAATTGCATGAAGCAAACACCCATGGCCGAAAGAAATCAGTCTGAACACGTGAAGGATCTCATAATCTCAATCATCAAAGATGTTTGCTTCAAGAGCCAGCCTGATCACAACTTTTAAGTTGCCGGTTCGGGTTTGGTTCCAAGTTCGCGGTTCGAAAACCGGTTCGATAAAATTTTGGAAAGGGATTTGGGTTCGTTTGTACAAAAACATGTATATATATATATATATTCATCTTTATGAAGCATGAGTTAAAATTAGAATGTAGCATAGTAGCATAAACACATTTAAACAACAAAAACTTTAAAACAGCATAAACAATAACATATCATGGTGATCATACCATCATATAGTAACATAGTTCAATCAAGATTCAACTTCAACATCAAAGATGAAAGATTCAAAACATTTAAAATATCAAGTTCAAGTATCATTGTTTCACATTTAGAGTTTAACAGTAACTAATGGAATGAAAATCTATTAAAATTCTGAATTTTTAGTTCTAAGTTTTTCAATCTTCATCTTCTTCACATTCATCTTCTTCTTCATCTCCTCCTTCTCCGCCTCTGCTATTACTTGCACCAAGGCCAATGGGATCAGCAACAGAATCAACAATGGTATTGGCATCAAAGTCATCAAAATGATCAATTGCAAGACTGGCAGTGGAAGCATCCAAGTCCGCAATCTCTGCATCTACATCCCACTCCTTTGTCTCCCCTTTTTTGTATTCTTGACTCTTGTGCGAAAGAAGGCACAAGTTGTTATGCACAAATACCAGGTTCTCTGCTTTTTTTGATTGCAACCTATTGCACTTCACTGAGTGGATGAAAGAATAGGTGCTCTAATTTCTTTCTGATGCAAAAGAACTAGCAACCTATAAAGACAACATAGGGTAAGCAATTAAAAAGGAATTAATTCAATCTTATAAAAAATTTCTTTTAAAGATGAAGTGAGCTAATTTTTTAAAAATAAAACTTACTTGTGATATAACTTTCGTTGCAAGGGGCTGCAATGTTTGGAATTTTTGGCCATGGAGGTACCACCAAGCATGAGCATCCTTCCTGAACTGATGATGAAGAGCATCATTACTTAGACCTCTAGCATTGACAAACTCTATGAACTCATCCATGATTACATCTCTTATATCATCATCAAGAAATATTCTTCTAAATGCTGCTTGGTACCCATCAAACACTTCCATATCTCTATATGGTGGCAACCTTCCTGGTAGATCACAATATTGTGAGCTATAGTATTTGGGGGTCAAGGCATAGACAAGCAAATGTAATGGAGTGGTCATTTTGTTCATCTTTCATCAATAATTTTTGCACTCGTTTGAAAAAGGTCTCTTGCGGATCTTGCTCCTCCTCATTTATAACTTGCTTGATCTTCTCAATCATTGAGTCTATGCCATCATAGATCTCTCCAAGGCAAGGCCTATCCATGTCAGTGTACTTAAGCATGCTCATAATGGGCTTGGTGATCTTAAGGAGATATTCCACATGTTCCCACAATGACTTAGCCAATAGCCTATCCTTTATTTTGTTTGCCCTTTCAGTGTTCTTTTGCTTCCATACACTCCAATTGTTGCTGATTACCATACCTTGAAGTGCATCTTTTACTTGCACAAGTCGTCGTAAGACGATTATATGTGATGCAAAATGGGTCTCAGTAACCTGTGACATAAATTAGAGCAAAAAACAACAACTATTAGATGCATATTTTAGAAAACTAAGAAAAGTATACACATTCAGCAGTTACACAAGTAAACTATGAAAAATAAAAAATTGTCAAATATTAAAAATTAAATTACTAACTTGAGTTCAAGTTCATTTACCTTCAGTAGCTCCAATTTTGAGTGGTTCCTGAAAAGAGATTGAGTCATGTGGTGGTTTGTGACAAACATTTGTATGTCCTCAGCCTCTTCATACACTGTTTTGATCCACTCAATTTGGTTCCCAATCTTTTGTAGCATAGGATTGAGTGAATGGACTGCACAAGATGTCCAAAAGATATGTTGATATCGTGATTCAACCAACAAACCTGCTGCTCTACAATTCTTTGCGTTGTCCGTTATGACTTGGACAATGTTTCTTGCACCCACTTGTTCAATGGCCTCAATTAGGATATCAGCAATAAATGGCCAATTTTTTACTTTGCCCGCACAATCCACCGCTTCAGAAACATTGCCCTTTTAGGGGACACTGCAAGGACATTGATCAAGGGACGGTTCCTAGAATCCTTCTAGCCATCTGAAACAATTGTCACCCGTGTCTCAACCCATGAGTCCCTTATGGGCTTCAATTGGTTTTCAACCCATTGGACCTCATCATCCAACAAGGTGGTGTGCACTTTCTCATACTTGGGGCCACAATACCCTTTTGGAGTTTCATTGGCACCCCTCAACATGTTCTTCCAAAATGGAGAGCGAACAACATTAAAAGACAACCCATTTGCATATAGGCATCTTCCCACCTTAATGTCAGCAATTTCCCGGGCCTTATTTTGAAAAAAAGTTTCTAGTGAACCCTTTCTCTTGTGTACAATGGGGACGGATTCAATGTCAGTGTCCATTGCAATACTGAAGAAGGGGTGGTCTTGTACACCTCTGAGAGGGGCTGCATTCCCTTTGCTCTTTTACTTTTATTGCTACTGAGTTCTATAGCTTTGCATCCTTCTCTCTCTTCTGTTGCCTCATGCTTTTCAATATATTTTAACACAATTTGATTTGGTATAGGGACACCATTTTTGCCAGGGCATTTCTTGACTCCTCTTCCAGTATAAACACATAAATGACATACCACACAATAATAAGAACTATTTCTTTCTACACCACATCCTCAACATCTCCAACGGAATGCACCACCTCCTGGAATGGGTTTTATAATGTTTACATACTTCCATAGAGGAGAATCAAAGTTGGGTTCCATTCTTTGTTCGGTGTTGCCTATTGATGAAGAGGTAGATGACATTCCTTTCGCTATGGCAAGAAATTAGATACATATTCATAATCTATATGCAAGAAAATGACAAATTTTGGAATAATGGAAAAGATTCAAGAACATAAGAAGATTGAAAGAGAAATGAAAAAATGGAAAAACTAGAACAAAAACAATAGCAAATGGAATAAGAGGTTACCTTTTGGTCCTTTTCCAGCCATTGCAAGTTTGCAAATGTGTATGAATGATGCACAAACACTTGAAGAACACCAACAAATCAATCTTCAAACTCCTTGCACAATCGGATGCTTCCTCAAAAACTTATGTGCTCTCCTTCAAGGAAAAATAACCTATTTAGAAACATCAAATGACAATGAGAGGGCACAAAACCAATTAATAACACCTTGTTAGGTTACATGGATGCCAAAAAATTATCCAAAATTGCAAATAAAACAGTCAAAGTCACGTCCGTAGCCACGGGTTCGACCTTGATTTGAATTTTTGGATGTGGTTTGCCCGTGTTTGAACACTGGTTCGAACCAGGCTTGCGAAAAAGGACCTTGGTTGAACCAAGTTCGAACCAGACCCGAACTTGGAACCGATTCGAACCAGTTCGTGGTCTGGAGGGGGGGGGGGGGGGGGGGTACCTGTGCAACCTAGATTTAGAAACATCAAATAACAATGAGAGGGCACAAAACCAATTAATAACATCTTTTTAGGTTACATGGATGCCAAAAAAAATCCAAAATTGCAAATAAAATAGTCAAAGTCATGACCGTAGCTGCAGGTTCGACCTTGGTTCGAATTTTTGGACGTGGTTCGTCCAGGTTCGAACTAGATCGAACCAAGCTTGCAAAAAAGGACCCTGGTTGAACCAAGTTCTAACTGGACTTGAACTTGGAACCGGTTCGAGCCAGTTCGTGGTCCAGAGGTGGGGGGGAGGTACCCGTGCAACCTAGTTTTTAAGCTTTTGTCCTAAACTGCCTAATGTGCCATTCTTCTTTTCCTGCAAGATCAACTTCAGATGCAAAGGAAAAGATCAAGGCAAAAAAACTCTTATAGTATGTGTAGAATTACAAATAAAAAAAGAGAATACGGTGAGAAGATAAATGTAAACCCATAGAGATGCTTGAGAACAAATGGCGGTCTGAGCACAGATGAGAGGCACACAGTAGACTGAGTAATAACAGTAAAGAGCTCAATTGCATGAAGGAAACACCCGCAGCCGGAAGAAATCAGTCTGAACACGTGAAGGATCTCATAATCTCAATCATCAAAGATGTTTGCTTCAAGAGCCAGCCTGATCACAACTTCTTTTAAGCTACTGTCATAAGCTGCCTAATGTGCCATTCTTCTTTTCCTGCAAGATCAACTTCAGATACAAAGGAAAAGATCAAGTCAAAAAAACTCTTATAGTATGTGTAGAATTACAAATAAAAAAAGAGAATACGGTGAGAAGATAAATGTAATATTCAAGGTTGATGAATACTTATCTGTACATCCTTCATGATATGCATCAAATAATGGGAATAAAACACTGGTTATTCTTTCCCCTTTCAATGTAAAATTCTCACTTATTCCACTGTAATGTTTCATGTTGGGTCTTGTGCTTGTAACCATGGAATCTGAACTTGTGCTCACTACCAGATGCATTCTCATATACAAATCCAGTCAACTTGAATAATTTCTGATATCACTGGGTATAATTTCTTGTACCTCTATATTATTATCATTCAAGACCCACGTTTATTTTATTTATTTATTTAAGATAATGGGCACTTTGCAATATCTTTGACTTATATTGATCAAGCCTTGCAGAAGTAACTTTAATAAATTTGATGTCTATCAGTTGTTTATAAAAACTCATGTGCTGCAACGAGGACTTCCACTGTTCTACACTCTTGCCAACAATTCAGTGAATAAAAAACAGTACTTATCTCAGTTTGAACCAGAAACACCAATCTCAGTCTTTACAATTCTAGAAGATTTAGCAGCAACGTAGATATATGAACTTGCAAAATATTGTCTATAGTAGCAATGAACGTAAATGAAACATATGCCCAGCTTATGTACTGTTTTAGAACGTTGGAAGAGATATTTTATAGCAGCAAAAATAGGCTCCCCTTAATTCTTGGACCCTTTCTGTAGACCCTATATCTCATGTTTATGCCACTTTCCTTGCTTGGCAACGAACTTAGAACTGATTCCAACCCACTACTTGTAGACTCCTCTTGTATTCCGAACTAGCTCAGTAGATTATAGAGGCGTCAAACGCCATTTAGTCTCAAATCTATGACCCTATGCAACTTCAGAAACACATACCAAAATCAGAAAGTCTTGGCACTCCACGCAAAGTTTAGATATGCAACATTCAACTATGGGTAAAATGCACTCCATTCAAAACCTAGATAAAAACTACTTGATGTTGAACCTGGTTTATCACTTCCTAAAGGGGCATCAATACTTCAAACCTAAATCGCCTTGATATCTTCCAGATTTGCATCTCGGTCAGTGTAAATTTTGCCGCTCTTGTCTGATTATCTTGATTTCCTAACCAATCTTTCCCTGATTCTTCTAAATCTCACAACCAATATGAAGAATATTGGTCTCTAAATTTGAATGCTCTAGGCCAGTCATGGCAAGGACAAAGGTGCAAGAAGTTGGCAACTCCAACATATTTGCAGAGGTCTTGGAAATGTCCCTAGTGTCACTCACACATTTGTGCGCATGTATTTGAAGCATATTCTACACTTTTTTTAATGTTCAAAATCTAGTGCATATTCCTCATCATTTTAACAAGGTATATTTTGTTTCTGTTTATATATTACTGATCTCTTTATCAATCTAATAATCTCTGTAGATCTGTCTTATTTCAGACTGTATTGTATTATACATCTGTTATCGATGTATAATACACATTGAAGACTTGAATATGTTTTGTGTTCACTGTCTTCATTTATTCAATAATAATGTTGCTTGAATTATTTACATAAAATTCCAATCATTGAAGAGTTTCTGTTATCAATATAAATCCAATCATGACAACCAGTCGTGTTTACCCAATCACTGCTTATTTGCCTTGCCAAGTGACACTAAACTCCTTTCGCTCTATGTTTATCGTTGCTTCCATTAAACACATGACCTGTGCATTCCATATGATGTGAACTGTTATATCTCTGGAGACATAAGACAAATTTATATTCCTTAATTTCTTTGTATTATATATTTGCTGGCTCCACACGACATTCTTCATATATCTTACACCAATGTGAGAGTTACTTATTTTATATTGTCGTTGACCTCCTCCTTATGTTGTCGTTTCTTTGTCTGGGATATGCAATCATGACTCTTAATTTTCCCACTGTGTTCAATGCATATTTCTTATCTTTTATAAGGATGAGTAGATGTGTATTTAAATTGGTTGTTACTGTTCCTTAACAACAAATAACGACAAACTATGAGATTAGTCTGGTCGTTCACATAAGCATTCCTTAACAGACAGCTGTACAATTTATCTTTAAACCACCAGCTGTGCATAGCATGTCATTAGTGAAACAAATGTCATAGTCGGCCCTTATTTAGAGACCTCCCTGTGTGCTACCCAGCTTGATGCCATCGCAAAAACATTTCTTTAAGTAACCGACAGGGATTACAACATAGAATTTGTTGGAACACCCAAATGATCATTGCAGATACACAAGCTTCCATCATTTGAGGATTTGTTATATGTTTTCATCAAACTCTGAGTCAACACTTATCCTAACTTTAACATTTTCTTCAAATTTATGCCTTGGACCAGGATAGCACACAAAGTATCAGGTTTGACATAATATGAAGAATAGTAGATTCTAAATTTTGGACAGAGGTGTTGATTAATATCACAAATATCTACAGATTTTCTGCCATGAAGTGCAACTACCAAACTGCCATGTATTTCCAACATCTTTCATTAAAGACTAAGAAAAATCAATACAATTTGCATTTGCATACATAGCTTTCACTGGACAATGCTAACACTGCCTATATTGTGGAACCAAATAGATGCAGATGAACCACGAACTGCGAAACAATCACTAACTTAATGAATGGTAGCAGAATTCCCTCTGGTATCGAAATGCCCAAGGAGGAAACGCATGTTCTAGTCCTAGGTAATCGATGAAAGCTACAAGATATTGATTGTCATAGTATATGTTGTGATTATGAATAGCTTCTATTAAAATGTGTTCCTCATTTAACGTTGTCAGATGTTCTTTTAATATCTTTGACATTTCTTACACGCTTGGTTTGCAGTCTATTAAATATCTTTTACAGTTTCCAATCTCTGAAGACCCTGATCGTTGAAAGTGCAATGACTTGCAAAATTCCATCAAAACTGATTATTATTTTCTGATCACCATTCCCCTTTCAGACAATTGTCATTACTCAGAAATATTATCGGTTTACACTAGTAAACATATCACGCTCTCTGATTTTCTCACATTTGCAGTCTGGCTCTGATAACATGTTGATTTCTAGGATCGCTGCAAATGTACTAAAAATTGCCATTTTATTGATTGTGTTCTAAATGTAATGAAGGCTTATAAATAAGAGAGGAGACATGTCTCATAAAGAGACATGTCTCTACGGTTAATCATCAATAGTTAGCATATTAATATATTAGTAATATAAATAACCATATATAATATATTATTATATAATATATATAACAATATATATAATACATATATAATATATATCTAATATAATATAACATATATATATATATATATATATATATATTATATACAATAATATATATTATCTAGCATAGATAAGTATATATAGCAAATGATGATTTACAAATAACAATAATGTATATCGGATGGAATTAATCCGACTAAAGCTACAACTTTTACAAAAACATAACGATGAATATATGAGCACTTGCGTCATGTATCAAGCTGGAAAGATCACCCGGACTAGAGTCAATCAAAAGGCTATTATGGTTAGTTTCTAAAGTATACAAGTTTGAGCTCATAAGTCGGTCCTTCATTGGATACAAATCACAAAAGAGATTAGAATATTTTTTGAGTATTGCTCAGAAATCTGTATAATGTTAATTTCTTATTTTTACTATGGATGATTTTATCAGCTTTTAATAATTATTTTGGTTGTAGGGTTCAACAAGAAGTAAAAAGATAAAGATGTTCCCTGATTGATTCATTTAGAGAGAGATGCTCAATCTCAAAGGGAGGACGTAAAAACAATGATATTTAGGAGGGAGAAGTTCAGCTTTAGAGGGAGTTGTTCAGCTTCAAAGGGAGTCTTTATAGTATCCCTTTCTCTCTTCTACATGCTTCTAATATTTGTGTTTTTGAGTGGAAAAGAGTTTCAATTGTGATTTTATGAGTTATTATTCATGTGAAATCAATAAATGAGATTGTAAGATCAACTATGATAACTCTTTCACTACACGATAGTAACATCATGTTGAAAGAGTTCATGATGTCATCACGTTGAGAGATTCTGTGATGGGAGTTGGATGTCATGTTGAGAGATTCCATGATAGTTCACGTTGAGAGAGTTTGTGATTAAAGGCTTAGTTGTGACTCTTTCAAATTTGTTGAGTGATTCCATGATTATGAGCAATTGTTAAAGGTCTTCATGTTAAGTGATTCCATGAATATGAGCAATTGTTATAGATTTTCATATTCAGTGATTCCATGAATATGAGCAATTGTTATAGGTTTTCATGTTGAGTGATTCTATGAATATGAGTAATTATTACAGGTTTTCATGTTGAGTATTATAGAGGATCTATATGATGAGATTTTATCATTGACATTTTGGTTGCAGTCTTGTGTGATCGTTTAGTTAAAGATCTCTCTTTGGCTAAGAGAGAGTGTCGAAGATTATAGTTGCGATAGAGATCTATATTTTGGAAATTTGGATGTTATTACCGTTATTGTGACCTTCAGCTGAAAAGGACACTTATGTTGAAATTGTAATATTAAATGTAATGACATGTGTCATTCAAAATGAGTTGAGGCATGGAAATTCGAACAGTTGTGATTATAATTGTAATAAAGAGTCATGTTTCTGGAATTGGAGAGATCTTCGGTTGGAATGTGAAGAGTGTCTCCTTAAGTGATTATATATATCGCATCTAGCAATAAGCATTGTACACTTGAACTTTTTTTAATCAATAAAATGATATTTTTGTTGTGTGGCTGGGTTTTTCCCTTCATTTTAGAAGGATTTTCCTAGGATATTTTTGGTGTTTATTGTTCAGTCTTGTCTTTTTCTTATTGCTGTTTTTCATCATTGATTTCTGGGCTCAAAACTTAACACAACTATCCTATGAGTTTTTGTCTGTAGGAAATTGAAATTGAAACAAGACACTCTGAGAACTCTTCCAAGGAAAATTTATAAGCTGAGCATATGCCAAGCGTGCCCAAAATGAAGCCCAAGTTGTTTTATTATAATCCTCCAATAAGACTCTTGAAATTCCCTCTGTTTGGCTTTATATTTTCCCTCTAATTTTTAAATTGAACTTTGAAGAAAATAAGTATAAAGTGATATTTTATTATACTTAAATTAAATTAAATTAATTAAATTATTTTGCCATTTCAATATTTCATTTAGTTTTGTCAATTTAGTAAAAGGTTAATTTAATTATTTGTCACTTTAATAAATTGAGGACATTGCAGTCCTCTCTCATAGATTCACCCTTAAACAATTTGTGCCTGTTTGTTGAAACCATATGTTAGGATCCCATATCAACCTCAGGAATGCAACTCCACCAAATCACTCTGCTACTCTGATTTAAAAATTACCATACCCAAAGTTGTGAAGCAACTCATCAAGAGCCCCCTGCAGTATAGCATCAAACATGCCAGTGCTAAGATCCCAAATCTCCACATTGTTATAACTGTCAAATATGAGGAGGTAGAAGTATTTGAAGGAACCATCAACACCGAACACCTCTCCAACTGCAATGATCTCCCGTGGAAGTGCAGAAAATTAAACCTTTTAAAGACAAATGTCAACACCAACGATGCAGAGGAACTAGTACAACACTAAACAATCGAAAATACGATATACCACTAAATTCATATGAAATGGTGTCAAGGACGGCACCACCCAATAACTCCTAGGAGCAGCAGTCAAGAAGAGTAAACACTAAGCCCAAACAACCCAAGTGGGGTTTGAAACTAGGATGCCATAGCCTGCAAGGGAAAAGTTAGGAATTTTCTTTGCTTTCCTTCTTTTGGGAGCATAGAGTCATATCAAAATGAGGGGAAGATTTCTTAGAATGCTTGCCCACAATAGGGATCCAATCCTCTTCCACCTTGGCAGCCTCATCATGCCGAACCTGTGAATCCAAAACAGAGGATCTAGAACACATGGGAGGGCCAGCACAATGCTGAGACACAGGGACATCAGCAGAACAAGAACCAACTGTAATGACATCTTTAACATACTTTTCTTCAATTGCTGGTTTGAAACATTGTTTGCCTGTAGGCTGAACCATAATTAGAATGTTATCATTAGACATCCAATAGAGTTTATGTTAGGATTAAGCTACGGACAGAAATAACAATTACATGCAAATATAATCAATATCAGAAAATAATAGATCACACATAAAAGAACACAAGACACCAAGATTTAACGTGGTTCACCCAATCCTTGGGCTACGTCCACCAAACAACAAGTCCGATATTATTACGATCCAGTAATTACAATCTGATTACAATCCGTAATCCCTTACAGCTCAATACCACAGCAAAAACCAATTTTCGCATCACAACTATGAAACAATCCTTAACCCTAATCTCTTTTATACAAGTATTTTTACCACTTTAGGGTTATGATTAATAATTATATGTCGGCCAAAAATCTTGATAAAATAGGGCCCAAAGAATTTATGAAGTATGTACAATACTTTTTTGATCAGTCACGACAATCTAACAATCTCCCACTTGAGGACTGATCAGACTCCACCCTAAACAACAATCTCCCACTTGGAGACTGATCCTATAGTTATGCTGCTACTCCATGAGGCTCCCACTGGATCAAACCACCTTAGACTTTGCTGTTCTTTTATTCATGTTCAGTCTAGAAGACCAATCGAAGCTGAAGAGGAGTTCAACTTCTCCCCTGTTACTACCTTTGTCAACATATCTGCTTGATTGTCATCTGTATGTATCTTGTCCAACTTTAACTGTCCATCCTCCAAAACTGACCGAATGAAATGGTACTGCAACTGTATGTGTTTGGTCTTTGAATGCAAAGCTGAATTCTTTGCAAGATGAATGGTACTTTGATTATCTGTAAACAAATAATTATCCTTCCGAGGATGTCCCAATTCTTCCAAGGAGAATTGAAGCCATATCATCTCCTTGGTTGCCTCTGTAGCAGCTACATACTCTGCCTCTGTAGTTGATAAAGCATTAACCTTCTGTAACCTAGAAACCTAGCTCATGGCTGCCCCACCAACAATAAAGACATAACTTCTAGTACTCCGCCTGGTATCAATATCTCCTGCCAAATCTGAGTCAACATAGCCCTATAAATCAGTAGTAGAGCCCCCAAAGTGTAAACACTTATTGGATGTTCCTTTCAAATATTTGAGAATCCATTTGAGCACATTCCAATGCTCAATTCTTGGATGACTCATATACCTGCTAATGACTCCTACTGCATGTGCAATATCTGGCCTTGTACATACCATAGCATACATTAAGCTTCCTACAGCTGAAGCATAGGGTACCTTGAACATTTTATCCTTCTCTTCTTGTCTCTTGAGACACATCTCCTTAGTCAACTTCAAATGACTAAGTAAAGGTGTGTTGACAACTTTAGCATTCTCCATAGAGAAACGTTGCAACACCTTCTTAACATAATCAACTTGAGATAACGTCAATTACCTATTCTTCCTATCCCTGCAAATCTTTATACCAAGGATTTGTTTTGCTGCCCTCAAATCTTTCATAGAAAATGCATGTGCTAACTGGTGTCTTAGCCCCTTAATATGTTCCATGTTAGACCCAGCTACAAGCATATCATCAACATATAAAAGAAAAATAATGTAGCTATCATCATCCAACCTCTTAAAATAAACATAATGATCTGAATGACACTTGCGATATCCGTGCTCATGCATAAAACTGTCAAATTTCAGATACCATTGACGAGGTGCTTGTTTCAAGCAATATAAACTTTTTTTCAATTTGCACACTAAGTTCTCCTTACCTTTGACTTCAAATCTCCATGGCTGAACCATATATATCTCTTCATCCAAATCACCATGAAGGAAGGTTGTTTTAACCTCAACTTGCTCTAAATGCAAATCTGCAGTAGCCGCAATACTTAAAACAGTACGAATAAAAGTCATCTTAACAACAAGAGAAAATATCTCATCAAAATCAATGCCTTTTTTCTGTGCAAATTCTTTTATAACTAACTTGGCTTTAAATCTTTTCTTACCTCCATCCTAGTCTTTTAACGTGTAAACCCACTTATTCTGTAAAGCCTTTTTACTTGCAGGCAATTTGCATAAATCCCATGTCTTATTCTTTAGCAAAGAGTCCATTTCGTCTTTCATTGTAGACTCCCACTGAATCTTAGTATCCACCTGCATAGCTTCATGATAACATTCAAGTTCACCAGCATCTGTTAATAAAATAAAATACAAAGAGGGAGAAAATCTTTTTGGAGGTCTAATTTGCCTTGTTGACCATATAACATTCACTGGTGTGTGTGGTATTTGTTGTTGCGGTTACACATAATGAGGAATGGCTGGAACATCATCTTTTGGAGTATCATTGAACACTACATAATCATCTTCTTTCTTCCATGTTGCTGCAACAGATCTTTGTACAACACTTTCTCATTGAACATGACATCCCTGTTTCTTACAATTTTATGATTTTCAAAATCCCAAAGCCTATAACCAAATTCATTAATGCCATATCCAACAAATACACATTTCTTTGACTTAGCTTCCAAATTGGTTCTATTTTCAGAATCTATGTGAGCAAATGCTTCACAACCGAAGGTTTTGAGAAAAGAATAACTCACTTTCTTACTAGAGCATGCTTCCTCTGGAATGCCACAACCCAAAGGAGTAGATGGGCCTCTATTAATCAAATATACAACAGTATTGACAGCCTCCACCCACATGTGTAAGGGTAACCTAACATGCAACCTCATGCTCCTTGCACGCTCCATTACAGTCCTGTTAATGCGTTCAACCACTCCATTTTCTTGTGGAGTCCTTGGAACAGTTTTCTGTTTACAAATACCATTAGTGGAGCAATAATCTTCAAATTCATGACTGCAATACTCACCGCCATTATCAAATCTGAGACATTTTAATTTCTTACCAGTCTCATTTTCAACCAAACATTTCCATTTCTTAAAAGCTTGAAATACATTATATTTTTGTCTAAGGAAATAAATCCATACTTTTCTAGTTGCATCATCAATAAATGTAACATAATAATGAGAGCCACCAAGGGAAGATACTTGAGCCGGTCCCCATACATCGGTATGCACAAGGTCTAATTTTTCTTTTTTGTTTTCCTTTCCAGTCTTCACAAAACTCACTCTCTTTTGTTTTCCGTACAACTTTCACAGAAATCCATTTTAACACATTTTAGACCTAGTAAAACTTTATTTGAATGAAGCACTTTCATACCTTTCTCACTCATGTGCCAAAGTATTTTGTGCCATAGCACTGTATGAGAATTTACAACAGCTATTTGTTCTCCCTGCTCAACTGCAACAATTGTTCTTGAAAATTTGTTTTTCTCCGAAACAATTAAAATAGAAGGAACAATATGACCTGTACAAAGATATAAGGTGCCTACTCTCACACCTTTTGCTACTATAAGGGAACCTTTTGAAACCTTACAATTTTTATCATCAAAAGTAACTACACAACCCTCATTACCGAGTTGCCCTATTGAAATTAAATTCCTACTCAGCCTTGGAACATGTCTTACCTCATGTAGTAGCCAATGATTCCCATTCTGCAACTTAATCTTAACTTTTCCCTTTCCAAAAATTTGATAGGGTTCATTATCCCCCAAATAAACAAGCCCAAAATCCCCTTGGACATAATCAATGAAATAACCTCTATGAGGTGTAGCATGAAATGAAGCATTAGAATCTAAAACCCATGAATCATCAACACTTTCTAAAGACAGAAGCAAAGCATCCTCTTCGGATTTGTCACTTACCACATTTGCCTCCTTGTCTCCATCTGGTTTATCTCCTTCATTTTTCTTTCGATTCCAACAATCTTTCTTTTTTTGCTCTGGTTTCCCATAGTACCAACAATCATTTGGTCCTCTTGATTTAGACCTCCTCCCCTTTGACTTTCCTCTTGATTTCCTACGATTTCCATAATTACTTCCTCTCTCAGTCATTTTGTCTCGACTTTGTGTGTTCAAAGTACTTCCAGATGTAGATTTGCATGAGGATTTCCTACGAGTTTCCTCACTCAAAATAACACTGATCACATCATCATATTTTAGGGTACTAGATTCGGGAACATAATTACTCATAACCATTACCAAGCCATTTCGACTTTCAGGCAAAGAACACAAAATCAAAAGAGCCCTAATTTCTTCATCAAAATTGATACCCACAGAAGATAACTGACTAGTAATAGTATTAAACTCATTTAAATGATCTGCAACAGATCCACCCTCTGCCATTTTCATATTAAATAAACGCTTCACGAGAAATACCTTGTTTGAAGCAGAGGGCTTTTCATACAGTTTCGCTAGGGTTTGCATCAATTCTTTTGTCGTCTTCGCTTTTGTAATATTAAATGTCATCGATGGTGCCAGGCATAATCAAATGCTTCCAAGTGTCTTTCTGTCTAAAAAATCCCATTCGTCATTTGACATAGATCCTTGATTCTTGGTTTTGCCTTCCAATGGCTTCCACAAATCCTTTTGATAAAGATAGTCTTCCATTTGCATCTTTCATAATTGAAAGTTCTGCCCATTAAACTTGTCAACCCTCAGCTTACCCTCATCTGCCATCGCTCCCACTCAACCGTGAGACTTTCCTGCAGAGGATAGTTGGAAAACAACTTTGCTCTGATACCACTTGTTAGGATTAAACCACAGACAGAAATAACAATTACATGCAAATATAATCAATATCAAAAAATAATAGATCACACAGAAAAGAACACAAGACACTAAGATTTAATGTGGTTCACCCAATCCCTGGGCTACGTCCACCAAACAACAAATCCGATATTATTACGATCTAGTAATTACAACCTGATTACAATCCGTAATCCTTTACAGCTCAATACTGCTGCAAGAACCAATTTTTGCATCACAACTATGAAACAATCCCTAACCCTAAGCTCTTTTATACAAGTATTTTTACCGCTTTAGGGTTATAATTAATAATTACATGTTGGCCCAAAATCCTGATAAAATAGGGCCCAATTTTTTTTTTTTCCCGGGCGATGCCCCAAGCCACAAAGAATTTATGAAGTATGTACAGTACTTTTCGGATCAGTCACCACAATCTAACAGTTTATGATTACATACTCTATTTAAAAATAAGCTTATTCATTTGTGTATATCTATAACCGAGAACACAGAAAATTGTTTCAGTCAACAACACAGATTATATTGTATTTTGCTGACATCAAGGAAACAAGGTGTGCTTGCATTACTAATCTTGGGCTTCATTCCCCTCCACTCCTGTCTGAAGCTGCCCATAGCGTTGAACTCGCCAAGGAAGTCCTCTATGTAACCACTTAAGGTCTGACTCTGAGATTTTAATGTGTCCAAACACCCCGACAATTGTCTTCAGTCCCATACGCCAAAAAAATTAATTTAATTGAATATTCATTCACTTCAGACTCAAGAGAGACAAAAAATAGTAAACCAGTTGAACACTTCCTATTTATTAGTTTTTCACAATCTTTGTGGCAGACCAGAACTGAGGCATGTCAGAGTTGTTTCCTTATGTAGTAATATTCAAGTCCTTCCAAACACTTACTAAGACAGACTCAACCACAATATGAGACAATAGTTCGTTGTCTTTTTATCCCAGAATATTTCTTAAGCAGTTCTTTCTAACTTTTTCTTTAGCTTCAAATTGATTTGTCTTTTTCTGAAAGAAGCATTCCACGATTCTTCAGTCCACGATTCTTCGAAGTCCAATTTGTGGCCACATCTGCATTTAGGATTTTTTTTTGTTTAAATCCCCATTCTCAAACAATAAGTCTGTTGCCTCCACGATATCTTTAAGATCCTTATTTGGCTCAGCAACAACATTTAGAAATAAGTCTTGATCCACCGGCATTAGAAATATCAACCCAGTAATAAAATTTGAACTTCTATTACAGAATAATACAACCACCCCAGAATAGACTTTTCAATAGGAATTCATATGAAATATTAAATTTAATAGTAAAATCACTTTATAACTCGAAGTCAAGTCCAGTTCCTGCAACCTTTATAAATTAGCCTCAGAACTTAATATGTTCAACCATATTATTTCATATTAAGTCTTCAATATAATGCATCAGACTATATGAGAATCAACTGAAATATAGAATTTGAACTCTCAAATTATTTGCAAATATAAAATATAAGCAACTGTCCATTTCTGAAACAGCTTGTAAATGCAATGTGACATAAATGGATGATATCCCCAAACTTGAACTGGGTTTCTATCCAATTGGAGAGTAATCCCAAGGGTTTCTGTCCTTAGGAAACTGAAACTGAAATTTGAAGCTCTGAGAATTCTTCCAAAGAAAATTTATAAGAGAAGCATATACCAAGCATGCCCAAAATGAAGCCAAAGCTGCCTTTTATAATCCTCCTACAAGTTTCTTCAAATTCCCTCTGCTTGTCTTTACATTTTCCTCTTTTAATTTTTAAATTGATCTTTTGAGTGAAATAGTTATAAAGTGACAGTTAATAATACTTTAATTAAATTAAATTAATTATTAAGTCATTATTAAATGTTTCATTTAGTTTTGACAACCTAATAAAAATTAGTTTACATGAATCGCTTCAATAAATTGGGGACATTACCAAGAATATCATTTCAGATTTTGAGGAAGAAATAAATGAGGAAGTGATTGCATTTTTTGTAAAAGATTTCTAATCAGATCATAAGAGAACTATAGCTTGAATCAAGCGGGAGTTTATATAGAAGAAGTTGTACTGTTTAGCAGAATATGATCAGTCTTATAGTAGGCTTGTATGAGATTTTTTTTCAGATTGATAATGGGGCTGTAACTCTTTTGATTATTGTTTGAATGAGGGGATGGTGTCTCTAAAATTGAAAGAAATTATTAATATTATTTATATAAAATAACATATTGCTGTAGAAATTGTGATATTACGTTCCTTATTTTTGAATAGTTGTTGTAATTGCAATTAAATTTGGAAAAGTAATTGTTATACTGATTCGTTGCTCACCCCTACACCGCTCAGTATATATAACTGTGTGCTTAACACTATTTGGGCTTGAGTAAAGGACTTCCATTAAGTCGGAGGCAGGATGGTGATGTTGTGATCGGATTTTGTATGCCATGAGTGCAAATGCGGTCTCTAATGGCATTCATTGACATGTAATTGAGTGTATGAGGAATGTCCCATTGGTTTATATATCACACTGACTAAATCTGCAACTTGAAAGTCTCAAATATTATTAGTACAATCATTTTGAACAGTGAAATTTGTAGATAGTTATGAGGCGATTGGAATCAAACAAAGATGAAGCCAGTTCCTGAGAAACAGAGAAGATTAAACTGCCAGAAACATGATTGTGATAATTTTGTCTAAAGAATTGTGTTTCTTGCCTGTGGAGGTTTTGCTTCAATAATGACAGTTCTTCCCTGATTTGGCCAAAAGGAAAAGTAATGCTCACGAACAATTTCATTCCATGTTCTTTGTCACTTGGGCTCTCTGTTTGATACTTGTTGAGTTTATTTAGGCACACTTTTGATGGGTAACTGCAAGATATTCATTGGCATCCAATCGATGAAGTACTTTCTTTGTTGAATGTGTAGATAGTTGGTGATGTGAGTGAAGCTAACTGTGCATTTGGAGCAAGTTACGGACCATTTGCAATTGTTATGATTGTGTTGAGCTGCTTTCTGTTGTCTGTAATGCTCTTGGCAAGGCAACAATCTTGTAATTTTACAAAGGAGATAGTGGCAAAGACAAGGTCTTAGTTCTTAACAGTTCTTCTCACATTGATTGGGTTTCTCTTGGACAAATTACTGTGTGGAATTATTATCTGCATGTTGTGCAGTCCTTGTTTTCATTCATGTTTACAACTATCTGCATTAGTTACAGAACTTGAGGAAATCGATTCTAAGAACATCTTGATATTTCTTAAGCAGATGCAAAGGGGATATGGCTACTCAATCAATTAAGTTTAATTATAAGAAATGATTCATCATTGGTGATTTAGCCAGGAGTATCTATCTTTATTACTGATCACATTACGTGACAGTACAGTCTGTTCAGAAATATCAAACTACATGGCCATTTTAATTATCAATAAAAAAGTTAAAGATGGGAAGATGCCAATTAGTTACAACTCCAGCAACTGTGATCCAAAATTTAGAATGAAAGAGAAAGAATTATAATAATATTTGTAGATGACCAGTATCGGTAGGAATTGATAAAACTGGTAAGTTACAATAGAGAAATGATAGGATAGGAAGACCCTTGGTATTGTTTCTTTTATAGAAGATATTGTACTAAGCACTGGGTGCTTAAGAAATGTTATCTAAGAGTAGGAGTGAACCTTGAGTGCTTGAACAAATAAATTTTGAATTATAAGGATCGACCACAAACATTAACAACCTTGTGAGGGAACACTTCCAACATGAAGCAGATGGAGGCTGAAGGTGGAGATCAAGAGCAAAAGATCTTTCGCGACAAATGACGATACAAGGCTTGGGCCAAGAGAATATACACCATCATCATCTCTCTCTATGAAGGAGCCAATGTAAAAGCATGCCTTGATTATAGTTGAATTTCCTGAGCTTTTCCTAGGGGGAAAATGGGCATTCCTCCTGTAACTTCTCAGAGGCTGAAGGTGGATATCAAGAGCAAAAGATCTTTCGCGACAAATGACGATACAAGGCTTGGGCCAAGAGAATATACACCATCATCATCTCTCTCTATGAAGGAGCCAATGTAAAAGCATGCCTTGATTATAGTTGAATTTCCTGAGCTTTTCCTAGGGGGAAAATGGGCATTCCTCCTGTAACTTCTCATTACATCCCTAACTGATGAATCTAGGATGGTAGAGAGAAACCTATTAATGTGCCTTTGTGACCAAGGTTGATAGAGTTGTATTTTTGAGAGTGAACCATTTTTGGTAAAGTTAGCTTCACTGAACTGACTTGAGTGCAACCTCAGTGATATATAAAAGACAAGCTGTTTGTCATTCTTCTTGAAATGGAATTGGAAGACATTTCCTAAATCTGGTAATTAAAACAAGACACAAACTTTACTTCGTTTGTACTCTTGAACATTTGTTAAATGTTTAGAACTTTTCTGTGCATGGAAGGTTATAGTCAAGAGTGATTCTATAGTTTTAAAGTGGTTATTTAGAGCTGCTTAGAGGCAAGTCTTAGTCATCCTCTCTTTCCTATAATAGGTGAAATAAAGCTTTTAGTGGAGCATGCACAAAGATTATATATGCTTGTAAGCAGAAAAGGTCCGAAAATCACTTTGAATAGGCTCATAATATTTGTTACAATTGTAATTTTGAGAACACATCAAAGAAATATTTCCAAGAGCGGTTCTGCATTGTATTGGAGGATTTTTTTAAAAGCTTCTAGTGTATTTAATAGCATTAGTGCATGATCCTTGGAAAGCAAGTCTTGCACTATGAACGAACAGAATCATTGAGAAGTGGGAGATGACAATGTGAAACTTGGCATGATTTTTTTGAGCATTCTTCTAGTGCAGCCATGCATATTGTTATGTAATTCTCACTCCTTAATCCTTTCATTTATTTTGTAATTTAAAACAATTTCCAGGGGCCCCCCTCCCATTACATACTACACAAAGATACATTATTAGAGTAGAAACCTTCATTAGCCTAATACAAACAATGAAACAAGAATCAGCATAAAGTAAAAACCTAGATACCAAGATAGGATGAGGGAAAACTGACTTGGAATAAAAGAGAGCCCCAAGAAATTAACATTATTTAGATGGTAGACTGCGTGAGATAACAATGGAAGGCCCCTAAAAGTCTAAAATCCAGCCTAGCAAAACCATAAATGTGATGTCCCCTATTGGAACTTTACTCAGTCTACCCTAAAATCCCAACTAGGGTTTGGGTCGTACCTGGAAATGAGAATTGATTAGGTCTCTGTAATATTCCCTAATAGGAGGCTGCCAATTCCCAATGATTATCAGATTAATAAACAATTAATGATTTATAAAATTTTTGACAGTTAATATACTTAAGGCCTTACTTCTCTCACACTCATCAACCCTAAGGAGGATGGGGATTTACTTGTCATAGGGCGCTTGGACAACAATCTAGTAGTAGGCTTCCTCAAGTCTTCAGGACCATGTCCATATCCCATTTTGGGATTCACGTACCTTGTGAGGATTTACTCCACCTTTCCCTATACGACACCAACCTATCCTTCTAAGGGGTAATATCAAGTGATTACGGAATGGCTAGGAGTGTACTAACTCTAAATGGATTATGAACAGATGTGTATATATAAGTATAAATAACATACATACATATATACGTAGATACACACATACATACAAATATGTGTTTATGTATGTCATGATGTGTGTGTGAGAGTGTGTAGTTATATATATATGTGTGTGTGCATGTGTTTGTGATTTCCCTGTTATAAACTGATAGTAAAGTTACAGTATAAATGCTGGACCATATAGTGGTCCCTTAATAGAATTCAGATGTAATACCAACTTGCTGTTATGCCTTGCTTGTCAGCAGAAATATACAGGGATTTATTTCTTTTGTGATCTAATGAATACCAAATATAATTTGTAATCCCTGATTCTTTCTCCTGGGATGAGTATTAAATATATTTTATATTCTCTGCTTCGTCCTTTGGTAAAACTTATATATTTCTATGAATAAGCAGAATTACTATAGCAGACGTTGTAATATACATACAGATTGGGCATAGATATTTAGACTTCACACCACTTAGCAGATGCAATAATACAGTAAGAATATATCTCTGTAGTTTCTTTATTAATATCTATCTCAGACTTGCTTATGATTTATTTTCTCTGCGCCCCTGCTATTTATTTTCTTTCTCCCGTTGCTCTTGTTCTGCTATTCAAACTTATATCTTCTAGTTGGAGTGACTAGTCATGTTGCAAGAGACATGCCTCCCGCCTAACTGTTATCAACCCTTCACTAATTCCAACTTTTCTCATTGGGTTAAGAATTGTAATTGCTGATAACCAATATGTCAAGAACTTGTATTGTCTTTTATCATTAATTGCATATGCAATGATATCCTTAGGGCATTATCAGACAGTCTGGCAATAATATAGAAGCAGTGGCAAGTAATAAATATTGGATCCCATCAATCCTACACCACAACATTCCATGTCTGTATGCAGAAAACAGTATTTACGGGCATGGAATTATCATTCTGAAAAAACTATATCCAGCGATCGTCCCTGAGATTGCCAATTGCAATCATATCCGATATTCAGCAGCAGAATTAATATATTGTTGACACAACAGATATTATTGCAGTTTTTGTTATGCCAGAACATTGGATGTTACAAGTATAAGAAGTTGAATATATCAACCAACAGAAGCAGCAGAAATACATATATGTATATGTATGTATGCATGTCTGCTGATTCTGTTGGTTGATATATACCTTTCTGAGCAAAAAGACTTAGGATTTTCAAATAGGGGGACACAACATTGGACATTGCCAAAAACCTAGACAAGGTTGTTACATCTCATTTAACAACACTATGACTACCACTTGATGTTGCACTCGAACAAACTATGTATGGTACCCAAGTGTGTCTACCACTTAATCATTGTTGCACTAAAATATGGAATTTTAACAAACTCACAATCATTATGAATTGAGCAACTAGAGCCCTCACCCAAGAGAGGAAGAGTGGAACTAAAGGTGAATTTTCAAATCCCATGTTAGTTAGTGATGTTTAGGTAGAAGAGTCGAGTATTCAACGACTATGGTTATACCAACAAGAGCTTTATTCAGCCCTCAAAACTACATCTGACACTATGAGGCTTAAAAAATGTGGCGACGGTTGAGAAAGGATTCAAAAGTAATTACTTAGGGAAGATGAACCTACACAAATGGTCTTTGATTGCCATTTCCAATATTTTAGAATCCAAATGAACAATAAGGTTCATGCAAATTGATGTTTGTCAATAAGACATAGAGTCATTCATACGCTCCTACCTTGACACACATTGCCCATTTCGGAAGTTCCTAGGCTTGAGCAATCAAAAGCTATTTTAGTCTTATAGCAAATATAAACCCCCAAGAGTGAGGGACTTTGCCACCCCTTTTCTGTATCTGGGCCATCAAAAAGACATGCTGTTACAAAAATAGTATAGAGAACCCACCAAAGTTTTCAATTCATAAGCATCAAGCTTGGTTGAACAACACAATAAACCACCCTACATTGTTAAATAGAGCGATATAAAACGACTCTTGATGATATAGCTTTGCACACAAGATTCCATGTCTCTCTTGAAGGAATGTCATATGGCTACTTATCACCCATCTAAGGATAACTCGATTGCCATAAATACACAAACATGCCATTAGAAGGGAATCTATTTGAAAGACATCTCAATATGTCGGCTTTTACAAGCTGACATCCCATTAGGATGCAATTATGAGGACTTTTCATTTTGAATATCCTCCAAATTATCCCAAGCAATGATATTTATAGAAAGGAGACTTGTCATTTGTTCAATGTCTATACCCTGATTAGCAATAAAACTTGTTACTTGAGTTGTAATGTCCTGCCAAGGAACCCTTGTAACAAAGGGGTTATATATGCACCCAATGATTTTTTTGAAACAAGAAATTAATATCATGTAACTACGTCCATCACACAACCATATAGCATATGCAAGATATACTCATGCAAGAAGATGCACCACGTTTGTCACACAATCGTGCACAAGCAAAAGATGCACACTTCCCAAAGGTTCAAAATCAACTCACATACTTGGAACAAAGAACACATGCTTACGAGATTACCTTACAAGGATTTAGACACCATCTACGAATCACGAGAGACTAAGAAGGCCAAAATCCACAACTAGATGTAAGAGGGTACTGATTCATCCTCAAAATCCATCTAACCGGTGCTCATTTGAACCCAAAGCAAATGTTCCTTATATGGTTAAATATACTATGTTTATTGCTAACCATAAGCAAACAACCCAATAACCATCAAGAAACACACCATAAACATAAGCAACTCATTCAACTTTCAAATCTGATTGGGTAGACAAATTGGGCACAAATGTGAAAGCAATAATCATTATCACACAACAAAGAGAAAATGATAAGCTTGGCCACTTGGTCTGTACTGAGGACATGAAAAAAGCTCTTCGTCTACTTGGTCCATACCAAGGATGGGAGATAGGGCCTTTGTCCACTCGTTCTACACGAGGATGCTATGGCCCAAGGGTTGTCGACTCAATGTACATTGAGGACCAAACACAAGGTGCATTGTCAACTTGGACTATACCAAGGATGGTAAATACATGAGCAACAATAATCACTAAGGCAAACGTTGGAGGACAAATATACTCCTAAACACTCAAGGCATGCTAGTCGTGTGTAGCTAACAGATTTGTCTTTACAAAATAATCTCAAAGTGACTCCTAAATGTCCAATCTAGATTCTGTCACTAACAGTTGGGTCACTTTGTAATTGGAATACACAAGTGCCCTCTGAATTAACTGGGTACAGCTCCCCATACAAGATTTGCAATGAATGTAACATGAATGATTTTAACCCGAAAGAAAGAAAGGTGATTTAACATCTGCTCATAACTATGACACAGATGCTGAAAATGGATTTACAAAACAGAGAGAAAAGAAGTGAGAAGAATTGGAAAAGATTGTGCAAAGTCAATCCTTTTGACCCTCCTATTGTTGGAAAATAACAATGAGACTGAAAGCTCCATTTTCAGGAACACAGTTACATAATACTCAAAGGTTTTATAGCAACTGCTATTACGAACATAACAGTATTTAAAAATAATTAAAAAGACTCAAAAACTCTATTTTAATCAGAGGAAAACATTTAAATTCAAAGATTTCATTAACATTCTTCTCCTCCCTTCAAATACTTAACCAAAGCTGTAAGAACAAGGATTATTGAACACAAACTCCCTGAAAATCAAAACTTCGTAACTTATACCTATTCTCCTTTTACAAATAGTAGTTCTGAAGAATGTCCCTCCCTCCTCTCTGTCACTTACAATTAGAAAATTAGAAATGGCTCTCCCTTTTCTCCAGTAGCACAATGTCCCTTGGCTCAAAGGCGGAACCACTCTCTTGAAGACTTCTCACAAATAAATAGTGATAACAAGTCATATTCAGTTTCCATAACTGAATCTTGATAGCCTACACCCTTTTTATTTGGCTTTCATGGTTTTCTTCTCTTAAATGTTTAATTAAATATTATCCCACCAAAACATTATGAATGAAACTTAGGGAAAGAGGTGAAATTTCCATCTTCATAACTAGGTAATATTGGCAGGATATGTTCTGTTTTGAGAAGCCAGGGAGTGCCTTGCTGTCATCATACTTTGACAAGTGGCACGTACAGAAGAAGGCAATTTTACTTAAATGTCTCATCTCACCTTAATATATTTGATGACTCCTTTAGATTTTGAAATATATTCTTCTAAGCACAAAATATCTTTCGATGCCCAGTTGAACATATATGTCTTGCTTGTTCGGTAATTTGGCTCCTTGTTTTCTTTCTGGCTCAGGGGTTAATATCAACGATCTTCTTATATGCTCTGACAGTGATACTCAATATAAGGCTCGAACACTTGCAACATTTTCATTCTCATACTACCCTTCGTGGATGGAATGTATGAACTTGTCTTGGGCATGGATTAGGCCAAACAGTATAAGCTCAATGTCGTATCCCATTCATAGTGACCTGGAATGCAAATTTCTATGGGTTGGTCCATGTAGGGTCTCGATTACATGAATGCCAATGCCCCACTGATTTGATTTTGTCGTGTCGTTAATCTATGAATCGATGTTCCCTATTTCCATTTTACTCGCATAGCATACAACCCAGTGAACCATGGGTGAAAAGTCGCTGAAGATAGAGAGGTTTACTCCACAGTATTTGGAACTTGATGCCAATGACTTCTGCAAATACTCCGATTGGAATTAGAATATCCTTCACATTCTAATGTTGGCATTTTTCCACATATTTGCACTTTGCCCAAGCTTTTTGCACAATGAACTCATCTCTGTGGGTTTGAATATATCTTCCACTGGTCCCACGAGCTTAATAGAATTTCATGGTGGAGGGGTCACCTGTGCTTGTGATGATGAAAATAGAGCAGATAAGATTCAAGAGACCAGACCCAGATAATGGGATTACTATTGCAATCATTTTGACAGTTTGATTTTTGACCAATGAGATTTTATATGGACCATTTTGATTTCTCAATACCTTTGGGTGATTCGTGATCAAATTGCTCCAGCATGCATGTACCCATTTCATCGATCTTCTACCTCTGTCTGTGGACATTTCATTGAACAATTTTCACCCATTCCATAGATTTATAGTGTGAAGAATCATGATCTCTTATTGTGAATGGGTTTTTTGGCACTTCTCCATGATGTATCGGGTTCTAGTTTACAAGTCTTTTCATGACATATTTTGTTGGTTCCAAAACATTCTTTGCCTTTACTTTATTAGCCACAACCTACTAGTTTGAAACGTCACACCATTCCGACTTCCCTTGGATCTGTGAGCTATGGTTCAATGACAATGTTATTCGCAAAAACTTGTGGCCCGATCTTTGTTGATAGCCTCAGTACTTTCATAATTAGGATGAACTTCGTTGTGCCTCGATGTCTGATATGGATTGCAAATACCATGACCATTTCAAGTTGTTAGCTTCTCTGTGCATTGGCATTTTGACAAACATCTCACAACTATCTCCAAGCTATGTTAGCATGTGAATGTCAACTATACCCTTGTGTCGCCCAACATCTTAATCATGATGGACTCATTCCCTTTCCTTTAAAATAGTATTCTATTGCTACAGTGGATTTGCATGAAATCTATTGAAATGGGTCGCTCTGTAATGGGATGTTGACTTGGCATATTGCGGCACTTATGATGAAGATTTTGACCCCTATTCATCATCAATCAAGTAATCTCCTCTTTTAGACTGTCTATTGAATTAAATTGCATCTCGATCTCCATTGCATTTACACAAAATTCTAGTAATATGCAGTCCTATGGTCATTGGTATGATTCCCCTATGACATGTCAGGCATCACTAATGTGACCATTCTATGAATTCGGAGTTCAACCATTACATGTTATTAACATGATCTATTGTTCCATTCATTTGGAACCTTTTCTCATCAAACCGAGAAAGAGCAAGTCTCTTGAAGAAAAGCCAATCCTTCTAAAAGTTATTCTGCAACTGATTGTATTGTTCCTCATTGCACCATCAATGTGCTCATAGCTTCCTTATACCAAAGTTAGGTTTTGAGAATGAATAGATTCTTAAGTTTGAGTGGGAGTTTAACACTTGTAGAGCTGAGGTTTTGTCCCAATTGCTTGGTCCTCAAAATACCAATGAATAGAAGAAAACAACCTTGATGATTTGTTGAATATAACTCAAATATCTGAATCCCTGCACCATGACTTCGAGTTTAAACTATCACTTTCAAAACAGTGGATCTGATCTTTTGGACTGGTTATATATTTTTGAAATATGGGCCTGTGTTGATTTGCACTTTTGGGAATGATGACGTTTGATGAATTCACATAAACTGGTTTGAACCACTGAACTCGTGCTTCGGGCTCAAACTCTATATTGCTGAACCTCTGCACTGAACCAATGAACTTAAACTCGAAGCATTTTGAACCTTTCGAACTTGTTTGTACTAATCAAACTATCTTTAACCTTTGAACCTCGGATCTTTGAACCCATCGAACTTGTTAATACTAGCTGAACCAGTTTGAACTAGTTTAGAGTGGTTCAACACCTGTTCTTGAACTTACCAATATCTGGTACAGAAATCAGAGGTAATCATGGACATCAGAGACAGAATGACTGATTTCAATATTTTTTAGATAGGGGTCGATAAGGGTTCTAACACCGTGTAGACAAGAGTATAAACCAAGTAAGAAAATGTGTAACTGGCCACATTGCCATGAGTATGGATTCCCACGAAATCCATCACACATCTCGTTAGAACATGAGAGGACTCAATGCTCAAAAGTAACAAAATACTCAAATTCCAACAAAATTTGGCAAAGTGAGAAAAATGGCTTTTTAACTTAAAATTGGTCGATTCAAATGGCGATATCAATTATCCAGAACTTGCTCAAGCCAATCTGTATCCACAATCATATAAAGAAGTTGGAGTACCACAACCTCCAATAAAGCGATCCCGTAAACATAATGGCATACAAGTTCTGGAAGACATGCAAAACAAGACGTGCTGAAAAACCCCCAAAAATCAAACATCAAGTAAACTCATCAAATTAAAATCCGTTTGCTCTTTAGGCATTGAATGTCACATTTCTATAGTAAATAACCAAAGTGGAGTGCTCTCGAAGAATTGGATACTAGAACACCTCTAAAACCACAAATTTGTGAAATTAAAACATGTAAGTGCTCATAAACACCCAACTAGGTAATGAAATTAAGCAAGATCATAGGGGAATACTAGTTCTCAACCCTCTCCACCAGAGTTGGAAAACTCTCACTTAGCAACAAGTCGCCAAACCCCTAAAAGCTTGTTCGGGAAAAAATTGGCCAATTTTTTCTAAAAAATCGGGAACCTAAAAAATCGCTAAAATTTATTTAAAAATACATTTGTTTTGAAAATCCACTCAAATCTGCCTTCAATTGCTTGCAATCACCTAAGAATGCCTTCGAACCCTTCTTCTCTCCCCTCCTTAAGCCTCTAAATGAACAAATGAAAACTGGCAAACTAAAAATCAATTTTTTTTAGCCTATATCAGTGCCCTGCACACGCAAATGGCTTTTTATAAAAAACTCGTGAGTTTTTTATTAAAACTTGCCGAGAACCCTGCAAGTAATTAGTGATTTTTCCCAAGGAGCTGAGTTTTAAAATCCACGATTTGTTTTGCCAAAAACTCGCCTGGCTGGTTAACTTGGCGAGTAATGAAAAATCAAAGATTAATCTGCGCGTGTGCCAACTATGCTCTCCACTATTGCTACAATTTCCAATCAAAATTGCATAGTAATTAAAAAATGGCGACTACCTTACATGAAGTGAAGAAATAAAAATGGAAGATGAAAATGCATTCGCTGCAAAAAATGGAGGACTCCACAAGAAATTAAGGATTTGTTGGAATGAATCCAACAAGCCACTACCCACAAGGATCTGATGCATGGATTGAACATACCAAGAAGATATGGATTTTCTCCAATGCAAACCTGGAGCAAAAATCCCAATTTCTCAAAAACAAGAATGAGAAGATATAAAGTCACTGTTGGCTAAAAGAGATTATAAAAAACACTTGAATAAATCAAAACCAACTATAGATATTGATTCTATTAAAATGAAATTTGATTACAGCAAATTAGATCACAAAAGAAAAATAAATCTTAAACCAAAACAAACCAGCATTTTAATTCTGTATTGTTTGCGACAACTGCAGAACTCTAAATGCACAAACACATGAGTCTAACACAATATGCATATGAAATCCAAATTTAAAAACTCGTGTCCGAGGGAATAACAATGTATCAATTACGAATACGCCGTCCATAGAAGGATAATGTTGCCTTAACATGAAAGGACAGTGAAACTATCTCCTATGGCATTGCTGGGGATATAGACACGCTAAAATCATGCAACTCGGGAATCTGTTAGTACATGTTTTCTGAAACATGCAAACATCAAGCGCAGCTGCTCACAATATATATAGCAGAAGCATATGTAATATAGCTAAGTTACGAGATTCTTTCCAGCACAAAGTCTGGTCCTTGTCCAATTCTCCCCAAATTCGCCTACAGAGACGCAGATTCGCTGCAAATCTGTCAAAAGAATCTGGGCAGAATTTGGAGCGAATTTTGAATAATTTGCTGCCCAACAGCCGAACCCAAGCTGAATTTTGTCTCAAAACAATTTTTTTAACTTTTTAAAAGTGTACATCAAGTGCAGCTGCTCACAATATATATAGCAGAAGCATATGTAATATAACTAATTTCCAGATTCATTCCAGCACAAAGTCTGGTCCTTGTTCAATTCTCCCCAAATTTGCCTACAGAGCCACAGATTCGCTGCAAATTCTGTCAAAAGAATCTGGGCAGAATTTGGAGCGAATTTTGAAGAATTTGCTGCCCAACAGCCGAACCCGAGCTGAATTTGGTCTCAAAACAATTTTTTTAACTTTTTAAAAGTGTTTTTTTTGCCTCATTTGGTCTATTTGATCCTCCCAACCCTAAAAGTGACCACTAAAAGGGCCAAAAAAGATGAGTTATATGTCATTTATGCATTTGTGAGTGAAAATGAAAACCTGCCTATAGAGAAAATCCAAATTGACAATTGGTGAAGTCCAAAATGACGATTATACATGAATATCTTTAAAAAAACAATGATATATTTTTGAATCTGGGGATTAAAATCTGAATCTCAACTTTTGATCTAGCTTGGTTAGAAATCCTCTAACCAATATAAAAAAATTCAGATAACTGCACTTATCTTTTGATGATTTCTTTCATCCTCAAACTGACCCTTGATATGAAAATATGTCCCATGCATGCGACCAAGCAAGTGTATGATGTTGTATGTATGGCTAAATGATGCACTAATATCCTATTGAAATGAAACATAGACATGGTGGTGTATGTTGCTATATTGCTTCACTATTAGCAGAGTGGTGTATAGACTTATCTGTTGCTGCATACACACACATATTTTTAAAAAGGAAACATATGTTTTGGTATGGATCAACCCAACCCAAAAAATATTTGGACGAATTTCGAACCCAAATCTCGAACCCAAATATAAAAAAATTCAGATAACCGCACTTATCTTTTGATGATTTCTTTCATTCTCAAACTGACCCTTGATATGAAAATATGTCCCATGCATGCAACCAAGCAAGTGTATGATGTTGTATGTATGGCTATATGATGCACTAATATCCTATTGAAATGAAACATAGACATGGTGGTGTATATTGCTATATTGCTTCACTATTAGCAGAGTGGTGTATAGACTTATCTGTTGCTGCATACACACACATATTTTTAAAAAGGAAACATATGTTTTGGTATGGATCAACCCAACCCAAAAAATATTTGGACGAATTTCGAACCCAAATCTCGAACCCAAATATAAAAAAATTCAGATAACTGCACTTATCTTTTGATGATTTCTTTCATTCTCAAACTGACCCTTGATATGAAAATATGTCCCATGCATGCGACCAAGCAAGTGTATGATGTTGTATGTATGGCTAAATGATGCACTAATATCCTATTGAAATGAAACATAGACATGGTGGTGTATATTGCTATATTGCTTCACTATTAGCAGAGTGGTGTATAGACTTATCTGTTGCTGCATACACACACATATTTTTAAAAAGGAAACATATGTTTTGGTATGGATCAACCCAACCCAAAAAATATTTGGACGAATTTCGAACCCAAATCTCGAATCCGCATCCGATCCGGTATTTGAACTGGCAAGTTAGTAATATAACAATAAAATTTCCAGCAGAACATTGACACTCCAGTGATGTGATTAGACATAAAGAATGTTGCAACATTGGTCGGCCCATTTTCCACTCCCTAGTGTACATTTAATTTAAATAAACATTACATTTTAAAATAAAATATTTTATTTAAATATAAAGCTTTTGAAATAATCATTTACAACAATATGAGCATAAATTAGTGAAAGTCTGACTGAAATATACAATAACATATAAGACACAATATAACAGGGAATCTAATAAAATCATCTTGATAACAATAGATAGTCTCGAATGTTGGATTTAGCCTAGAAATTAGATAAACAACAATAAGGAAAAAAAACTAGATACAAGAGAGACACAAAATATCTTTGGGAAAATCCTTCAAGAATTAAGGGAAAATCCAACCACACTAGAAAATATCACTTTATTGATCATAAGATTTCAAGTGTATAATATCCTTCGTTTGATGCGATATACATAACAATAGGAGACTCTTAACATTACAACCGAAGGTCTCTTGAGTTTTCCAAAATATCTCTTTTATTTTAAATACAACTCTATGTATTTCCATGCCTCAACGCATGTAGTATTACACGTCTTTATATTTAATATTACATTTTATCATAAATGCCCTCTTTTGCTGAAGGTGACCATAACGATAATAACATACATATTTCTACAGATAAAGATCTCTATTACAGCTACAATTTTCAACATCGAACACAAAATCTACTAGATATCATCATAAAGAATCATGTCACATCAATAACATAATCATGCAGATATGATCAAAACTGCAACAACATGATCTAAACTTCCATCATAACTAAGATATTGACTATTATGGTAAAATAATGAATGTGTTGTAGTTGTATTAAATAGAGGTAATGAAAACTCGTATAGATTTACAAAAACGATGTTTCTAAAAGAAACAATCATAAATGAAAGACGGAAATAGAAACTACCTAATAAAGTAAAAACTAACTAAGATGACCATTGAAGAGACATTATAATATTCTAATACCCCTCTTCAATGGTCATTGTCTATTTGTTGTCTTTTGGTCACAAATTTTACAAAACATTTTGTTGCTAAGACCCTCCTTGGATCTACAAAAATGTTAATGACCAAGAGGCCAAAATCCATCTAGAAAAAACAATAGTAAGCTTTGCAAGAAAAGATAAGAGCCTGCCATTGTCTTTGCCACCAACCCTTCCAAAATCGATAAAACATTTGACCAAAAATCCTCACAAAACATCGAACTTGATGTTGGACAACAAAGCTACTCTTCTGTGGAGACAAAGAGAACCACTAAGAACAACTAGCACAATTTGAGAAAAAATCGATTGACCCTCCAAACTTTGCAAATAAGCATGATGCCCCAAAATAGAGTGCAAAAAGCCATGATATTTTAAGGAGAAAAATTGGGAAAGCTATACACAAATTTTGAGGTGAAAAATTGATCAAAATTAGACAACAAAATTTGAGACATAGACCAAAAAATAAAAAGCTTCAATTTTGAGGAAAAATGGTAAAACCCAACATATAACTTTTTAGGAAAAACTTATTAAGCCGCCAGATAATTTTTGAGGAAAAAATTGTAAACCCACAAAAGAATCCCACACAACAATGAATCAGAATTTTTCAGAGGAAAAAAAAAATGAAAACCTATCATAGAATTTTTAAAGGGAAAAAATTATGAAAACCCATTAGAAAATTTTAAGGGAAAAAAATATGAAAACCCATTAGAGGAACCTTCTTGTGGCAAAACATGAGACTTTGCATGCTAAAACAGCACATGCAAGTAACAAAATGCACATGCAAGCAACATGCAAGGACGCACAACTCACTTGCAAATCAAATTTATTTTTCCAAAGTTAGAAATCATGCAATCAAAACCCTCGACCAAGCGCACAATTTTCAGCAAAATTCTTCGAAGATGAACCACAAAGTTTTCATAAAATACCTCTAACAGTTTTGTTTCCAAGAATCGAATAATAGAAAAATTTCTAGAGCAAAAAAGGCTCGAATTTTTTGCTATTTTTTTTGAAATTCCATCAACCCACTCTAATACCATATTATGTTAAAATAAAAAATGTGTTGTAGTTGTATTAAACATAGGAGATGGAAACTTCTTATATAGATTTACAAAGACAATGTTTCTAAAAAAAATGAACTAAAGACGAAAATGGAAACTACCTAATACACTAAAGACTAATTGAGATGACCATTGAGGAAACACTATGATATTTTAATACTGACAACCAAAATAATATATTGTCATTGAATGCATCTCAACATGCAGATAATCACAAAATAGCACAAGAAGAGTATATGTTGGATCAAAATAATCACAAAACAAGTGATGAGTAGGACAAGGAATGAAGCAAAAGTGATTCTCTAGGGAAGAATAGCCTATACAACCATTTATTGATCACCGCATCAAAGACTTTACAATCAGAGAAAGCAGTAAATATTGTTAATACATTGCTATGACACTTTTAAAGTCATTCACACTGTTGTCCTCCGACACAACTAGTCATTGCTCACCATGTCTAAAAATTTGGAATCCAAACAAGCAATTTTTTATTGTGTCAATCAATGCTTTGCTGTGACACTACTAGAGTCATTCACATCATCATCCTCTAATGCATCTTTAACTATTTCCATAGTTTTGGGTAAGAGCAATCAAAGTTGCTTTTAGTTTTGCATTAGATACAAACTTTTACAAAGGAGAGGGTCTTGAGGACCCTATTTTGTTTGTATGTTATCAAAAAGAAAAAACCAACATGGAAAACAACAAAGACCTTCAAGTGCTAGCAAACCATAAGCAGAAAACTCAGCCAGAGTACATTGGAAGCCACACCACATTGGGAATGGAAATGGATCTTTTTATATTCCATGATAACAAGGAATCTGTATTTTGGGTCTACAAATGACTTGTATTAAACAAAACTACCCTGTTCTAAATGCAAGAGGCACCCAACTGTGCTACAAATGAGGTGTACATACATTACCCTGCAACATTTGAGTTTGTGAGATCTCCTTTAAGAGAATAAGCTCCCCACCATCAGGCAAAGTAAGAAAGAGTCTTGATGATAAGCCTCTCACATGAAATATCAATAGCTTTCATAAACGGAATGGGCAACAACCCAGATTACGTAAGTGAGTACCAAATCACTGAGTCCCAACTCTGAATACATAAGTGAGCACCAACCCTCCTCTAATCACCAATTCTGATCAGCTGAAACATCATACAAAACTTTTGGTGATAAGCCTCTCAGATGAGGCTCCATGCTTAGAGTGAATAACATGGCCACTCATCATCCATCTAGCATCTCTAAGCATAAGTTGATTGTCCTAAATACACAAACATGTGGTTAAAAGGTGAAATCCTCCAGTATAAAGCTCTTTTCAGAAAGGACATCTTAATGCACTGGCCTTTGCATCCACACATCGCATTAGGATACAATTATGGCGGTTTTCCTTTTTAAATTGTACCTTCGTAACTATCCCAAGCAATGATATTTTTGAAAGGAGAGTTCTGATTATCATGTACACCATATTTAGCATTAAGATCTTCTGCCTGATTCTGCTTCTGATAGCAATAACAGTTGAGCTGCTGCTAGGAGAGCCTTGGCCAGCCAGTTATTTCAAGTTCCTTGGAACAAACTCTAAATAACAATAGCTGAATTCTTTGCACAATCAGATTCTTGCACCCAATTGACTAGGCAATATTCAGACCTTGTACAGCTTCTGCCCATTAAGTCTCAATCTGATTTAGATTTGACGAAAAAAGAGCCTGTAACAAAGCTACCTTATGTCTGATGTTAACCACAACATATACTCATTGAGTTGCCCTCCAGAAGCACCTTTCTTCTTGCATCTGTTTTGTAAAGGGCATCTTTGCTCCCTAAATTGGTACATTTTCTTGTTTAATGGTACATGAAGTTTTTACGGTCAAAGTATTTTAGTTTGGGCTAGCTACAACGTGGGAATGTCTTCCTATCTATCTTTCCACAATGGGTCCAATTTGTTTGTCTATAAGGACTCTTCCAGAAAATGTTGGATATGAACAAATTATTTCTTATTTGAAAACTGTGATAAAAAAAGAACAAATAGTTTCCATTGAAAGCAAGGTCAAGGTTTCATCTGAAGATACACAAGGCCATGGTTCTCTTTGTTAAAACTATTATCGAGGAGTTTGTCTATATATAGGAGGCGGTTTCCTTGTCTGAAAAGGTGGCATTTATTATTTTTATACAAAATAATGTGGTTTAGGTGGACCAACACTTTATTTTAATTGAGATTGATTTCTTCACTATTGGGAGTGACCTGCCTAAGTGCTTTAGCATTTTGTGTACTGTTGAGTGGTAAAAATGGGCTGTCTCAAGTTGCCTTGAATTTCTACTTGTTTTTTCCCCAAATTCAGTCCATATGCATTTGTTAAGCAGAGTTGTACTGCTTTCACAGCTATAAAGTGCTCTTTAGGTTGTTTGTTATTCTTTCACTAGCTCCAGCCTATTTCAGTTCCTGCCATTGTGGAATGCTGCATAATTATATGACTCGGAAAAAAATGAAGTAACCTTCTTTTTTGCAATAGTAACTTTTTTCCCATCAAATTTATGTTACTAAAAACTAAACATAAATATTTCGATGGTGCATTATTTATGGTGTATGTTTACCATCATTTATTGCACTCTTCGTTTATGATGCATATATGTTTTGTTCTTCATGTATGATATATTTATGACTAGACTGTCAATGCATTTGACAATTTGGCGTTGTGCAGGAGTTGCCTCGGAACCTTTTTTCATCCATAAATTAAATTTATGGAATGCCAAGAGACCATTGGAAGTGTGCTTAGCATCAGTGTTGTAGGTTGGTGCGTACCAATATGGTCTATGGATGTGTTCATGTATTGATGGAGCTGGGGGTGGGGTATTTTTGATGAAGTCGATGTGACTTGATTTTTAGCTTGCAGATTTGTGTTGTCACATTGTTACGAAACAGTATCCAGCTTACTGTTCATAATAATTTTGAGCTCAGTTTTGATGTCGGTGTCATAGATGGATATGATTCTGTACTTTTCGTGACAAGAATTTCTGCAAGTTGACGAATATTAACAGGGATTATAACTAGTTAAAATCAAGTATGCATTTTATCCTACAGATATGTTTACACACAAATAAACCCACACAAACATGCATGAATTGGGCTTTAGATATTCACGTAACACAAATATATATTATATTAGTTAGAAGGTAATTTGTATGTTTAGAGTTTCTTCTGTTTGCACTAAACAGAAGACATGAATCTGCATGGTTGAAGTTATTTATTCCAGAAAAAAGTATTCTTGATCATGATTAAAAATTACTGTGGGAATTGATTTTATCTTTTTACTGCCATTTAGTCACTATACCTTCTTTGCCATGAAGTTTATTGTTACAATTAATGTTGTTTGCAAGCCAATTTTACTGACACTGTTTTTTTTGCTCTTGGTAAAATTGCAAAGTTTGCATTGGATACTAGGCTATTGGAATATGATGCATGCACCTATTGTATTACTGTATTACCCTTTGGATGACCTCGCATTACCCATTTATAGTTTTGGTGGAAAGCTATAATTAACATTTATCAATGACCAAGTTATTATCAACGGTACTCAATAGGATGCCCAAAAACAAGTGACCAATTTATTTTCTTAATAGGCCGCTCAGGTAATACAGGCAACGGCACTTTGAGATCTGCTCAAATTGAAAGATGCCACTATGGAAGCTGCACCAAACTGGCTGCCCATACCTAAAGAAAGTGATGTAATAGTGGCTAAAATGCAATTATTATGTTGAAGTAGTTTACAGATTTGATGCAAATTCAAAATTTGGTCCTCCACAAGCAATTCTTATATTCTCCACCTATTCAATTCACAATGAGATTCCACAATGATTTCCCGTCAATCCTCAGTTGTTCACCAAATGAGCTTAGATAAGCCAATTTTGATTAAGTGGTATTGGTCTGAGATTTACCCTTTGATGTCCAAACTATTAGTGGGAATGAAATAATGAACAAGCAGGCATCCTTTGGTCAAAGTGCATTTGCCTATATATAGCCCTCAGAATGTCCATCTTTTTTCTAAATAACAAGTATCCTTGAACTTTTAGAATACCTCTTTACCTTCAGACACTTAATGAAAGTATGAAAAACATCTCATTTAAAAGTAATATAATAACTTCACTAACATTATTTCCCCTTAAGCCATATAGCCCCGAGAATGTCCATCTTTTTCCTAAATAAAAAGTATCCTTGAACTTTTAGAACACCTCTTTACCTTCGGACACTTAATGAAAGTATGAAAAACATATCTCATTTAAAAGTAATATAATAACTTCACTAACATTATTTCCCCTAAGCCATAGGAAATGTGAGACATGCTTTTGGAACCTCATAGGAACTTATCAAACGATAGTTCACTTTCTTTGGAATTGTTCTCCTTCAAGCACTATCATTTTGGATGCTTCAAAAAGTGGGGTCTCTTTTTCATATGGCATCTTCAGATCGAAATCATTTTATTGCAACAAGTACTTAGCAATGGCTTGGTCCCTCATTTTTCCTTTAAGTTATATTGACAGTGGGTGACATCATAATGAGTTTTCTTTCATCATCTAATTGTGGCAGTCCGTGGAATGTACAATATTCGTCTCAATGCCGCTTTGATCCATGACATGGAAGTTGTGAAACTACTGTTTTTTTTACTAGTTTTGGCTCATAAACTACTCCTACATTAGTTATGATTTTATAAGGGCTATCAAAACTTTGGCTTCAATTTCTTTTACTGCTTTTCCTTCAATGAAGGTTGTATGTAGATCATATCTCCGACTTAAAACACATTTTTGCACCATTGATTCACATAACATTGTTGTTCATTCCGAGTGTTGAAGATGATTTTGAAGATGACCATATAGAAGTCTTGACATTTCAGATGGTCTTCAAGAATTTAATTAGCTGTCCAATTATTTGTGCACATCAAATGGTAAATCCATTAGCCATCATCACTTTGAATTTCTCAAAACGTTCAACTAGGCCCCTTCTTGCCTTAGTTCCTTTGCCTTCAAATTTGTGTTAGTCTCATTGCCAATCAAAATGATGGTCCTTCTTGCCCTAGTTCCTTTGCCTTTAAATTTTTGTTAGTCCAATTGTCAATCAAAATCAAAATCTTGATCCTTTTTCTTGTGATCTCTGGCCAACCTCTTCGGTGGCACCCTCACTAGTGGTTCGAGCTTTTGTTGTAGTTGTAGCCGGTTTGTGTTAACAAATTGGTGACTGTACTAGGGAGGGGTTTGAATCCCACCAGTGCTCTTTACTCGCCTCGTGGTTGCATGTGTCCCATGCGGACCTCTTAGCTCGGGGGGCGACACTGTTATGATGTGGGACCCTCAACCCCTCCCTTCGGACATGTGCAGACTCTAGCTAACCTCTCTGGTGGCACCCTCACTAACAGTTCGAGCTTTTGGTGTAGTGGCAGGACTCTATTTTGGATTTTTTCGTAGGATTGTGTAAGACATTAGTCCAAAATAGTGTACTCCAAGGTGAGCCTTCTTTTGATCACCTTTCGAATAATAGATGGTTACAATAGTTCATTTTGCCTTGATCCTCTTCTTTTTCACATTGTTCATTCACTCATATATGAGGAGTTCCTTTTGCTTCCTCATTAAAAATGACTTTAATGTAATGCACTTAGAGGAGTTCCTTTTGCTTCCTCATTAAAAATGACTTTAATGTAATGCACTTAGCCCTTGTTTAGGCATTTGTGACACCACATCTAATGTTTTTTGCAATGGAAACAACTTTTATTTTTGTAGCTCATTTCATTTGTCTTCATTCTTTTTCAATGTTAATGAGCTATTTTGTGTACTTGACTCTCTATTTTGGATTTTTTTGGAGGATTGTGTAAGACATTAGTCCAAAATACTATACTCCAAGGTAAGCCTTCTTTTGATCACTTTTGGAATAATAGATGGCTCCACTATTTCCAAAATTAAATCACAAAATTTGATCCGCTATTTCCTTTGTAGTGCTCCATTTGTCCATAGTGTTCTTGGTGGGCCAATTCTTGAAAGTATAATTTTTGATCAAACCTATTAAATTGTTCAACTATTATTCTTTTCATTGAATCGTAAATAGTAATGATGATGCTATGGCTTTGCATCACCATGCCAAGGTATAACTATTCATTGTCCACCCATTCTAGGCAAGGAAAACCAAAACCGCTTTGGGGGAGGTATAGTCGACACAAATGGTTTGGCAATAGTCCAAATAGTAATTCCCACGTATATTTAATCCTTGGTTTTGTAGAGGATTTTCTCAACAATATCCCATTGGCAACCAATCCTGTCTACATATATGGTGTAAAACTGATATGATGTAAAGAAGATGGATTGGACACCATGAGAGAGTTTTTACCCTTGCCCACATCTTTGCAAGGAGGGGTAGTATCAATAGGGCAAATATTAATATGTTTGCCCAAACATATTATAAGTAATAATATGGGTAGAGGTGGAAAATGAGATCCTTGGTATAGAGGAGTGAAATTTTTGGCTTACTTGGGTTGTTTGAGTGAAATTTTTGGCTTACTTAATGGAATTCTCCAAAGAAGAATTAGTAAGAAGCTCATCAAAATTTTTTGATCATATAATTTGATCCTTTTGCACTTTATTACAGTACCTTGTCTGTCAAGAATCTATCACCTATTTGTTTAAAATGAAGAAAATAGGCATTGAATGAAATGGGGCTTATCAATACTACAACAAATAGCTTGATTATTCAAATTTCCTAATGACACCTAAAATACTTGCATCTCCACTCCTAACTATAATTGTAATGTCTCCCCTATTTTCTCTTATGCATAAGGTACTTCTTGATAAGGTCTTGATATTGTGCCTATAGTTGTGCCCTTCGTAGTTTGAATGTGGATCAATGTTGTGCTTTGATCTTGTTCTGGATACTTCATTTATGTAGTATGTGGTTTTGAATGCTTACCTTATGCTCAATTTGGATAAATGCTTCATGATCATTTTGGATTGAATTATATTTTTGCATAGGGATGTATACTTCCTTTCTTGTTTGTGGTTGCGAGAACCAAATGTTTCAACATTTGATTATGATCATGAGTTGGTTATGGTGTGATATTCTAGCCATTTTGGATGTGATTGTGGCATTGGAGAAAAAAATTAAGGAGATAGAATATTGTTGTGATTAAGAATAACAATTCTAGCATGGAGATTGATGTGAATCTAATAAATCATTAACAAAGTTTTGTTTTACGATATTAATTACTTTACATGGTAAAGTTAAATTTAGTGGATTATTATGATGGTGATATGATGTTGACCATGTTTAGGGAATATTTATTTCCACATTGGTGCAATGAAATAATTTTGATGTTGTTAGTTCATATAGTTAATGAGATCAAATTGTTTATCGTGCTTTAATTGATGATTAGATGTGAAAGTGATGATAATATATGATTACAAAATATGAAAATGTAATATATAGGATTATGCACGGAATGGCATTTTGTAATTGTAAGTAAATGTTAAAGTGGAGGCTTTCATTTTTGTAATATTGTTGTGAAAATGATATTAGAAACATGTGATTTTGCCAAAAGTGTATTGTGTATTATGTTCTTTCATTCCTCATTTGATTCAATGATGCAAAGTTAGGTCTAGGTACTAATGTGGGTGTAAAGAGTGGCTTGTATCACACACCCAACCCAAAGTAGTATGCAATCATAATGACAAGTTTCATAAGCAACTAATAACTAAAACTTGTCATGGGATAATATATTAATGAAGACAAGTGGATTCTCCAAGTTTGCTTGGAATGCTTGTATGGTCCTAATGATATATTGAGAAGGCATGCCCAAACATGTAGGTTTTGATTTTTACTTTGAATAGTATGCTAATATTTCCCAGGTTCTTGTATGATTGTCATTGTCGCTCACTTGAGAGAATGCTTGGTTGCATGCATTGCTTCTTAATGAGTGTAAGTGATGGCATTATGTGTCCTTAGCTCTCCAATATCTAGGTGGTTGTAGAATGAGTAGCACCCTATGGATTTATTGTTGCTTATAAATTTTGATTATTGTGTTGTGACATATGTTGCATGGCAATTTTGAGTTTTGTTCTTGTTAATGCCTTGCCTTTATTTTTGCCAATAGAGGCTATTTCCCCATTCGTTTATGATAGTTATTATTGCTCAAGACACCTTTCTTTCCTATTGGTGCTTTATGATATGGTGTTATACTGGTGTTGACATCTCTTTGTTTGATGTTATTATTCATGTTTCAATTGTAGCATTTATGTTGACTATATGCTTCTTTCCTATTGGTGCTCTATGATATGGTGATATATTGGTCTTGACACCTCTTTGTTTGATGTTATTATTCATGTTTCAATTGTTGCATTTATGTTGACTATTTGCTCCATGTTGGCATTGTGTAAACCTCATCCCTATTTGGCTTTTTGTATGAATATTTTAATAATTCGACTATCTCTACGAGCATGCTAGGTTTGACTTGAGGGCTCCATATGTTTGCGTGACATTGCTTACCAACATTGGTGACTAGTGGACTTGTTACAAGATCATCCTAGCAGAGTTCATCAAGCATTGTATAGGGCATGGGGCTTTATAGATATTGATGATTTGTATATTAAACACTCCAAGTGGAGGATGATGTAATATGATGGTTTATAGATGATAGTTCTATGTGATCCGATATTGGGATCAGGTACAATTTTTCAATTTTATTCTTATTTATTGATGTATCATGATGTTATTGTAGGGATACTTATATCGGTGCTTTAAAATGAATCTAAAAGTGTCATTTGCTCGTGACTAGTGTAGTGTGGTTTATGGTTTTTTAATCCAATCTAGGTTCATTTAAGAATCCAGTAAGCTTCCCATAGGATCCAATAGTTTTCATTGAGTGTGAAAGGAATTGTTTAGGGAAGTTTAAGTTGTTCTAAACATACATTTAGTAGTGCCTTTTTGCCTTCTCAAGTGCCCTTTAATTGAACAAAACTGTTGTTATGTTAAGCATAAGCACCCTTCTACTGAACAAAAACAACCTACTAGTGAACGAAGATATACAAAAGTGTCCATTTAGCCATAAAACTTGCAATTCATGTCGAAGAGGGTTTTGGGAACTCACAACATTCAATTGACTCCAATCCAATTATGTTGTAGATTTGGACAATTTTTGTAGTGTTCAAGTGCAAGTCGGTGTTTGATGGAATCCATCCATGATTCACAAGACCTTGGAAAAAGGTTTAGTTATTTAAGTTTTGAAACTTCATGGAGGGTTTTAGACGATTCAATCAATCCCTATATCATGCCTAATATGTTATAATACCTTTTCCTTTTCTTGGTTGTGTTTCATGGTTTGAATCTTGTACTTATGCAATGTGTCTCAATGACAATGGACATAGTCTAGAGGTTTGAGCTACAAAACTTCACATGTTGCATGCAATTGACTTAAATACTTCCATTTTTTTATTGCATACTTTTAAAATGTTTTTAACCTCTTATCTTGAGTTATCCTTGGTGGAGGATTGCTTCTAGTATGAAAGCTTAGGTTGTAGTAACAGAATCTTTGGTTATGTTAGTCACCTATGAAGTTGATGTTGTTAGTGCATGGTTGCCTCTTCAAGTTAGAAGCTAGTGATTAAATTCTTTCTTGGGTTACTTGGATGACATTTTCAAGCACTCTCTATGCATTGATTTGTATAACATGTGGTGGAGGAAGAGTACCTTCTAGATCGTATGCACCCATTAGTGATATATATACACACACACACACACACACACACACACACACACACACACACACACATACTTGAAAGCCTTTTAAGAAGGCTACTGGTGATTATTGGTGTGTTACTCCATTGCCAGTGTCTGGTTGGTTTTCATGTGATTTAAGTATGGATGGTTTTGGCAACAATAGTTATTTTGACTCATTTGACCTAGCATGATAGTTGATGAGTGTATGTTGTTTAGGGCTTTTATGAATCTTCTATATCTCAGGGAGTTCTAGTATGACGATCTCCTTGACGATTGAATATTTCTTTCATGGAGGTTTTGTGGTCCTTGAGTAGACTTACTGCTTCTATCCTTAGTAGGATAACATGATTGTTCACTTGTTGATTAGAAGTGAATGTTAATGATTGGATCCTAATTGAGCTTGTTTGATTGCAGTTGTTGGTGGGTGTTGTATTAATTATGATAGAAATATAATTAATTCTTTCTTATGATAATTTGATAATTATATTGGAATGCATTGTACATTAGGTCTAGAAATAAATTATCACTGTACACGTGATACAATTACAAGAGAAAGTTGTGTAAATCCTCTTAGTAGGCCAGTTGGATAAATTATAGGCATCCCTAAATTTTGTTGTTTATTATATTTATATGATAACCATTGTGGCCTGTAATCTTGAAACATATGAAGGAGACCATTCATTTCATCTTTATCTTGTATGTTGTGCATTATGAGCCATGGTATGCTGTTTTACTTACCTTATGTATTACCACAAACTATTTCTATTGAGAATTTGACAATATTTTTCATGTTGTTTGTGACCTTGTGTGGATCTTATCTTGAGAGTGTACCATTTTTAATCACACCCCTATGCAATTTATCACTTAGGCCCCATTTTAGCATGTATGACCTCCTACATCTAGTTCCACTCTCCTAGTTCAATTATATCTTGAAAGCGTCTTCTCCTTTCAATTTTGGACTACATTGAAGTGACCAAGGTTCCATGGATGCCCTTCTCTTGGGAGTAGGTTGACTTGGGTGCCTCACTCCTACCAATTTAACCCTAGATTCAAACTGTGTAATAGTCAATTTTTCTAAGTGAAAATTTTAAACATTCATTGTTTTCCTCTAAGCTTTGCACCCTTTAGTTCTTGGGAGATGTATATGAGAAAGATATTCTCTTCATTTTGAAATCCATCATCAAGTAATCACTTTTAATTATTTTAAGCGTTCAAGCAATCCAACACTAAAGTATTCAAGACCTTCATATCTAACATTGTGACAAGCTCTAATATCCTTCATGGAAGCTTCAATAGTCTTGTGGAGTCATGCTATTGCACAAACACTTGTATTTTTTTTCAAATAACATTGTATTAGCAAAGTATATAGCATTTCAATTTTTAGATCTAGCCCATGCTACATATGAGCATGTTTTTATTTCAATTATATATCCTTCATGCAATCATGAATTCTTTTTCTCACTCAAGTCTTGTGGAATCATGTTCTCACATCAACACTTGGGATCACATTCAAATAGCATTATACTAAGAGATTAAAAATTTACATTCTCAAGTCTAAGATATGCTACATAGTAGCATGCTTTTATTTTAATTATATACTATTTCAGTTTCATTGTTGATTCTAAAACTAACATTTGACTTAGTTCAATCCCTTTGCACACAATATTTCCCTTCTTTTCTATGTGCAGGAACGATAGGTGGATGTACAACAAAAGTTGAAAATGAGTAGGAGTAGATCTATAGTCTTATGGTTCTTGGGAGTGAAATTGTTAGGAGTAGACCAAGCTAGGTGCCTTAACCTAGGATTAGGATGACCTAAGGATATTGCTCCCTCCATTTCAATTTTTTTTTAGACCACAGGCCAGATACAATTTGTACATCGTAGCTTGCTGTTAGATTTTTTTTAGTTTTCATTTTTTCTATACATGTTGAAAGTAATATTTTCTTCTTGTTCCAATCTATCTTCTTCATTCATTTTCTTTGATTGCATAGTCATCCTTCAATCATCATGAAGATCCATTAAATTCACCTTGCACCCAAGGATCTTGAGGCAAGTGGACTATTTTCCTTCCAATGCAATGGTAAATAGATCTAGATTCTTAGTTTGTTTATATAGGCCGATGAACTTTATTTTGCAACCTTACATTTTGGTAAACCTAACTCATCTTAAAATTTACTTAATTTTGATTTCAATGTCTTAGATCTAATACATGTACATTTCATTAACCTATATTTTTATATACAATTACTACTTTTTATACATTTAGAGACTTGGTTTATCAAGGATGAGAGTTTGGTGAACTTGACATATCCTATAGTTTGATTTATTTTGATTTAGATATCTTGATATGATTTATATGAATTGCATTAACATATATTTACATAATGCCATTTTAAAATTTCATACATTTAGAGACCTAGTTCACCAAACATTACCTTTTGGTGAACATAATGCATCTTACATCTTACATAGTTTTGATAAAGATATTTTCTTTCATTTTCTATGACCTCATATTTGTAAAATATACAAAGAAATTACATAAAGTTTCATACATTTATCACATTTATTCATTATGTTTTAAATGATATTAGTTTCATAATGCATATATATTTTTTCCTTAGTTTTGTTGTGCTACGTTTCTTAGTTTTATTGATCCCTTTTAAGGACCTTCCTATCTGTGAGGACATATTGGTGGAAGAAGATATTATTAACACTACTCTCAATGATTGACCTATTAAGAATTAATAATTGGAAAAAGACACTTTGGAGAAAGAGGATAATATCCTCAATGCTCAACCTTCCAAAAATGAAACCTTTGAGAAAAGAACCCAAACAAGTCAATGAAGTCCATGTTTTTAGTAGTAAGAAGTTGAAGATTTTTGTCAACGTACATCAAGACGTTCTCCAACTTAAAATAATACTAGTGATTGTGCTGAAAGGTGTTCAACAACTTGACTACCATGAAGTAGCTTACACATATAACAGTAAGGATAACTAGAAATATTTAAATATTCTCCTCCGTTCATAGCCTTTCCTCATCTCCCCCCTTCACTTCACAAAAATGTGGCAAGGAGTATAATCTTATTGAGAGTTTTTGTTCTACTCTTGTTTATATATCCCTCTGGGACTTAATTAAACATTTTCCCACATACCATACAATGCTTCAAGATGATTTGAAAAAAATCGTTGTTCCTCCTCTTTTAGGACCTAATGATGTGGCAACCTTATGAAGTATACTAATATCATGTTCTACCAAGATGACTTCCCTTATTTATCAGTTTAAAATCAATGTGATCCTCTTATAATTGTGGTCCTTATTAATAAAAAAAAGGCTATGATAAGAAATTTAATAGATAATAAATCCAGTTTTGATATTTGCAGTACTTATTGCATAACATCATCATGGATCCCAATCTTATCCAAAATAATTATCCCCTATCTCTCTAGCTTAAAAAATCTTGCTAGACAATCCTTAGGAACTATGATCTTACCTATTGAGATTGGTTATGCTATTTTGTCTACAACTATCATATGTCCTGCCTTATACTCTTACTTATAATTTTCTTCTAAGTAGACCTCAACTTCATGCTACTCAATTTGTCCCCTCAAATACTCTTTGTAAGATCAAATTTGTGTATACCAATATATTATATATCATTTAATCCACTTATATATTGAAAAGTTACTTTAAATTGGAACATTTTTATATTGATTCATGAATACAAGTGGTACACCATATCTTACCTCTAAAAAAAGAGCTCATAGAAAATGGTTGCAGGTTATTAGATTTTATATTATGTTTTGTGAGAAAACATAAAGTTCCCAAGTCTTACACTAGAGCCTCAAAAGCGCCTAGTGTGTTACTCGTTCAACCCTATTCTCCTATCATTTCAACTCTTAGTCTTGGACATGGTTTAGGATGTGTGGAACACAGAATTAATACTCATGAGAGACCTAGATCACACTTGTCTAAGGAAGATTTAGGTTCCCAAAATCCTCCTTTGTTGATGTCCTCTCCCCTATTTCATAAAATAATTATGTCTTTTATGCCTCACTTTAACCAAGATAACATCTTTTCTAACCTTCTTTGTGCCAAGTTGATTACCCGACCCCAACAAAATAGGTCCAATATCATAAATTTTACACACATCCTAAGGTATCCAATTCTCCACTTAATAATCACAAATTTTAGTGTGAAATCATTCTTACATGCATTCAGTTATAAATATTTAAACGATTCCTCAATTTTATTTCTATATAGAATTATAGGCATGCCTCTTTAATTATTTCATCTTTAATAACCACTAGTATAAATAGTCTCTATTTTATTATCAAAAACCTTTTGTATTTATCCTTATATCAAACCTCATTTTCATACATATTTTGGGTACCACCATATCCAAATTGAACCATGATAAAAATACTAGCCTTAAATAGTTAGGATAGGGCGAATGAGTTGTTAATGGGTGATTTAAGTCACCCCAAACTTAGGAACCACTTCATACTACATAATTCATGGCCCAAATTTGAAAGATATAAATATCTTAATTTTTTAGTAGGATCCCTAGACCTATGTTGATCTCCTTTGAATTGGAGCCACAAAATGGCTTGGTGACATATATAAACAAGACTACCTCCCTTTTTTTAGTATACTATCAACTGAAGGATACCTCAAGAAGTGAATTCAAATCAAGGAAATAATCAAACATTCAAAGACTTAAACAATTTAAGGTATACAAGTATTCAAGGCATTTCACCCCTTTCACTGTGTCTATCTTTATGTAAACATGTTCTTTTTGATTTCCTATTAGGTTTTTGGAGTCATTCTATTGCTCAACACTCATGATTCAATTTCAAGAATAATTGCGTTGTCAAGATATAAGACATCTTATTCTAATATGTAGGCTTTGCTTTTTATTTCAACATGCTATCATTTATAATACATTTTCAATTCAATGTCATGGTCAAGTCCAACATAGGGGATTAACTTAGGAAAACCCCTTTCTACCATTTTTTTCCCATTTTCCATGTGCAGGTGGCAAGAACCATGACTATAGACAAGGATACAAGAAGGTTTAAAATAGAGCTATAGTTAACTAAAGTTTGACTAGATTCTACTTGGTGTAGAGAAAGTGTAAGGAAACTTGGCAACAAAGAATATAACCATTTCCACATAACCCATAATAGATCTGAAATAAACATGAAATTAAAATCCACATGCAAGAGAATAGACAACATACCACAAAATGTGACACAAGATATACCCTGGGAAACCCTCATTGAGGGAAAAACCCAGCCTCCAAAAGCATCCATCACCATGTATTATTCAGCAAAAAATACCATTGCCATACAACCATGGAAGCCTTCATGGCCATAGCCACAACTGAGCAAACTATGTGAACAAGCATGAATCCACACATCCCATGCCATGCTTCCAACCTTCACAAATGCTCCCTTGGCTAACCTGTCAAGCCTTGTCCCGCTCAACTCTTGCCTTTCTCTTCTCCTTGTCACTCTCTCTGTCTCTCTCTACAACAACTACCCTTGTGGCTGCTTATATAGTAGCAAGTCCCACAAAACCACCAAGTGGTATTACATAAACCATGTGCTACCTAACCTACTGACCCCGCATTTAATATTGGGCATTTAATTCTTTTTCCCAATATTAAATAATTACATAAAATATTTTTACAATGTTACAATACAACTCATCAAGAATATTCCATGGGAATCTTTGCATGTTGCACATCCATCTAGATGCAACATTACATAATAAAATAAAATAATAAAATAACAATATTATGCAATGTGTGCAACACCCATTATCTCAACAGAAAGTTGACTCAAAAAATGACATCCAACTGTCCCCAACCTTACCAATATTACAACAAAGAATTGGTAAATGCTTTATACAAGAGAGCGTCGAGGCCCCTAGATATAGTCTTAGAATTGGGTTATTAGCCTATTAGTTGTCTATGTATGAAAAAATTTCCCTCCTCTCTCTTCCTAACACTAGATATCACATTATTTATTCATTTGTTCAATTGTCTTCCCTATTAGCTAATTATCATTGCATCCTCCTAGTTCTCAGTTCTTCTTGAGCCCAGTGGACCATCTTCTTTCTAATGGAAGAGAAGATAAGCTTACTCTTCCTAATTTTTCCATACAAGAAAATGACCCTATTTTATTTTGTTAGTATTTGGTGAAGACAAATCTTTACATCTTAATTCTAATTTTGATATATAGATATGATTCGTATGCCTGATATCTTTTTTATTTCGTGTTTTTAAAAAATAGTTCAATCTTGAATTGCACTTGTCAACATAATATACAATAAAATAATATTTCATTTCTTGCATTTTTGTTTCATCTCCTGTTTATCAAATTTAGTTTGTATATATTTACATCCCTTTCATTTATGTATACCTTATGTGCATTCTATAAATGGAGTTTTTATCTACATTTTCTAATTCTTTCAATTTTCCTTCAAGATTTTCAATATGTTCCCTTTGATGCACATGATGGTAAGATTAGTTCTTCATTTCATTAATACTTGCAATATACCCTCTCCCAAAATTAACCCCAAAAGAGGAAAATTTGGTCCAATAAGAGATTATCAACACATGTACTAAAAAATATACTTTTTAGGGATGAACATTTAAGGAATTATGCTAATCCTTCTCCCAAAACATTTTTCTTGTATGAGGATATTTCGGAGCAAGAGGACGATATTATAATTCATTTTTTAATGTCATCTTACCTCATTACACTTAAATAAATTCTCTTCTAGAGATGAAATATTAATGGGTATCCCCTTAATCTTATTCTACTCATAAGGATACTTTTGAAGTGGATAATATCATTAACACTTCCCTTAATGCTCTCCCTTATAAATATGAAAAAAAGAGACGTACCAAGTCAATTCCATGTATATTTTTGGAAGTGAGAAGATTACCATTAGTTTCTACCTTTGCTAATATCTCACTAAAACAAAAATAAACCAATAGAAATATTAAATAGTTCTCAACAATCTAATTATTATCTAATAAATCCCATCTATAATACCAAAAAAAACTTGAGAAAAAATTAAATATTCCTCACTTCTCATCCTTTTCTTCCCTCACCTCCTAATCCTTCAAAAGAAGTTGTAAGGAGTATAATCTTATTGATTAAATTCAAGATGCTCCTAATAAGATTTCATTTGAGACAAATCAAATTCCACACAGACTCACACACACTCCAAAGTATGCTTTAAGGCACTTTGTAAAACCTCATTGGACCTACAAATGTGGCATTCTTGGAAGAGTGCATGAATACGATAGAAACTAAAGTTGACATTGTGTTCTCCCAAGATTAGTTTCCTTCTTTAAAATTTAAAAATCAATATGACACTTTTATGAAAGAGATTCTTATCAATTAGAATGCTACTATAAGAACCTTGGCTGGTAATGGATCCAACCTTAATGGTTGTAGATTCAACTTGTTACATTAAATCAAAGCAAATCCCAATCTTATGCAACCCTTTGATTTTTTCTCTATTCATTGCTTTGACAATATTGATAGAGAATTCTTAGGTACAATCATTTGACCTCTTACTATAGGTCCAATTAAAAAACCTAGCATTATGGTTGTCATTCCCAATAACTATAATAATAGAATTTTTCTAGGGAGACATTAGTGGTATGCCACACAAATAGTCCCTTCAAATATTTATCACAATTTTAAGTTCATTTATAAAAAATAAAATTTATACTATTTTAGGCAAACATAAATTAAAAAGTTTCTTACAATTGGAACATTCTTCAATTCCTTCACCAATACTAAGATATACACCATCTCTTACTCCTAAGGTGAAATTAATAGGAGATGGTTGGGTGCTCATTAAAATTTATTCTTTCTGTGATATTGCTATCAGGATTTAACTGTGTGATTTTGATTCAAACTCATTGATCCATATTTCATGAGTTTGACTCAAAATCACATAGTTAAATCCTGATAGCAATATCACAATTTGACTTGCTTTGGAAATTATCTCCTACTTATCTTTATTCTTTCTTTCATTGGATAATATGAAGTTATTAATTTAAAATAGTTTAGTGTATCACCTATTTAAAATTCTATCAATTCAGCTCCTAATATTCCACATGGTTTAAGATGTGTGCAACAAAGCATAAATAAACCTACATCATAATTGACTATGGAAGAGTTTGTTGAACAAGTAATATAACTAAGAGGGGGAATCAATTATTCCTACATATGATTTTTTTTGATCTTTCATTTTCTCCCAACTACTATATTTTGCACCAAATTTTGACAACAATTTGTTACACTAGTTGGTGATACTTCATTAGGCACATGACTAAACATGCTACTAAACAAGCATTGAATGTTTAGATGGTTGATTCCTTAGTCATACATCCAACATCAATGAACATCACAATACCAATGCCACAATCACCAAAATGGAACAATGATGATAATTTTTTGATTGGGCCTCTGCTAATGTGTTGTCTTTAGAAAACTGACGCCCTTTTCAATGAGTTTTCCATTGCATGTATAGCATCCACATAGACATATTTTTGAATTTATGTTGGTCGTATGATGGCATACATCATATGTTCTATAAAAAAAATTCATGTTACATCAAAATTCTGATGACTTGTGAATGTTACTTTTGATGAAGCAAATCTGGGGGCAATAAAACCACAATTCATATCCATGGACAACAAGTGGAGCTAAAAAAACCATAATTTCCAATACACATTTATATTTTTGTTAGAGATGGATGGGTTTTTAGGTTATAGACCATTATAGATGTCAAAGTTTTGACTTTTTATGGATGAGGGAATGTGCCCAACAAACTAATGGAAAAAAAACAACTAATAGACTAGAAGATTGCTAATCAAAACAACTACAAATGGCCTTATTAAAGAACCAACAATGAGTTTTGACCACCAATAATTTTATGAATATCCTCAACATATACAACCTTTACCTCTACATATAAGAGTTTCTCAGAGAAGGTATATGCACAAGTGACAAACTCATAGATTTGTTGAAGCATTGTTGGGAGCTTGACCCTACCTCAAATGTACTACTGATGATTTTGTAAGATTTGGATATATCACTAGTACATTTGTGGCTAGCCCATCTCCCAGAAATGCTTTATCAAATTTTACGTTCTCGTCCCTTGTGCATATACCTTCTCTGATAAACTCTTATATATAGGTGAAGGTTATGTATGATGAAAATATTCAAAAAATTGTTTGTGGTCAAAACTCCTTGGTGGATTTTAAATAAGGGAGTTCTTAGCTATTTTGATTAGAAGTCTTTTGGTCTTTTAACCATTTCAATTTTCTTTCTTGTTGAGGGCATTACTTCACCTATATGAGTCAAAATTATGATGTCTACTACAATCTATAATTAAAAATATATAGACATCTCTAACTCACGTGCAAACATGTCCTAGAAATTATGTTTTTAATCTCTGCTTGTTGTCCATGTTTATGGATCGAGGTTTCAATTTTTGTTGACTTTATTCCTCAAAAGTACCATGTGTGTGTGTGTGATAGTATAAGAAAAATCATTTGAGCAAGACCAATATTGATATTTGATATTGAATTAGGGTCACCTCCTACATTGCCTGAAACCAAGAGACTGATGCAGTAAACATATGAAATTAACATTCATCTTCAATGACCAATTTAGATGGCATAAAAAGGTAATCTAGAAAAAATAGGCAGCATAAAATGATAATCAAGGAAACATATACATGCAATGCCTTAAAAAAATGAATGACAACTGACAAAGAAATGACTGATTCTAAGAGACTATATTACAAGACCTATAGTCAATAACTATCCTTGATAAACCATATTTCTTAAGCATAATGACAATAAGAAAAAAGAAAAAGAAAAGGAAGGAGCATAACTTAGAAAAAAGGGAGATTCATTAAAACATCAGTTATCATGGAATTTTCCATGAATTTAATAACATTTTTGACTCCATATGTCACACACTATAAAAACTTGTCCTTTTTTCATCTTCAATGACCAATGTACATGGTATAGAAAGGTAATGTAGAAAAAATAGGTAGTATAAAATGATAATATCACATTCTAATATACACCAAAGTGTGAGTTGTCTTACCAATAGTTTCACATTCTCCAATGTTAAGCTACCTTATTCATAATTCAAGGCAAAGACATTGAAGTATTGATTTGAAATGTAATTATTAAACCAACTCAAATAAACAAAATTTTATTTATTTAATTGCATACAAATGTGGTCAACCACAATTTTGAAGTTGTAAAAGGACAAAAAATACCTAATATTTTAGTCATACGATAGGGTTATTCATTTTATTTAATCACTGCAAAATGTAAATTGTGTTGTTTTATGAATTAGTTTTGTTTAATGAATTGGATGAGCATGTGAAGTTTTTGCAAATTATAGTTACAACTTACAAGTGATAAAGTTACATACCTTTCATTCTGGGTGCATAAACAATGGATGCAAATAGTTGATTGACAATCATTATTTGCATCCAAGATAATCCCAAGTCATGCCACATTTAATGAGAACCAGGTATTGTAGCTTTAATTTCTTATACCTCACCATGTTTTTTTTACAACTCCTTGAATATCTCCATATTCATAACCTGACAGGACAAGAATACAAGGCATTTCATAAGGCAAAAATTTCTCCATGCAAATTTTTATGTAAAAAACTTAATATGAAAAATAAATAGTTTCATTACTTATAAACAATATGTAAGAAAATCTGAGCTATACTTACTTCACTATTCAACTCGTTGAGGGAAGAGGAAGAATCCCAAGCTTTGGTTAGAAGAAAGAGCTTTCCCACATCTAGTTGCATCCTCAAAGTGCATTCTATCAGCACTAGAATAGGAAAGGGAGTGGTTTTAATGGTAGATGAATAAATTTAGTAGACTATATCATAAAATTTTAAAGATGAAGTGTCATATACCTTTGGCAATACACCCTATTGCTATTATGATAAGGAAGTTCTTACCTTGTTGGTTTATGATAGCGATGTTTAGATATAAGAATAAGCTATTTAATGCAACTCTACACATATTTTAATGTATGTATATTAGTTCTTTGTATGAACTGATATACATACACTCACTAACATGCTATTATCATATTATGTCATTATGATCCTTTACACTAATTAGATCTAAATACATATTAAGGACTTGCAAATTAACTAATCACACCCGACTAGAATTGGGTCTCTTCAAGAGAGGTCATGAATTATATTTGTGTCTCTTCAACAAGAGACATATGGTTCATAATCATGTTCAACCATCTTATGTCTTTGGACTAAATATTTATGTGAACCGGTATCAAGAGAATAATCATCAAAATTGATAAATGCATTGTTCTCTTCAAATTGACAATATAAAAAATTGAGTTTCATACATTCAAATTAGTTATACAATCTGAAATAACATTGTGGATTTAGATCTACATTTATTAGATAATAATCTACAAAACAAAAATCGAGTATTAGTATATAAATCCCTTCATAGGTTGCATCAAATATGCAGAATAGCCATTGTTTCATCAGTCTAATAATCGGTTGTATATACTCTTATGTTAGATGTTGTTGGAACTTGGTTTGCATTTAAGAACCTAGGTATGAAGAAGAATCAACTCTATGGTATTGTTGTTGAGCTTGTATATCTCTTTCTTTAAATAATGCTGAATTTATGAATAGTGATTATCATACTCCTTTAGATATTTATATTTGTGAGATTAGTGAGGATCTGAGCTAAATGAAGAAGAATAATATTTTGTTTTTTTGTTTTTAGTATTTACATTTCTATTGCAATAATTAACTAGATTTCCACACACACACACAAAAAAAAACAAAAAAGACTAATTTTGATATAAACTTCTTATTAACAAAAGAAAACTAGTGACAATCTTTCATTATCTTCACTCAACTGAAGGTCGTCTCAAAATGTTACCACCATTATTACAATATAAAAATTTCGGTTCTATATGAATAGTCATTATTAACCTACCTCTTCTCTATAGTTAATTTTTTTTTTTCCCTAATGCAACACTATGACAAGAAACTAAATAAATGTCATATATGAACTTTCATTAGTTCAGTTAACAAAAAATAAATACTAGTAGGTTTAGATGTATAGATAAAAAAACAATGGAGTTTATTTTCTGATTAAAGAATATTAGTTGTTCTATGAAGGATAAAAATTAATGTCTTAAGGTTACATAATAAAAATCATTAGGACATTTCATTGTGTTCATCTAATTTAATAGTTTGAGTACCATTATCATCAGAACACGCTCACACATGACATAAGAGATAATATCTAAAAGTTAATAAATTCTATATATATAACCTAGGAGATGGTGTTAGAACTTGGTTTGAGTTTGAGAACCCTTGGGAGTTGATAGATTGAAAAGGCCCCATTTTCATGAGGGTTTGGTGAGAGTTCTAAGCCAAATTTGGCGATTTAGTGAAAAATGAACCCTTAAGTCCAAATTGATTGTGAAATAGGCTAATTAGAGATGTTTTGAGATGCTGTTTGAATATTCCAGGGATTGGAAGCAAGCATTTAATAAAATTGCTTTGGAAAGGTGGGTTGTTTGAGGCCTAAAAACTATCAGTTTTTCCATTTTAAGGGTTGTGATACAAAATACCACAGGGTAATCTTTTGATATGTTGGACTAGAGGAAAATGGGTATCTAAAAGTGTATTTTGTTTTGGCATTTCTTAGGAAAGTTTTTGAGAAAGGAATTTAATTCAGTTGGGGATGAGCCTTATTTTACCTTCAGTTGGGGAGGATTGTGTGGGACTTTGAAACTTGAATGTTTGAATTGAATTGATTTAGTTGAGACCTTAGGAACCCTTGGGGGTCATAGAGAAGGGTAAATTCAAGTTTGGTCCATTTGGGCCTATTGAATGCATTAAGGAGCATTGGGGACAAGCCCCATTTGTTTCAAACATGTCTCAAAATTAGTGAGTAGTGATAAGAGAGTTTGATCTAGATGTCATTAGAATTTGAGAAGGTGATTGGATTGTACAAAATATTGGATCATTGGAGTACGTGATTAATAGGTCTAAGAATGAGAATGGTTGGATCTAGTATATTATCGAGATTTTCTTTGTTTCAAGAATAGTTTAGTATTCTCTACTTAATAGGGCCAACCATGTGAAGGTGGAAGATGAACTCTTCCCACCCCTCAACATAACTCTAAATTCCCTATTAACATCTAACATTCATTCATTCTTTCATCCATTAATAAAATGTAATATTTATTCATTATCAGATGAAGTAAACATCAAACATCCAAAGCTAACATCTAATATTAATTCATTATTTCATCATTAATAAACTATAATATTCATTCATTAACACATCACACTAATTAAATCATAATGTTCAATGATATTTATTAACATTAATGCATAAGATATTCTATTGTCCAACATCATCTTCCACATCATTTTGTCTGTTCTCCACCTCATCTTATTGAACACCCCTTGGAGTTGAAATACAAAAGGTCATGTTAATAAAAATATCAATTTTAATTAATTTTCTAAAAATAGATTAAGGATTGATCACATATCTCTACATTTCACTCATGTCACTGATCTTATTCTTCATCCAACTCATCATCATGATAATCATCTCCATTGTCATCATTGTCCTCATTATCGTCATCAACATCACCATCACCATCACCATCACCATCACCATCACCATCACCATCACCATCACCATCACCATCACCATCACCATCACCACCACCACTACCACTACTATCACCACCATCATCTCTATCATTATTTTCATTTTTGAGGTCATCATCATCATCATCATCATCATCTTCTTCTTCTTCTTCTTCATGAACATCTCTGTCAAGATCATCATCAACAAAATATCGTTCTTGATCATCATCTACTCAAATTCTATTTCTTTAGTATCTTGTTCTTCTATCACATTATACTTTATTAACATTCCCCTTGGATTATGTCTAACAATAAAAGGCTAACTCAATTTATGTGGAACCTCTAAGTAAAACACCTGCTCAGATTGGCTTGTAATAACATAGGGCTCATCCCCAATTGACTCAAATAACCTTGTGTTAACCACTGTAAATATATTTTAATGTTCAATAACAATTCTATTAAAATTTTGATAATTTCTCAATTAGATGACTATTTTAGTTTTTGAAGGATTTATAGCATCGTTATTGTAATCAGGAAACTTATCCCATCGATATGGTATTTTGTAAATATCGATGTCTATTTCTTTTTTATTCTGCAAGGATTCCAAGTTTTCTTTCTGATTCTTTTTTGAATGAGCTTTGATTCAGTTCTATTAAAATTAATAATATATATAGTGGCTTGCCCACTTTTGCCAAAAAAAATAAAAAAATTCTATTAGGATCATTTTCATTGAATCATAGACTATACCCATTTGAGAAAGAAGAGAACTATTTTGAAGGAATTGAAGTCACACCCAAGTATATTATCCAAAATTCCATAGTATCAATTTTTTAACTCTTGATGATGTATATCATTTTTGGATGAAATATTAGTCACCTTGAAGACTATACTTATCCTAGAATCAATTTTTTTAAAGTGTAATCTAAAATTGTGATGCAAAATTCATAACCATTGCACCACATAGCCTTGTGGTGTTTGAGCTACAAAAATATGTCAAACATGTAAAAATAATTGCATCGTGACTTGATAAACATACAAGTCATTAATAAATTTATACGTACCTCATGACCTCTTAAGTCAAATGTTAAATCAATTTCCTTTTGCATAACATTGGAATCTCCATTGCAATGAGCTTCATTAACCAATGAGGAAACACCTTCCCATGTTACTGTGTGACCAAATAGTCATCATAGCTCAATCCATACAATCACCCAATCAAGATTGTCTACAAGATACAAATGTAATGCATCCCACTCTCAATCAACTATGCAAAAAATGAATAGGTGACTTACCAATGATTTATTTTGTAGATTAAGAATGAATTAACTATAATAACATCTTATATTTACCTTTTACTTTCCTCAATCTACCTTTCCCCATAAGGTTATCCCCTTCAATATGGTTAATGGGGTTGGGATCCCAAATGCAATCTATATGGAAATTTGTTGCAAAGTTAGGAAGATATTCAGTAACATACAACATAGTCTAGTATACCATATATCCATCCACCATCGGACCCTCAAGACGTGCTCTTTGTCAAACCAAATCTTTTAAAAATTTCAAGTGCCTCTTAGCCATCCACATTAACCTAGTGCATATAGGTCCAAACATTTGAATCTCCTCAGCTTGGTGTATAAGGTAGTGTTCTTGTGTAGTAGAAAAAGTTGAAGGTAGACACTTTTACATTTCACACATTAGATGAGGAATTTATCTCTTCCAATATTTTAAATCATCTTTATCAATTCCTTTGGATGAAAAACACCTACAAGAGATTCAAGATAGAAAAATATATAGGTACAAGACTTTACAAAATAATATACAATATATTACATAACAAGAAAATAAAATGGTGAATATAATATACCTATACAAAAAATTGAACAAATATGAGTACTTACCTAAATTTTTTTCAAGATTGTATATGACTTGCTTGACATTATTTTTGAAGTGGTCTTGGAGACCTAGAGGTAGCACTTATTGCAACAATTATATATTGATTATTTCATTGTTTTCTAATGTAATAGAAAAAAAACTACATGCAGTTTACAAATATATAGTAGATAAATAACAAAACAAATTACCTTGATGAAAGTATTCCAATCATGCATTTTCAACCCTAGGCCAAATTCACTTTTCTTTGATAAGAGATTGCTTATGTTTGTAGCAAATCCTGTGGAAAATCACATTGTATGACTTCTTTTTTAGCATTACTTTGCTTCTCTGTTAATAATCAAAGAAGGGAACTTATATTTTTCTAATATCCATGGGTATTTGATTGAATAAGAACTTTCATTTCATGAGTGGATTCATTAATGTTAGTACAAATTTGGACAAATTTTCTATGTCATGCCTTCCATCCAATATTTTTCATAATGTCTCTGTTGTATTCTTTCCAATATGCATAGTATCAAACAAATGCACAATTTGTAGATAATCATAATAGGGAAAGCTATAAAATTGTATGGGATAAGTTTTTAGTCCCTTTGGAAGGTGGTCATTGATGCATTGATGACCTTCACGATCATTAATTACTTCATTAGTAAACAAAAAAAATAGAAAAATATAAATTCCAAACATAAATTATTAGGTGGGATGACATTTACTTGATGATTAATTCTATTATATTCCAATTTCCATAGGCAAGGTGTCATCCTTTGTGGCTTTGATGTAGTCTCTCCTTTCCCATTAAAGAGATAATTTTTGGCATATTGATACTTATGATTCCTATAGAGGAAGTGCCTACACTCATCAAACACCTACTTTTCTAAAGTATTTGAATGACGCAACTTCATCTTTGGACCACAAACTAGACATGAAAATTTTCTCTTTATTTGAAGTTCACAAAATAATGATATAATTGGATTAAATAGATTAATTTTCATAACTATAATTATCATGCACAATTAGAACACTTTATGATACCACTAAAATGTGTTAGGCCTAGTTCATCATGTATTGTCGACACAAGCATCAAATGAAATTGAATTTGTCTTGTCCTACTAGTCTAGAGACATCATATATAGTGACACACTTTCATAACTCCAACAACTCATCAATAAGAGGATCCATATATACATTCAAATCTTGAACTTGGTACTTACCTAGTTGAATGAACAACAACATTACGTAATTATTGTGACTTACTGCAAAATTTATAATTACACATACTTAACTATTAGATGAAAAAATACCTAAAATATGTTGGAAACTACAATTATTATGTTATCATTGATGTCAAACCTTATTGGTAAGATAATTTTCCATCTGAGAAGAGTGCCATATCAAGATGATTGATGAAGAGGATGTGAGGACATAATAAAATGACCTAGAGGAAAGGTTGATTTTCGAGGAACTACAATAGGCATCTGATTAGTTAGAATTTGATAAGATAAAGTGATTGTTTAATCATAACTAATGTGAAGAAGATATCTATAATAAATCCTAGAAGAAGTGATCAAAGAATGACCAAACACATAGGCTTGACTGAGAAAAAGAGCAGAAGATTAAGGAACTTTAAGTTTATGCCGAGTGATGCTAGTGTCGATCAAGCACCAACATAAGATGAGAAAATATACTGTCGACTGAGCATCAACATTAACCAAGTGTAGTATAAGTGTCAAAAAAAAAGTTAGTAGTGACTGAGTAATCCAATAATGATCGAGTGTCAGGACCCAATGTTGGTTGAGGGATAACATTTGATAGATTTTGAGGAAATCATGATTTCTAGTTGACACAGTTGATTTATTAGAATATGTAAAGTGTGTTGAAGATAAGAATGGATGAACTGGAACATTTAATTCAAGGGAAACCATGTTAAAGCATTCCTATGCAAGAATTCAAGGAGAACTTTGGAGAAGTTTCTAGAAGAGAAAAAAGGAGACAGAATGATAGAAGAATTCAATGAATCTGACTAAAACCTAAGATCTAAGGTGATGTTTAAGTGAAAAAATATTAGAATTACCTATTTAAGAAGGTTTAAGGGCTAACCTAACAAGGTTAGAGCTGTTATTGGTGTTATTGATTGGAAAACTTGAGCAAGAGTTTGAGAAGAGTTGTGAAGAGTTGAAGTGTAATTGCTTAGAGGGTTGCCAAGAAGATTAGAGATAGAGATGACAATGGAAGCCAACCAATGGATCAACATATGAACTAAATTATAAACTTAATTTTTAAAGTAAGTTGTATTCATTAGATCAAATTACTATTACTTTCTAACCATTGCATCAGTATTGCAATCCTTTAATCAAGGTTGACTTGACAGTCATATATAAATCCTTTAGTCAAGGTGGCATTCTAATGTAATGTTATTAACCCCCTAATAAGGCTACTCCTAATAGGGTGATTAAATCCTTTAATAAGGTCACATTTAACAATTTATTTTGTAACATTTAACAGGGTTGGCTCCTAACATAGCTCACTTCAGAAGAGTGAAAAATTGGTGACATGTTACTGGTAGTTTTTTCCAAATTGGGTTTCCATCTTAAATCCTAGTACCATACTTGTGTGGATTTCATTTGAGATGTTTTACTATTAATGTTTTACATTCTTCAAGTTTTTTACTATTAAGACAATGGACTGTAAGTTTATGTTACTGATTATCTACTATAGAGATCGAGCTATTGAATGTTTAAGTTTGAAGTATTTAAAGTGTTTAAAAGTTCAATTGGTACATTAGGACACAAATATGACTAATTCACCCCCTCTTTATCATTATAAAAATTGGTATCATAGCATTGGTGTTTGTAGAGAAAAGTTTGAAGGTACTTGAAGCTAAAGATTAAGATGTACAAAAATGAGGTGCCAAAGTTGAACAAAGAGACCTTACTTGTGTGGTAGAATTTGATGAAGTTACATCTAGCAAAAATTGGAGATGGTGCAATACACTATGTGGAATATGCATATGTGACAATATCAATTCCTCTGACAACTCAACAAATGAAAGAGAAGCAAGAACACAACCAAGCTATGTTGGAGATTGCGTCGATCCTTAGCTATGCCAAGTTTGATGACATAGAGGATTGTACTATTGCTTAGAAAATGTGGAATACATTGTAGACTATCCAGGGGGGAGACAAAAATGTTTCGAGAGAAAAATCAGAAATCTTGAGAGGAAAATTTGATGAAATGACAATGGTAGAAGGTGAAAATATTGTACAATACTCTAGAAGAATCAAAGAGGTGGTAAATTCTATAAGAGGATTAGATGGAAATATTTGTGATGAGATTTTGATCAACAAGGTACTAAGAACCCTACTTCCTATCTATGCTAATAGAGTTTATGCAATACAAGAACTGAGATGTACCCCTGGTAACAATCTAACTTTGGAAGGTGCAGTTGGTAGACTTACTACTTTTGAATTGTCAAACTTTGATAATTCACTCCTACTTCTATTGAATATGCTTTCAAATCTCAATTGGTTATTGGTAAGAAAGGAAAAGGAAAATGTGTGAATAATTTTAGTGATGCTTTTGATGATGAACTTGATGAGCTTGAAGCATTGATGGTGATAAGACTTCCAAGAGGTAGAGGAAAATATAAAGGTAAACTTCCTATATTTTTTTTCATGTAACAAATTTAGTCATGTTGCTACAAGGTATGTCTTGATAGAGAAGACAAGGATGAGAAAAGGGAAAGAAAGTACAAAGGTAGAAGAGATGACTGAGACAATAGGAGAAATAGGGACTACAAAGACAAAGGTAAGAAATATTGTTACATTTTTGAAGAAGAAACTGATCATGAGTCTGATAGTGACGAAGAAGTGGTCTATGTTGCTATGAAAGAAGATTATAATGATGATGAGAAAACTACATTAATTTCATATGTGAGTAAAGGTGATAGGTGGATAATTGACAATGGCTTCTCACATCACATGACTGGTGTTAAAAGTAAGTTTGAAACCATGGAGCTATACAAAGGTAGTTGTGTAAAGTTTGGTAATGATTCATCATGTCTTTTGAAAGGTAAATGATCAATACAATTGACTGATAAGATCAAGTGTGACAATGTTTATTGGGTTGAAGGACTTAACTTTAACTTTTTGAGTGTTTTACAGTCGAACAAATCAAGATACAAAGTTAAATTTCATCACAAGATGACAAAGATATTTGATACTACTGGTGAACTGATTGAATTAGAGATCAAATAAGTGGTAATTTATTCTTTCTAGATTTATCTGATGAGACATGCTTGCTTGCACAAAGTGAAGATATATGGTTATGGTATAAGATGTTATTTTGATAATTTGGTAAGAATTAGTAAGATGAAAAGAGTAAGAGGATTACCAAGATTGAAGAAATTTGATAATGCTATGTGTAAACAATGTCAATTGGAAAAAATGATAAAGTCTAGTTTCAAGAGAAAGACATACACATCTAATGATATTTTGGAATTGGTTCATAGTGAACTTTGTGGACCCATTGAAGTACAAAGCTTTAGTGGAGACACATATTTCATTATATATGTTGATGACTATTCTAGAATGATGACTAAAGTGTTTCTTAAAGAAAAATCTAATGCATTTCAATTATTTAAGTGTTATTTGACCAAAGTTGAAAAGGCAACAGGTAAGAGTATGAAGTTATTGAGATTTTATAGAGGAGGAGAGTTTATCTCTAATGAATTCAACATATTCTAGAATGATACAATAATCAAATGGAAGATGCCAACACCAAGGACCCCTCCCCAAAAATCAATAGCTAAAAGGAGGAACATATCAATCATGGACTATGCTAGAACACTGATGATGGAGAAGAACATGTCACATTAATACTGGAGAAAAGCTATAAGTACAAAAGTCTATACCTTGAATTGAGTGCAATTCAAGAAAGGTACAAATATTACACCCTCTGAGTTATGGTATGGGTATGGACCTAATGTAACGTATTTTAAAGTCTTTCCAAGAAACTGAATGATAATAGAAATGGAAAACTTGATGCTAAAAGTGTTGAAGGAATATTCATAGGATATTCCACTAAGAGAAAAACTTACAAGTGTTTGAACTCTAGCACTAAAAAAGTTTTGAAATGTGCAAATGTCAAAGTTGATGAATATGTAAAAAATAATGAAATTGAATACAAGATAGAACCTAGAGATTACAACACATTCATATATGTCAATAAAGGTGTTCCCTGTACCTTAGTTGAGCAAGAGAATAAAGCTATCGAGCAACATCAAATTGTGAATGTTGAGTTACAACAACAGGCTGTCAAGTAACATATTGTAGGTGTCAAGCATCAATAAAATGATTCAAAGATACATGTAGAAGATGTTGAATATCAGGAATACAATGTTGAGAAAGAAGAACCAAAACTAGAACTAGAAGAAGAGCCACAAAATGAACTTGAGATCAATTTTCAAGACGAGCTTATGAAAGAATAAAGAAGGAAAGAACCTACACTAGCAAAATATGTGAGTAGACACTATGCACCTAAACAAATAATTGGAAACAAAGTCTCTAGAGTTATGAAAAGGAAAAGACTTAGAAGCAATACATGTTTACTTTCTAAGATTGAGCCTAAATCTATAAAAGATGCTTTGGAGAATGAAGATTGGATTCAAGAAATGAATTAAGATATTGAATAGATAGAGAAGAAAAAAACTTGGACATTGGTACCTAGGCCAAAAGACAAGAATGTTATTGGAGAAAAGTGGGTATTCAAGATCAAGCTGAATGAAAAAGGAGAAGTCATAAGGAACAAAGCTAGGTTGGTATGCAAAGGATATGCGTAAGAAGAAGGTATTGATTATGGGGAAACATTTTCCCTAATTGCAAGATTGGAAGGAGTTAGAAAACTACTTACATATTCTACTTATAAAGGATTTAAAGTGTATCGAATGGATGTCAAATCTACATTTCTGAATGGAATACTTAAAGAAGAGGTTCACATTGAACAACTAGAAGGATGTTTTGATCCCAGCAAGAAGAACATGGTATGTAAACTGCACAATGCTCTATATGGATTGAAATAAGCCCCTAGAGCATGGTATGAAATGCTACACAATTATTTGATAAAGATTCAATTTGCTTGAACTAATGATAACAAAAATTTGTACTTGAAGACTAATGGTGATAAGGGGATACTGTTAGTTGAAATATTAGTTGATGATATTATATTTGGAGGACAAGACACATTATGCAAATTATTTGCAGATGCAGTGAAAGAGGAATTTGAAAGGTCTATGATTAGTGAGATCAAATTTGTTTTTGGATTAAAAGCATATTAGATAAAGCAAGGTATCTACATTACTCAATCAAAATACATCAAGGAGATATTGAATTTTTTTGGGATGGAAGACTCAAGAACATGACATAAGCTATCTAATAATGATGATTCAGTTGATGTGAAGCAAACATTGTATAGATCAATGATAGGGAAACTATAATATGCTATTCGTAGTAGACCTAATATTTCCTTAGGACTTGGGATTGTTGCAATATTTTTTGAAAATCCTAAGTAGAATCATACGATGGTAGTGAAAAGGATATTGAGATATTTGAAAGGAACATAAGACTATGGCTTATATTACAAGAAGAATGCCAAGTTTGAACTGAAAGTGTACACAGATGTTGATTGGGCACACAATTTTGATCACAAAAAGAGTACAAGTGGTGGAGCTTTCTTTCTAGGAAAGAGACTAGTCTCATGGAAAAACAAGAAGTGAATTATATTTCACAATAAAAAACTAAAGCTTAATATGTAGTAGCAAAAATGAATTGTTCAAACATTGTATGGATCAAGAAATTGTTGAAAGGTATGAAGGAACATATCACTAATCATGTTGTTATCTACTGTGACAACACAAGTGCTATTAATATATCAAAGAACCTTGTAATGCACACAAAGACCAAACATATTGTAATCATGTATCATGACTTGAGAGAGCTAGTTCAAGATAAACAAGTGAGATTGGAGTATGTGAACACCAAGGAGAAAATAATTGATATTTTTACTAAGGCTCTCCCTAAGGATCCTAATGAGTATCTAAGAGGTAAATTAGGGATGATTCCCCTAGCTAAGGTTACTTAAGCTAATATGGAGCTTCTTATCAAATAAGTTGATTAGAATATCTTACAATTTGATGCATAAAGTCATACTTTATGAGATGCCTAAAGTAGTGAAGTGAGAAGAATATAATGTTGCATCAGTCATAAGAGTAGATGAAAGAAGGTGAAAAATATTATGTACAAACATGAAGATATGTACATGATTAAGATGTATGTAAAATATGGAGTGTCTTTGGCATTATTGTCAAAGAGGGAGAGTATGTCGATTACCATAAAAGATGAAGAGAAGTCATACATGATAGAGGGAGAGAAAGTTATTCAGAAATAGTTGTTGTAAAGAAAGAGAATATGGTGTTTCCAACAATACAATGGGAGTTTATGTGTTGCATATCAGAGCTCGATAGATGAGAACCAAAATGAAACTAAAAAGGATAGATTGTTGGATAGGAAGATTAGAATTAGAATAAAACTAAGGATATTCATGAATAAATGATACTGAACACAGAGGGAGATGCTTGAAGTAGTACATATTTTTGATTGCATGGTAACTAGAGATATTGCTATCAATGCCAAAGAGGGAGATTTTTAGAAACTATAATTGAGATAATTGTTATGTTGTCATTGATGTCAAACCTTACTGATAATATAATTTTCTATTTGAGCAAAATGCCATATCAAGATGATTGATGAAGACGATTTGAGAAGGACATAACGAAAGGACCTAGAGGAAAGGTTGAGTTATGATGAACTACAATGGGTACTTGATTAGTTAGAATTTGAAGAGATAAAGTGATTGTTTAATCATAACCTAAGTGAAGAAGACAATTGTACTAAAGCCTAGAAGAAGTGAAAAAAAATGACCAAATGCATAGGCTTGATTGAGTGAAAGAGAAGAAGATTAAGGAACTTAAAGTTTATGGCTAGTGATGCTAGTGTCGATCGAGCACCATTATAAGTTGAGAAAATATAGTGTTGACTGAGCATCAATATTGACCAAGTGACATTATAAGTGTTGAAAATAAAAGTTAGTAGTGGCTGAGTAATCTAGTGCTGACTGAGTGACAGAACATAGTATTAGTCGAGGGACAACCTTTGACATATTATGAGGAATCATGATTTCCACCTGACACATTTGATTTGTTGGAATATATAAAGCATGTTGAAGATAAGGATGGATGGCAAGGAGTATTCAATTCAAGGGAAAATATGTTTGATCATTCTTATGCAATAATTAAAGGAGAAGTTTGGAAAAGTATCTAGAAGAGAACATAAGAGACAAAATGATGGAATTATTCGATGAATGTGACCAAAACCTAAGATCTACAATGATGTTTAAGTGACAAAAGATTCGAGTTACCTATTTAAGGAGGTTTAAGGGCTAACATAACAAGATTGGAGCTGTTGTTGATGCTATTGATTAGAAAACTTGAGTAGGAGGCTTAGAAGAGTTGTCAAGGGTTGAATTGTGATTGCATGAAGGGTTGCCAAGTAGATTAGAGACAAAGATGACAATAGAGGTTAGTTAGTGGATCATCATATCAACCAAATTGTGATATGAATTTGAAAAGTAAGTTTTATTTTTTAGATCAACCTGTTGTTACTTTCTAACAATTGTATCAGTATTGAAATCCTTTAATCAAGGTTGAACTAACAGTCATATGCAAATCTTTTAATCAAGGTGTCATTCTCATGGAATGTTCTTAAGACCTGTAATAAGGCCACTCCTAATAAGGTGATTAAATCCTTTAACAAGGTCACCTTTAATAGTGTATTTTGTAACCTTTAATAAGTTTAGCTCCTAAAAAATCTCACTTCAAAAGAGTAAAAAATTGGTGACATGTTACTAGTGGCTTTTCCCAAATTGGATCTCCATGTGTCATACTTGTGTGGATGTCATTTGAGATGTTTTACATTCTACAAATTTTTTATTATTAGGAAAATGGATTTCAAGTTTATGTTATGTAGTATCTACCATAGAGACTGAGCTATTGAATGTTTAGATCTAAAGTATTTAAAGTGTTTAAAAGTTTAATTAGTAAATCAAGACTTGAGGATAAATGATTCACCCCTCCTCTCAGTTATTTTAAATCAATCTAATAGAATAATAATTGCCAACATGATGTGCTCTCTCTTTATTGACATCTATGGAGGAATGTTATCATTGACAACAAAAATAGGTTACATTGAGTGATCAAATTTCATCTCTCCACATAGATTCACATCATTTGCTACCAATGAAAGCCTAAGATTATAAGGCTCTTCTTTAAGGCGTACCCACTTTTCCTCTATAAAATTCAATGTTGAATCATCCATAGGAATTCAAATAAATTCATATCAACTTCTATTTTATGCATGATAATCCATAAATGGAGCCAAGCTATTGGACATGAATAAATGTTACATATATGGAATAATGAGAATATAGAAAAAACCTTGCGAGCAACCTTGTTTGTTATTTGATCTATTTGATATCTAATAGTCCAACATTTAGAGAATTTTCATGTAAATTCATGTTCATTATGATATATAATATAATCATTGAGACATGCATCTATTGCTTGATACTCCACTTCAATATCTTTCATAATGGAAGATTATTCTCGGTATGAGCGAGGTAGAATATGTGATGATGTTAAAAGAAAATCACCTATCAAATATATAGAAAATAAATAGAATTTATTTATATAAATAATATTAATGACACATGATTCACTCTTTGCTAACTATAATAAAAAAATGATGATAATGGTGATGATAATCACCTATGGTCATGATGATGATGATGATGATCACCTATGACGATACCAAATGTGTAATAAATCAATGCATTTGTACCATCATCTTCAAATGTGTTTTCTAGCACATGATTATCATCTTCCATGGGAACATTATCTTCATCTTTGATATTCACACCTCCATGTTCCTCCACTTATAAATCCATATTCTCGGTGTTGTGGTGGTCCATATCGTGTTCCATAGGAAGGTTGGACTATATCAAAATCATCAACATTAATAAACTATGATCATGATTGCATCATCAAGAGATTTATTTTATCTATAAACTGTTAAGATGTTATATAAAACAAATTACCAATGGATGATAATAGTATAAAACAAATTACCAATGGATGATAATAGAACCCCCATTCATTGTGACCATGATCGCTACAATGTCTCTTAGCTATTTTGATGTTAATTCTTCTAGTCTTTAGTTCCTTGCAATTTTTTTATAGAAAATAACATTTTCTATCACATCTTCATTTGAAGTTAGACCATAGTCTAGCACGTGCATTCCTATTTTTTCTTTACTTATATTATGTGACATGATTCGACAGGCCAAAAGAAAATAAAATTGAGCTATCAAAATTTTTGTCTATAACTATCAAAAATTAAGAAAAATGATGTCGCAAGTACATTTGAAGTCTTAGACCTAGTTATATATAAAACTTGAAATATTAGTTATGAATTTTTTTTTCATTATAATTACCAAATTGAAATAATTGAACATAGAAAAATTACAAAATGAACCAAAACCACCTAAGACATAAAAAATAGATGACTAATTTATATAAAAATAGTTTGATTCAAAGAAAATTATATGTCAAGAACTATATTAAACTGCAGAAGACCAGGGGAAAGAAGAATAACATCATAATTAGACACTATGATTAGAAGTATAACATGCAATAGGAAGCTTTATTATGAAATAGGTCTGTAAGAGATTCAAGAACTTGGATGTACAAAGTCCTATGCTATCTTCATGTTCAACCACTGGGATAGACAACTCACTAATTTGCTAACTAACCTCATTATTTATAGTTAAATGGATATTTCTCTTAGATCCAAAAACTAAAACACAATTTCAATTAGATATTTATAAGTAAGTTAAATGATAGATTGGAAAAAAGTACTATTATTAATTTAGAAATATTATCAACAATGATGTTTAAGCAAAGAACAATACACATAATTAAACAAAGAATAATACTCATGATTAATTTGTTTTTCGATAAATTTTCTAAGGAATTTGTTGTAGATAACAATGGACACCAACATTGACATGACCACAAATTATATGAGGGAGCTAAAGGGCATTACCAAGTGAGGGCCCATGTTTCTTGTGACTTATTTCCTAGCTTTATCAACAATGTGTTTACTTAGGCTATAATGGTTCTAGGTATGAACATGACAACCCATACTGGGAGAAATTTTAACATAACCTTGGTGGAAGAAAACTATGTTGATTTGAAATTTTAACATTTATAGTATTAGTATCAAATTAATAGGTTATATAGTTTACATTTTGCTTAATTTTAATTGTATCTATTTTATTTGTAAGCATATTTTTAGCACCTGAGTTTTAAACTTTGAAAATCAACCCTATGGGAAGAATCCCTAAATTGTCTTGGTCTTTTAGTTGGTCTTCATTGCTAATAATGATGTCCCTATATGATTTGATCTATGAAAAAGCATTGTTCCAAGGCTATATTTAACTTAAAAGTCAAATTAGAAAGTTCAAATTTCATGTCCAAGTTCAGATGCAAAAGTTTAAGGTTCAAAGTTTGAATTTCAAAATGAAAGTCTTGGTGCAGGGGCAATATCTCTAAATTCAACTATTGTTTTTCTTTCCATTTTGGATATGTTGTTGACAAACAATTGTTGAGATTATCACCACAGCAATTGAATTTTTGAGTACATGCCTATCAAAATAGACCAATAACCTCAAGTTTATATTGAACTTGAACCTTGAACCACCTAGTTCAAGTTCACATGTTTGAAATGTGCAAGTTCAATTTTGATGCTCAAGAGTTCATTATTTTGAAAACTCAACTAGTTCAATAGTTCAGAGGTTTTTTTTCAAACTTTCAGGTCAACAAGTTATCATATTGAACTTGAACCTTGAATTGCAAAGTTCAAGTTCAAATTTAAATTTAAAAGGTTTTGATGTGTAGGTTCAAGTTCACAAGTTCAAACTATCCAATTATCAACAACAACAACCTATAATTACAAATTTTCTAAAACTAAAGAAATGGGTCTTAATGCGGGGAACATAACTTTTATCTCCACTATTGGATCTTTCTAAGGTTTGGATATATTGTCCAAAACCAAATTTTCTAAATAATGAATGCTGGGATGTGTACAATATGGTCAAAATCAAAAGTTACAATGACTTGTATAGGGTCTATCAAGTAGACGACCAACCGCAATTTTTTCGCAATCATAAAAATAGTCATGTTATGGGGAACATAAATTTTAATTATATTGTTGGATTGAGCTAAATTTTGGATATGTTTTAGAAAATTTAGTTCTATGAATCCTCTCCAAGATTCTTTAAAATATTCATCATGGATCAAAAGTTATGAGTGTCAAAGTGAAGCATTGTCTAAACGGTCAATGACAATCATAAGATGACAACACTTTGTCACTAGCCTATGCCACCTGTAAAAAAAAACACATGGGATGCATTTCAATTTGGTAAACATATCTTTTATTTTCCATGTGACTCTAAAATGGGTGAAATATGAAAGCTGAAAAAAATGATAAGATGAAGATGATTCATGATAATAATGAAAAGGATTTCCAAGAAACAATTATAGAAATTGAAATGTGACAATGTAACATTTATTTATGGTAAAAATATCAATGCACCAGGAATTATTTTTCCACTTTCTAAGAGTCTTGTGGCTACAAGGGAGAGGGAGAGAACACATTCTAGGTGCTAATTGTAGCAGAGAGAATGGGGAGATAGTTTCTTTTTCTGCAATTTGATTATAATAATAGGGATGATTTGATGATATGGTCATATCATTTTGTACATGAAACAAAGAGTTAAATCATAGTTTGGGTATGTTGGTCCAAATATTTATTTCTCTAATGAAGATAAATTGTATGGTGATATTTTTTAGGTTTTGGTTACTGTCTTGTATTTCTCATTAAATGAATGTTTGAGTATGTAGGTTTACTCATCCTTTATGTTACAAAAATAGTTTCTTTTCATTTTCTCTATGATGTAAGATTCAACAAGTGGTCATGTGGTCTATTATTGTTATTTTCCTTTTTTCCATTTATGAACTGACTATGAGATTCATTTCATGTTGATGATTGAATGTTACCTGGCTTTGTGTCATCAGGTTAATGGCATACCAATTCATTTAATTAATTGTATATCTATTGAGAGGGAGTTGTACATCTCAATTTAGAGGATGATTATCAATACAATGATAATCTATCCAACTATTAGTATTCTTTGTTCTTCATGCTGGGTGTCTTGAGTCATTCCTTTTATCTCTCTTTGAAGGTCAAACCTATTTACTAACATTATCTATCAAAATTTAATTGCGAGGACATTATATATATATATATATATATATATATATATATATATATATATATATATATATATATATATATATATATATATATATATATATATAGAGAGAGAGAGAGAGAGAGAGAGAGAGAGAGAGAGAGAGAGTTACCATCAAAAAGTAGAAATCTATCTCAATTTTTAGTTAATGTTTCATCTACAATTATAATAATATATTAGTATTATTTGAAACTTAGATTAAAATATTAAGACACAATATAATCTAGAAATAACATCAAATTTGTTTATATTTTGAATTAAGAAATTTCATTCCATTATCCTTAAATAATGTTGCATAAAAAAAATCTATAATAAAAAAAACATATATGTGAATGACATTATTATATTTCTAGAAACATAAGTAGCACCAAACAATTTGTTTGATGTGTTTAGGGTCATCATGTTTTTTGAAGTATTTTTATTTGGACCTAACAAGGTCATGTGGACCAAGAGTCAAGTCCATGAGTCAATGCTAGTCAAAGGACCTAAGGGGAATGCCCCAGCGAGACTCTTCAAAAAAATCCATCAACATTTGGAACTACTCCTCTACAATAATCATCATTTAGCAATTAAACTTAATAGTCTCAAATGATCATATTCATAACATTTGGAACTAGCTACATCTCTACAATAATAATCATTTAGTACTTATGAGATGATTGGATGAGAGGAAATAGTTGAAATCTTAGATTGACACAATTTTTAGATGATCATATGAAATGAAATGGGAATGTGAGTAGAAAAAACTAGAAAGACATTGTGTACATATGAAGGTATGAAATGGATGATTTTGGAGTACATAGTACATAGAATCAACATTCAATATGTAGATGTCATCATTCAAAATTAAATGGGTGTATGGGATTATACACAAAATGAGCAATAAAGTGTTCAAAATCTAATAGGGAAAGTAAGATGATGAGAGTAGGTGGTGGGTTGGGGGTGGTGAATTAGGATCTATACAATTTTTATTGCTTCAAACATAAACCATGTTCTACATAATTAGCCACACACATCTCTACCTTAACCTTGAACTGTTATATGCAATATTATATATCAACATGTAATACCAGATCTAACATCTAATAACATGAGTAAAAAATGCAAGAAATAAATCAACACATAGCACAAATATTAGGTAACATAGAAACCCTCCAAGGTGAAGGTAAAAGTGTGGTGGGGGTGACACCCAAAAAATCTTCACTACTCATCAATAAAGTGTGCTTGTTAGGGCTACAAAGTTTGATCACTTCTGATGATCTACACTATGAGGGGTATGCCCTATTAATAACTTACATGACTTATTTAGTCTACCTTGATTAAATAATTTTAACCACACAATTAAGTGAGCACTTTGTTAGGAGATTTAGATAGGCCTTTTAGGACCACTCTGTTAAGAGGTTTACCATGAAACATCTGTCTAAAAGTATCGGTACCTTGGTCTTTTGGTATGCACTTTGAATGATGATGAAAAATATTCTATTTATAATATAATATCACCTCTCTATGATAGATCTTCAATAATGTCTCTCTGTACTACTTAGTCACCTTACAAATTCTCATCACTTTACTGAATTCACTTTCAACTTCACATCCAAACTTATAACTTGTAACCTCTAAAGTTAGGTATTAATAACCTCCTTAAATAGATGTTTAGTGAAGCTTCTAGATCTCAACCAACAATCTAGATTTATCCTTTTTTTTTTTCTTAGTCCTTTTAATTTTCTAATTGGTTGATCACCTCACATAGGGATTGATGATCCTTAATTATAGCATAATTTTATCCTTGATTAACTTCTTGATCATAAAAATATACTTCTAGCTCAATAAAAATATTTTACATTAATATTTGTGCCATTCCAAATATTTATACAAAACTTTGTTACTCGATACTAATAGCTTACTGATGCTTGACATATACTAACACTTCATGTTGTCCCTTAGCCTTGACTATACTTGGCTTCTACTAAGTTGCTTGACCTCTATATCACTCAGATCATGTTGCCTCCTAAAAAACTTGGAAACCACAAGAGTACTTGGTGACACTTGGTTTTCTCGACAGTAACTACTGCTCAAAAATAATTGAATATTCATACTGCACCTTTACATACCATTACTCGACCTGTATATAATCACTCAGTGACAATGTTGACCAAATAACTTTGCCTTGTAAATGAATAAGCATTTTTCACTAACTAATAATACTAGATTTCCTTTAGGGTCAACAATCTCCCCCTTTGGAATTAGTGGTAAAAACACTTTGTCATGATAAACAATTTGATATGATGAAAATTCAAAAATAAGTACTCCCCCTTAGAATATAATCCATACTTGTAACTCTATCCATATATGTATATTGTTGTACTTGGATTTTTAAAATATTTTCAAAAATATTTATATTTATCATACTGAGTGTCAGACTAACTGATTCCTTATTACTCCAAAAATATATACCAAAATTTCAAATCAAAATTTGATAACATACATACAATACATGATAAAAAATTTTCATATATACTTGCTTACTTGATCATGCACATTCCCTCTTGTTTTTGTCACTTATTAATTGAATACATTTTCATTTGGGGTTCTAATAGGATTCTAAATCCCTTTAGAAATGGATGATACAATTTGATAATGATTGACATTGTGTTGTCCCAATTGGCCTTCAAAGTGTGAAGTACTTTTTTTTCTATTTCAATCTTGGCTGCCATATTCACCACATTGTTTGCAATGGATAAGTTTTGATCCTTCACAAGATCCTTATTAGTCTATATGTTCCTTTGCATGACTTCTATATGATGTAGAAACCTTTCTTGAATTTCGTTTACCTCATTTCTATATAGCACTCTTCCTATAAATGTTTTGACTGCCTCCCTTGTAAGAATTTGATCTATGAATAATAGATTGAGTTGGAGTTGGGATGCATGTTCAACTATTTTCTATCGTTATATAACTCTACATCTATCTTATCCATTCAATCCCTTATTTTCAGTGCCTTATAGATTACAGTAAGAGGGAATATCATCACACAACTTTTCAAACAACGTATTTTCATTTGTGTTAACTTTTCTGGCTCAGTGACAAGAGTGGAAATCTTAACTTGTTTGATCAATATCTTAATAGATACTTTTTCCATCACTCTGTTGTCATACTTCCTCTCTACTCTTTGAATCATTTTTTCTTGAATATAAATGCCAAGATCATTAAATTTCTCCACAATTTTGACTATCTGATCAAGGATCAAATCTTTTTCATTTAAATCATCAATAAAAATTGTATTAAAAAAAGTATCCTTGATGTCATATAATACTTGCCTCTTTTTATGTTCTCTTCTTAACTTGTCTTGCTTAGCCTTTCTTTTAAATAATTCACTCAATATGATCATCTACTCCTTACTTAAATTGGACTTATCCCAATTAGGAATAAAATTTATTCATCTAGACTGATAGGATTACCTCTTATGGTTTGAGGTGAACGTTTCACCTTCTTCTTCAACTTCTTTCCCTTGGAGTCTAGTTTGCTCAAGCTCCACACAGGTAGATGTAAAATTTGAGTGGAGATCTCCAGACTCAGCTTATGTAACTCTCAAGTCACTTTAACTTTCTTTGTTACATATTCAAACTTCTTCTCTTATGTTCTCACAAGTGTACCTATCTAATGTATAGATTCATCTTGTCTATTCTCTCCTTTTTTAGTTTGGAGCTCACTAGTGGAGCTCAACTGTCCTACCTCCTTCATTCCCTTAATTTGAAGTCCTGAGGAAATTGGTCTTTATCCTTTATTAGACTTGTCTAATTTGAAATTTTGGCTCTCATCTTTCTTCTCATCTCCTTTACTTGTACTAACATTACCCACTATGGTATCTTTTGTATTGATCGACACACTTTGTTTCTTGAAATCACCAACTTGTACAATACTTTGGTTATTAACTAAACTTAATGTAACAAAAAGAGTAGATGAAAGTTCAATTAGTCAAGTAGCCACCCGTGTGTCAATATTTGGTTAATCCTTTATTTTAACTAACATAAGGTTAAGGTCCATCAAATTTGCATGAGATGGCAACTATTTTGACTTGGTTTGAACTAGACCTTCACTTTGTTGTACTGGCCCAATCATGAAATCCTTAACATGACCAACTTTAGATTCATCACAAATAACCATAGTCTCTATCTATCCTCCACTTAGCTATATCAAATTTTTGAAAGTATCAAGAGGATTATCTTTCCCATCATCAAAATCTTCAACCTTATCTAGTTCAAAATTTTCTTCCTCATTCTCTTGACCATCATCAGGCATCAAACCATAAATATTCTTGGACATTATTTTTCTTTCCTCAAAAATATTTTCTATCTTATTCTTCAGAATAAAAAATGATCTCCTCTTTGGTATAAGCCTATTTGTATAATTACTTAAAGTTAAACAAAGATGACTTTTATTCAATTTTGGCATAGCCTGAGCTAATGTAGTTTCTCTGATTTGTCTCTCAGTGGATAATGAAAATTTTCACTTCCCATCAATCTTATTATATAATTCCTCTAGAATCATTTTGCCTAACTCTATAGGTCAATACTTAAAATTCACCATCATATTAAGTACAACCTCTTCTTCTTTAATCTTATCTTCCCAACTCAATTTATCATATTTTATATACTAAAAACCATATAATCTTGTAGTGCTCCTAAGAATTTCACATGCCTCATCAATGTTCTGGGGATTTTATGCACTGCCACCTTGAATTGACGTAAGTCTTCTAACTCAGTCTTCTCTGCTTCATCCTTCTTCTCATCCTTTTTCACAATGCGATTTCTCCTTGGTCTCTTTTCATATTTTCTTTGCTTATCTTCCCCAATGGTGGTCTTTCTCTTTGTTAATCTCTTCGCTAGGGTAAGCTTAATTATCTTTACAATACGTTTCCTTGGAGATTGGAAATTGTAATAATTTCCCTTGTTATTTATCTTGTTACCCTTTGTGATGTGGGTGTAGGTTTAGTCACAACCTTCTTAAGGCTCTTCTTCACATTAGGCTCAAAAATGATAATTTGCTTACTTATTTTAAATTGTGGCTAGGCAATCACTATCTCCTTGCCTTTTACTTCTACATTTTCATCATCATCATCATCGCTGTTTGTTCTATCCTCACCTTTTCCTTCAACAATCTGAAAAAGGCATCTCTTGCTCAACCCCTTCTCCCAATAATCTCTCTAGGTTCTTAATTATAGCATTTCTTTTTATTATTCAACTTAGGTACATTGAATTGAACTATTATTTTCACCTTTGTTGTCTCATACCTTCTGAATGGCTTGACATTCTTGTCAACCTCTTCTACCAACAATGTAGTGATAGGTGCAGTTACTTCTATTAGCATGAATGATGATGATATTCCTATGGGGGAGTATTCTATCATTTCTAGAGCATTGAAGATATTGACAACATGAATTTGTGTTGCATTCATGACTATGTTTGTTAATGATGTCAAATTGATAGAGTATAAGATAAAGATAGAGACCATATAGATTGAGTATTGAAGATGAGGTCAAGTGAACTTGAGAACATGTTATACAAAGTGTCCTAATTTAGTGGTTAAGTGAGCATGTAGAAAGTTGAAGATTGGTAGAAATTATTTAAGATTTACAGAAGACAATTTGCAGATAGAGTTCATGAGAAGTAGTTTCTAATGATTATATTATATCTCACAATAGGGATAGAATCTAGTTGAGAAGAGTTAGACAAAGATAGAATACATCTCGATGATGATATTAGTAAGTACACAAATTTCAAGGTCACATGTGTGAATTTTTGTAAAGACTGTGAGCTGACAATATTATGTAATTATGAAAAGATGTAACGTAGCATGTTATCTTAATGGGGTCTATTGTAATTTTAATTGGGAAGTCTCAGGGATAACTCAGTGAATTAGTTTGAGGACTTGGTATAAAGGAAAGTTATTTTTCTTGAGATGAAATAAGTAAGTATCCGAGTTGATCAAGTGTGTATGCGATAAGTGAAGAAGATATGTAAATGCGAGTAACAAATCAAAGGGATTATTGCGATGCGAGTTTATAGTTCTAGTATTGATATCTCAAAAGTGTGGAAGATGCATGGTAAGAGGAAAAAACAAGAGTTTAATTTTTCGAGATTAGTTGTTTTTCTATTATTCTAAAAATAAAAACAAAAGGCCATTTGGACAGTGAGTTAGGTGGTATTTCCCTTGAAGCTATTTGGACAATGGGTCCTTCTACCTTCTACAACTCCTAACAAGGTTGGAATCTCCTCATAGGGATTCAAAGTCTCCAAATAGGGATTGATATGTATTGAATGTATAGGTTGAAAAAAAGCTGATTAGATCATAGACAGTGGTTGTTCACATCATATGACTAGTGATATGAATAATATTTCTGAGTTCAACAATTGTGATGGAGGAATTGTTAGACTTGGGAGAAATTTGGCTTGTCATATCAAGGGAATTGGATCTATTACTCTTGATGGTAAAACTAATGCAAATGATGTTTATTTTTTTGGTGGACTAAAACATAATATTTTAAGTGTTGGCTAGTTGGTTGAGAAGGGATATCAAATACTGTCATGCCCAAAATATGGGGCAAAAACACACAAATTTTTTTATAGTTAATTAAATATACTCTGTTAGTACTAGTTGACTAAGGATATACATAAGTAATATTAGGTTTTGATATAATTGATACATTTTTTTTCACAAGTTAAACTATAGGTACGCTAAAGGATAGATACAGGTTCCTCTAACAACATCCTAACACTTAATTTCAGTTTAAAATCAACGTGTAGGAATAGATTGTTAAATTTGAACATTCATTATTTTAATTGGTTTTAACATTTGTTCAATTTATATTAGACCCCCCAAAAAATAACACTCCCTCTAACTATCCTTACTAACTAACTCATCCTTTTAAAGTCAATCTTAAATTTCACTAATTAATATTAATATGATTAATGTTATTAATCATTTTTTTAACATTACTAATACTAATTAAATGTTACATGATAAAAATAATATATGTTTTAATTAAATTGAATTAATCTAAAACAATATTTCAAAATTCCATATGTAAAACAACAATACACTAAACCTACTAGTAAATATGAATTACAACTAGAACCAATTTTAAAATAGTATTAAATTAAACATTATAATATTAATTAAGAAAAATACTAACTATCAACATAATTAAATTACTTTAGTAACAAATTAATTAATTCCCATTCTTACTAATCAAAATATTAAAACTAGTATAGATATCTTAAATACATCTATCTAAAGAAATGCCGATAGATATCCACTACAAAATAATTATAATTTGATTTACTACATCTAAAATTATTTATATTTCCTCTATTTCCATTTATTTTATTTTTTACATACTTAAGCGTTTTATTTCAATTTCTTAAAAAATGGATGATTTATATCTCCAAATATTATAATTCAAATGAATATTTTATGTGGTATTTATTAAATTTTATTAAAAATATTTTCTATTTATAATAAGATTTAAACTTTTAGGCAAGAGCCTACAACACAATGATAAGTTGTGAGCCTCTTATTTGAGAGGTCTAGAGTTCAACTCTACACAAGATTAATAAATAATAATAATTAATCACATCTCATAATAATAATTATGAATCTTGGCTTTGGCCTCTTATTGATTGCATGAAAAAAGAAAAAGAAAAAGAAAGATTTAAACTTTTGACATGTAGATGGTTGTCAAATTTAACCTAGAAGAATAAAAGTTAACATTAACATGTTCACACCATCCCACTCCACCCATTATGCCATTGTAGAATGCCTATCAACATTAATTAAACAAAATAGAATAAAAGTTAACATTAACATGTTCACACCATCCCACTTCACCCATTTTGCCATTGTAGAATGCCTATTTACATTAATTAAACAAAATAACTAACTATACTAATAAAATAAACCTTACTGGTCTACTAACATCTTTTAATTAAAATAACTACTAACTAACTTAATACATCAAAAAAATTAAAACTTACCCATCTTATCATCGGATATATTTACAACTAACTTGAAACTTACCACTTTAACTTTTAACAATAAATCCTAACTTTAAATTTTTAACATAATCTAAATAAATTAATAAATAAATTTTAACATTTAGCTTAAAACTTTAATTACAATATTTAAAATAAAATAATAAAACTACTATCAATTACTTACATTATCTAACATCTAACATTTAAAATACATTAATTAAAAATATCTTAACACTAAATTTTAATAACCTTCTACTAACATTACTAATTTAAAAAAATATCATACCACAACATAAAACTAATTTTATTTATGTTTACCCAACCCTATCTTATCTAACTCCTAACCTTACTAACTCCCTAACCCATCTACCCCACACCTTTATGTTCTATCCATGTATTATAACATGGCACCATACTTCCAAGCTTATCCCTTTTCAAAAGTTCATGTGAACCAAGGTTCTTAAAGGTGGTGTGCCAACAATAAGGAAGATGGGAGATAATGAAAAAGGTTAACATTTAACTACTTTGACTTTAATTCATGCCCTCCAAACATGCAACAATCAAAGACAGAGGAGCAAGGGAGTGACATCATTCATGATGTGATGGGCACTTTATTTTTTCCTTTCAATGCCTAGGATAATGGTAAGATGTAAGTGGGGTGGTTAGATAGGATTTTGGGGGAAAAGGCCAGTTATTTCATAAAGTTTTGTTGGTAATTTTAGGATATTTAGATTTTTACTTAATGTATTTTTCTTTTTAAATTTATTCAAATTTATAATATTATCTAATTCAAAATAAGAATATTTAAAGGAATCTTTATAATATTCTCTGTTCAAAGGAGGGGGATTTACTCTTTTTTTTTTTTCCCAATACAAATTCCAAAGAGCTTTTTTTGCTCTAAGGAGGTAACATTTTTTTTTTCAAGTCCAATATTTTTCTAAGTGTAAAATTTTCTAATTTATTTAATTTGTCAAGGGGGATATTTTTTTTTTTCTCTAGTTGGATTATAACATAGGGTTAAAATGTGTTGTTGAAACAATAACGTAGGAATATTTTTCTTCCTAAAAATCACAAAAATAGCAATGAAACACCAATCATAACATTGATTTTTCTTAACATAACTTGGGATCAATTTTTGCATAACTCTATATATTTCATCATTTTGTCCAATTACAACTAATCAAATGAATACAAATTTGAAGTATAAAAATACCACAATAAAAGTAAGACATCATTCCATCCATTTTTAAATAAACATAAGCATATAACTTAGTCACACCAAAAATCATATGAATGGAAAGTATTCCATTTTTTATTCATTCATCTGATTCAAGGACTCCCTCGGGAAAGAACCAGGGAAGAAAATCCAAGATCAAAATCATTTCAAAGGTAAGTTTATAAATAACATTTTTACAATAGGATCTTAATCCCGAGGAGAAATCTCCCAACACATTTGAATTTAAATAACAACTGTGAATTTCTTGCTTGGCTCCACAATAGGGTAGCCATTAGAAAATTTGTAAACACATCAAGGTACCCATGAAGAGAATGAAATGGATTGGGAGACAAACAATTTAACATGAAGACAAAATCAAATATATACTCCCATCTAGGTTTGCACAATAGGTTCATCATTGAACCAAACTAGGGAGAAGGTGGATTTTTCCAAATAGGAGATGTCGATCACAACACCATAATAGATGCCCTTTCCAGGCTAAAATCTCAAGAACTTTCATTCTTCCACAGATGCCCTTTCCAGGCTGATATCACAAGAACCTTCATTCTTTCACTTCACAATTTCCCAAAAACAAAAACATGGTTTGTATTGATGAGTAGGGGCCCATAACACCCTACTCTCTCCCTCTCCTCATCATGAGGAGAGACTTTGCATTGTCGGAGTCCAATTGAAACCCTTCTCTCATACATGACCACTTCTGCCCTATCTGAGGGTGAGTAATGCCAAAAAACCCATATAATTTACTCTCAAAAATCAAAAGTAAAATATGAAGGAATTTTTTTTAAAGAAAACCCATTACAATCCCTCCCAAACATATTCATCAAACACATGAACATACATAATAAAATGAAACTACTTAAGAATGAAACACAACATGAAAATATGCACTTGAAGGATTCCTACCTTCACAATAAGGTTATGGCGACTAAAATGTGAGAAGAGCTATCCCTTCCTTCTTCTTCAATCTTGAATTTGCTCTTTAAAACCAGAGGTTGGGTGAACGACCTTTCACTCTCAAATCTGCCACTAAAATAGGCTCCCAACTCAACCACTTACAAAATGGAATAAATCCCCTACTTGACTAAAGTTTCTAGAGTTTTTTAACTTAACCTCAGCACTAAAGCAAACTTCAAGGTGGAGTTTAATTCATCAACTCATGGTGAAACTTCAATTTTTGCAATAAAGTAAAAATGAGATATTTGGGTGGTCACCAAAGTCAACAAAAGGGGCTAGAGGGGTGAAAAATGCCCCCAACCCATACATATACCCCTTAGGTACTTCATTTTCATAATTATTGGCCTCTAGGACTATTTAATGACCTGTTAAAATGCTTGAAAATTTCTAGACTTCCTAAAAACCCGAAAAATGCAAAATTATCACTAACCCTGATTAGGGAAATTAATCTTGATTACCCACTAATTAGCATTAGGTCACTAACCTAGTCCAACTCAAATCTTTAAGTTAGTTCATTAACTCTAACTATCATGCTGAAATGCATATACAAATTATTAGTGTCAAGCGACACTATAAATCACTATTACAAAATATTAACACTTAATGATTACAGAATGATACATACATTCAATTCATGATACAAAATAATATACAAAACAATAGGGTTTGCATATTTTATTAGACTCAACCCTGGTTGTCCAGTTCCAATTCTTTGTTAGATTTCCCAGCTAATAATCCTGCACACTCATTTCACACATTAGTAACTCAAGAAAAATCACATGGATATATTTTAAATTCATCTAGATAATCACATAAGTCAAAACATTAGCTTTTATTTAAATAACCATTTCTCATTCCTACACACATTTAATCATTAGTAATTACATAATCCATATAACATAACTTATTCATTAATTCAGATTAACATACTAGAATAATCATCATTAGACATGCATATATCTAAACATCATAAACATCACCAATAAGTAATACTGAACTATTTGAATGCGAATAACCTAATCATTAAGGTACCATAGTCAACATCATCATCATTAGGTGAAAACACCTTGTATCATTGTTAGTGCAAATTAATGTTTAAATAGTTGAGATAATGTAGTAGGTCTTGAATCACTGACTATTTAAAACATGAATGTATCAGTTGAACTCAATTTTCATTAGGACATTTAAAACATAAAACATTACTCCATATCCATTCTAATCTCCTATAATAGATTTAATAAGGAAATTCATATTTGATAAGTACATATGAGGAGGGACCTTACATCCTCCCCCACTAGCCTTTGACTTCCCCTTGGAAGTCGCACAACTAAAATGTTCATCCCATGCTAGAAACTTGTCTAGAATTATTCCAAGATTTACTCTTATAAAAAGAATGATTAATAACTTACATACATACACAGGAATAATAACCTATTTGCTTGATTACCATTACTAAAAGTGAAGTTCAATCTAAAACTCTGACATGGTTACATTTTCCAGGGGCGAATACTCCTTAAAACATATAGTTCACATATAAACAACATTCTAATCTAATATAAAATACTTATAGAGTCTCTAATAATAATAATATAATTAGATATTCAGAATTCCACATACCCACTCATCAGGCAACAACTGTATGAGACTCCCTCAAATGAGTTTTCTTATAATGCAACTTGGCTCTTTTTGAAGGGTTAATCACTTTTCCTTTAGAGTCTCCATGACACACTACTTTCTTGATAGGATACTAAACAATCCATCACTACACCTACACCTTTTTCATCTAGAAGTCCATTAGGTTAACTCATAACCTTAACAAGTTTTATATTGGGGTGTAATCCATTGCTCATAATAGTCCACATTTATGACTAGTCCTATTCTCAAAGTCTCGGGAGAGGGTGGGGCATGAATACTCTCACTAATAACCCCATACTCTAGTGTTGTACATCTACTTAATTGTTAGGAATCCCTTTCGTAGGCCCATTAGATTTCACTTTTCCAACAAAATTTAGAAGAAAGTGCCCCAAAATTTAAATTCAACATCAAGGATGAAACATCTAATGCAAAAGTTTGAAACAAAAAGAAATAAAGAGTGGTGACAAAAGAAAAATTGTAATTAAGAAATAAAGACATAACCAAGAGGCAAAATAGAATCATCAATAATATAGTTGGCTAAATAGCCCCACATCACCCTACTGGAAAAAAGGAAGAACATTAAAAATACTAATATCTAAAACTAGACAAATAAGAAAATAAATTCAATTACTTACAAAATTTACATTACTCACATAATGTGGCCGTACTAGGGTCACTGAGGAAAACAAGGGATCTTAGGTCTTCCAATAACATTGCAAGGATCTTGAAATGATTTTAGATGGTGGTCTAATGACCATGTCTACTCACTCAAAAATGAAAATGTGAGGATACTAAAATGAGTCCCCTTCCATCCTCTTGTTGTTACATTAGTTTTTCTTAGAAGAATCTAAACATGTGGGGACACCAGTGTCAGTAGAGTTGTACTTTGAGTTACAATTACAAAACCAAATATCTTATCCTTAATTCACTTATAATTACATATTAGGGCATCTCACCATAATATATTGACTAAAGTTGTGTTATCAATCTCACCATATTTGGTATGATCTTGTACACACACACACACACACACACACACACACATCATTTTTATGTGTTATTCCATTGTTTACACAAGTTTTAATTATCATCCAAGAATGCACTGAGTACTACTGTTCTTATCCATAATCCATACTTCACATTCTCCTAGCCATAAATGACTTATGAATTCATCCTTAGGTTGTAGGTTAGCAACTAAATTAGGTATAAAACCATTATTAGGATGTTGTCAATGTTTACTTATTCATTCTTACGACTATCTCCTTGTTGTCGATATAGTCATCATCATTATTCTTATCATGCCTCGTGGCTTATAATCTTCTTATTACTTAACTCAGATACCTAAACCTTTAGTTTGTATTAGGTTGATGACCTCATCACAACTTTAATTTCTTTAGTTTGTAGGGTTATAATTGATCCAATAATTTTCAAAACCAGAGTCTAAGAGAATTCACTTGATAAGTAAAATTTAGTATTACTCATGCTTATACAATAAGCCTGCTAACATAACCCTAACTTAGAAGTTTTCATTTTCTATCTTACTCATTCCATACTTTATGTTACATAATTTCCACCATTTAATTTTTGTTCTTACCACCATATTTAGATAGATTCATTCCTCGATTAGGGTTCTATTCCTAATAGTAGGCTGAGATACTCTCTTTCTTTGTATGTTCCCCACTAACTCTCTCTTGTTGAATAGCTTCTTGGATTAGTAATCCCATCATTCGATGTTCCCAAATGTTACTTGCAGATTCCAATTTAGCTCTTGTTTACTTTTTGAAGATTATTGGAACAATATATTTTAAATTCTTAATAGGTTAGAGGTATCCCAATAACTTGGTAATGTGATATACTCTTCAAGTGTTACTTTCCTATTTATTCACCATTCATTTTATCTATTCAATATTTCAATCCAAAGGTACAAAATTAGATTATAAAGATCGTAGGTTTCCTTTACTTATGTTTGTAATGTCTAAATCAATACCTATGTGCTTGATCATTTCCATACTTGATATGAACTACAATGCTTCCATGAGTGATCAGGTCAGACAAAATTTGACTTCTACTAAAGATGATGAGAAACACTTTCTCTTTGATTTATAGATTATTTGATCATTTTTGCTTACATGTTTCAAATATCTTTTAGGGTTCTTAATTTAGTTTTCCCTCAAGGCGATCACATTCAATATAATTTTTAATCCTTTATGAGATCATAATATACTTTTTAATATATAAATATGACATTCTTGCATCTAATCAGTTGTTTCCATTCATTAAGATAGGGTTATCTACTTGTGGTTAACCATTTACAATTGTTAATACCACTTTAAAGTTTACTCATCAACATAATTTTTTAGATGGAATACATTAGCTTCTTAAAAATTCTACAAGGAGAAATCTATGCTTCTTATAATAAAATTTAAATGTCCACACTTAACAGGGGCCCATTATTGCCCAAGTGTCATGAAACTAGGCTTTGATAAATATAGTTTACAAAGAAGATATGTATCATCAAGGATAAGAATGGTAAGATGATTGGCACTGGTACAAGATCCAGAGGTAATATTTTTCAACTAAATCCTACAAAGATGACATGTTTTGCTAAAGTTGATAACAACTAGTTATGACATCAAAAAGTTTTATCATATAAATTTTGATAATATTGTGAAAGAAAGTAGTACATTTGTTGTTAGGGAGTTTCCTAAAACTGTGAAGCCTACTAATATTGCATGCAAGGAATGTGTTATGGCCAAGCTAAAGAAAATCTCTTTCCCTAGCAATAAGTTTTCTACAACAAAAAAGTTGGAGATTGTTCAAACAAATAGTGGCACTGCGAAGAAAAGAGGATTCTATGTTGAAAGGTATGTTATGATACTTGTTGATGATTTTACTAGGATGATGTGGGTACTATTTCTTGAAGAAATGTTTGAAGCATTTGAGAAGTTAAAGGTGTTTAAGAACATAGTTGAGAAAGAATCTGGATAAAATATTAAGTGTTTAAGATTTGATAGAGGTGGAGAGTTTACCTTGAATGAGTTTAACAATTTTAGTGAAGTGAATGGTATTAAAAGATAACAAATAGTGTATACAATGAACAAAGTACATATAAAAAAAGGTACAAACACGTCTCCTTATAAATTATGGTTTTAGAATGCATTGTCAATGAAGTATTTCAGAATTTTTGGATGCAAGTGTTATATTAAGAGAGAATATGACATTGGTAAGTTTGATTCAATAAGTGATGAAGGTGTGTTCCTTGGTTATTCATTGGAAATAATACCTTGGTTATTCATTGGAAAGAAAAAATTATAGATGTTTAATTTAGAGGAATAAGACTATTATTGAGAGTGTAAATATAGAAGTGGATGAGAAGTTTAGAGTTCAAGAAAGAATACTTGATTATAATTTTGATGAAGAAGCTCACCTTAAGGCTAACTAAGGAAATATTGAGTTATTTTATGAAACTAACAATGATTTGCAGAATGGCATCCAAGTTGTGGAACAAAGAGAGGAACCGAGATCTAAACCTAGAACAAAAGTAAGAGTTGAGACAATGACACCAAATAAGAATTTAACAAAGAATCACCCCATTAATTAGATTGTTGGAAGTGAAGATAGAGGAGTTATGACAAGAAATAGAGTACATGTAGAGTTATGTTTTTCTCAAGTAGAGCCTGAAAGTGATGATGAATCTTGCAAGGATGATCATTGGATTCAAGCAATGAAGAGCTAGATCGGATTATGAAGAATGAGACATGGGAATTAGTTCCTAGACTTAAGGATAGAAATGTTATAGGAACTAAATGGGTTTTCAAAAATAAAATGAATGAAAAAGTGGGGTTGTGAGAAATAAAGCTAGACTAGTATGCAAAAGATATTCACAACAAGAAGGAATAGATTATGAGGAGAAATTTAAATCTATTGACATAATTGAAGGAGCGTGAATATTCTTGGCTTATGCAGGAAACAAGAAGTTCAAAGTATATTAGATGGATGTAAAGTCAACATATATGAATGGAGAAGTTGAAGAAGAAGTCTACACTAAATAACTTGAAGGATTTCCTTTGACTATAGAAGGATATATGGTATATAAGTTGAAGAAATCATTGTATGGATTAAAGAAAGTACCTAAAACCTAGTATGTGAGGTTGGATAAGTATTTGGAAAAATTGGGATTTGCAAAAGGTACCACATAGAGTAATCTATATCTAAAAGAAATCGACAATGGTCTATTGATTATTCTGATATTTGTGGATGAAATAATATTTGGAGGTGATGATGAAGCAAGTGAAAAATTTGATAATTGTTAGAATTCTTTTAGAATAATTGAGAGGGGGGGAATCAGTTATTCAAGGTCCAATCATGTCCAATACAATTTTTTTTTAATAAAGCGAGGGTGAATAAGAAGTACTAGATTTTTTACTTTCTTGTCAAATCCTTAATGGCATATAATTGAAATTATCATGCATACAATTAAACATTAAACAATCATGAAAAGTAAACATGCATCACCTCATAACACAAAGGATTTTGGTGACCTAGAAACCCTCTAAGAATAAGAAGGTAAAATTGGGGTGGGGATGATACCCACAAAATTGATTTCAACCACTTTTGATGGTTTGCCTTGTTAAAGGCTTGCCCTGTTAAAGGCTTTACACACTGTCAGATGTGACCCTGTTAAAGGATTTCTACACCTTGTTAGGAGTGTGCCCTATTAGAGGACTTAAGAACATTCAACTTAGAATGCCACCCTATTAAAGGATTTACATAGAGCTTTTAGGCCCACCCAAGTCCATGGGATTTAAAGTCACCTTCTCAAAAGAATCTTTTATCCTTCTCTAAGGATCTCCTATCCTTCTCCTAAGGATCCCTTATCCTTCTCTTTGGGATCTTCTATCCTTTTCTTAAGGCTTATCCACCTACCTGTTAAGCTGACCTAGCAATGTAGGATTTCAATGTCTAATACAATGGTAAGAAAGTATTAGAAAGGTTTTGACCTGATAAAGATTGCAACTCTAACCTTGCAGATTTCAGATCACTCTTCAGTTCTTTTCTTTGCTTGGATTTTCTTCCTTGTAGTGCTGACAGCTTGTCGACCCTTCAAGATATGTCTCCTTGAGTTCTTCCACTCATTATGCCAATGCACTCTATGGTCACTTGATCAACTCAGAGTCTTGATGCTCTGTGCTTACTCCTCACTGTGTCCTCTTCTTGACACTTCACACTAGCCTTCTCTTGGCTTCTTCACACGACCACACTTATGACCAACTCACACTCTCTCTCTCTTGATCTCTGACCTATAGCTCCTTATAAAGAAGTTCTGTTCTTCATTTCCCACTCAAATCTTCCTGCTCATCAATTTGATTTGATCTAAGAGAACGATATTGTTTTCCCTCCAAATTTTTTCTTCCAAAAACTTCATGATAAGTCCATCAGTATTTGCTCAAAACTGGTTTGCATGGTTTACATGAAATTTTGTGACATCTACTCATCATTCTTATCATCCAACTAATTCACAAAATTCAATGTAACAAACTTATAGTTACTGATCTGGCGAATCTTTTTGTCTTATCAATAATGCAACAACTCGACATCATTGGTTTATTAATGCTCGACACCTTCTATGTTACTCAACTTCTACTACATTTACTGATGCTTGACACCTTCTATGTTACTCGACTTCTACTACATTTACTAATGCTCGACACCTTCTATGTTACTCAGCTTCTACTAAATTTACTAATGCTTGACACCTTCTATGTTACTCAACACTAGAAGAGTTTTCTCGATACCCGAAGGATTGCTCAGCACACACTAAAGTTGAACTTGCTTGGCTTTAACTAGCTTGCTTAGCACTCAGAAACGAACTTAGTTAAACCTTACATCTTTGATGTGTCTTAGTTTGTCCATTCCCCGTGTCTTAGCGTATGTCATCAATACACTATTTCATCAATGGCTTAGTTGGTCCTTATACTTCATTACAACATCATAACTTCAACCTTTCTCTAGGTGTTCTAGTTACATCTTGTTGATTTACTCCTCCTTGTCAATCAACTAAGTGATAGTATTTGAATCACTTAAGCAATTGTCATTCCTGTAGTTAGCAAGTTTGACATCAATGGAAAAACAATGATCGAAAGCATTCTTTACCAATTCCATCATTCTTCATTCAAAGATCTTTTCAATCATTTCCAATAATCTCCCTCTTTGGCATTGATGGTAAACCAAACTGATCAATTGATTGAGCTGATCAACTTAGTTACCACCAAAATTATATACCAAATATTAAACTTGTTGTCATTACATATCTTCATTTTTGTATCATATCTCCCTCTTTTTCTGATACAAACTGAATTATTTGTTCTACTTCTCCCTCTTAACTGCTGCATCCTTACTCTGTATTCCTAATCTTTCATAGCTGCTTGCTAATCAGTTTCTTATCTCTTCTGAATCTCCCTCTTTCATCTCTTTTTTTTTTGGGTCTACTACTGATCTCATACGTCTCCCTCTCAACTTTTATTGATAAGTTTCTCATAAATCTCCCTCTTTAACATAAATGCCAAAGGTGTAGCATCTTCAACATGCTTGGTGTAAGCTTTGCGTCTTATGTCTTTTTCCTCTGTCACCATGCTTGTGATTGATCTAGAATTTCTATTCTTGTTGTCATCCTCTGCATCATTCTTCTGATATTTCAATGATCTACTCCTGTTGATGTAGGGCAACTTCTTTGTTGCTTTAGACTACTTGAGTTAGGGGCTTTACCCCCAACTTGCGTCTAATATATTTATAAGTATCCTTAGGTAATGGTTTGGTGAAGATATCTGCAATTTATTCCTTTGTGTGAATGTACTCTATCTTCACTTGTTTGTCTTCCACCAATTCTCTGACATAGTGATACTTGATTGCAATATGCTTGGTTTTTGCATGCATTACTGGATTCTTGGATATGTTTATAGCACTTGTATTATCACAATACAGTATCATAGGTTTGGTTACCTCTTCTTTCATTCCTTTCAATAGATGTTTGAGCCACACAATGTTTGTGCAATTGATTGCTGCTACCACGTATTCTGCTTCTATAGTGGACTGAGATGTGCATGTTTGTTTCTTGCTAGTCCAAGTAACTAGCCTTTTACCTAAGAATAATGCTCCTCCACTTGTGCTTTTCTTGTCATCAATGTTGCTTCCCCAATCTACTTCTATGTATGCATTGAGCTCAAACTTCTCATTCTTTTTGTAGTATAGGCCAAAATCATCAATTCCTTTGAGATACTTCATTATCCTTTTTACTACCATGAGATGATTTTCTCTAGGATTAGCAGAGAATCTAGCCACTATTCCAACTGCTAATTCTATGTCTGGTCTACTATGTACAACATATTGTAGTTTTCCAATCATGGATCTATACATTGTTTGATTGACTTCGACTGATTCATCATTTTTAGATAGCTAATGTCCTATTGCCTTGGTGTGCTAATAGATTTGGAGTCTTCCAATCCAAACATCTTGAGTATCTCTTTGATGTACTTTGATTGTGTCATGAATATACCATGTTTTAGTTGATGTACTTACAATCTAACAAAGAATTTGATTTCTCCAAACATAGACATCTCAAACTCATGTTTCATTTTGTCAGCAAAATTTTTGCAAAGTGCTTCCTTTCCTCCAAAAATTATGTCATCCACAAAGATTTCATATACAAGGATATCCTTACCTTCTTCTAATTTAATGTAAATGTTGCTATTATCACCAGTTCTTTCAAATCCTATTTGCACTAGATACTTGTGAAGTCTCTCATACCAAGCTCTAGGGGCTTGCTTTAATCCATATAGAGCCTTATGCAATTTGCATACCTTGTTTTTGTTATTTTCATCAACAAATCCTTTTGGTTGCTCTACGTAGACTTCATCTTCAAGTATACCATTCAAAAATGTGGACTTAACATCCATTTGATAGACTTTAAATCCTTCGAAGGCTACATATGCCAGTAAGGTCCTTACTCCTTCCATTCTGGCAACTGGAGCAAAAGTTTCTCCATAGTCTAGTTCTTCTTCTTGTGCATACCCTTTACAGACTAGTCTTGCCTTATTCCTTGTGATTTCACCATTCTCATCTAACTTGTTTCTAAACACCCACTTGGTTCCAATTACATTCTTATCAGCTGGTCTTGAGACTAAGGTCCATGTCTTGTTCTTTTTAATTTGTTCTATTTCTTCTTTCATAGCATTGTACCAGTCGTCATCCTTTATGGCTTCACTTACTATTTTTGGTTGTGTTTTGTTGAGCAAACATGTCTCACTTCTGAGTCTATTCCTTTTCATTGGTCTTTCCTCTTTGTTTCCAATAATTTGGTCTGTACGATGATGTCTTCTTACATACTTTGCCAATACTGGTTCTTTCCTTGTTTGCATATTGTCTCTTTCAGAATCTGAATCTTCATGTGTATTTTCATTAGATATTTCTTCATTTCCTTCATGTTGACAGTTCTCAAAATCTGAATGAGCATTCTCTATATTCTATAGCTCAGCTTCTGAATGTGTCTACTACTCGACATTCACTATCTATGACTCGACAAATACTGGATTTTGTTTTTGATTGTCATTTTGAGTTGCAACTTCACCATTATTAGGTATCCCTTCATAAAAGTATATAAAGGTCTTGTATTCTTCTACTTTCTTGGTGTTCTCAACACTTTGAACTTCTACAAGCTCATAAAATTTCACATTTATGCTTTCTACTACTTTGTTAGTGTTAACATTCAAGCACTTATAAGCTTTGCTTCTAGTAGAATAACCAAGAAATGTGCCTTCCTCACTCTTTGCATCAAACTTTCCATTTCTAGACTCTTTATATATATAGCATTTGCATCCAAACATTTTGAAATGTTTTACATTAGGAGAATGCCCATACCATAATTCAAAAGGTGTTACATTTGTACCTTTCTTGACTTGAACTCTATTGAGTGTGTAGACTGCAGTACTTACAGCTTCTCTCCAGTACTTGAGTGCAACATTTTTCTCCATCATTAAGGTCCTAACACAATCAATAACTGATCTATTCCTTATTTCTGCTTTACCATTCTAAGGTGGAGTCCTAGATGCTGATGTCTACCTTTTGATTCCTCTTTCATTGTAGAATTCTTCAAATTTTCTTGATGTGAATTCACCTCCTTTATCAGATCTGAGACATTTTAGGCTCTTAGTCTATTTGTCAACTCTAGCCAAGTATTATTTGAACATTTGGAACACATCTGATTTTTGTTTCAAGATCATGACCATCATCATCCTTGAATAGTCATCTACAAATAACATTATGTATCTGTCACCTTTGTAGCTTTGCACTTCAATAGGACCACACAAGTTAGTATGAACTAGCTCTAATACTTCATTAGAAGTATACGCCTTGCTTTTGAAAGTTGACTTGGTCATCTTCCCTAGTTGGCAATGTTTGCCCATGGTGTTATTAGGATTCTTCAACTTTGGTAGACCTCTGACTTTCTTCATTTTGCTGATGCTTATTAGATTGTCAAAATTTACATGACATAGCCTCTTTTGCCATAACCATACATCATTATTTTGAACAATGAGACAAGAAGCATCTTCCATGTCTAGGTAGAACAAATTACTCCTAGTCTAGTCACCTTTTCCTATTAGACTTCCTTGAGAATCATAGATCTTGGAAACCCCATTTTCAAATTCAACCTTGCATCCTATGTTGCCTAACTATGAGACACTTAACAAATTATAATTTAGGCCTTCAACATATTATGCATTATCACATGATATCTTTTTAGTAAGCTTGATACTACCTTTTCCTTTGATGTGACATGGTGCATTGTTACCAAATCTAACACTATTTCCTTCATATTGAATAAAAGTAATGAACTTAATTTTATCTCCAGTCATGTGATGAGAGCATCCGCTGTCTATGATCCATTTTTTATTCTTGTTCATGCAGGTTAGCAGGGTAGTTGCTTCATCTTCATCTGATTCATCTTTCATAGCCACATAGACTACTTCATCATCATTCTTGTCAAATTCTTTTTCAACAATGTAGCATCTTTTGCCTTTACCTCTATAGTCCTTGTTCTTCTCTTTGTTCTTCTTGAGGTTGCCTCGATCCTTGTAATTTTTCTTTTGTGTGCATCTAGCTGCAATGTGACCAACTTCATTACAATTGAAACAAATGATTGGAAGCTTACCTTTGAATTTGCCTCTTCCTCTATGAAATCTTCTTGCTAGTAATGCCTCTAATTGGTCTACATCATCTTCATTAGTGCTGCTGTCACTAGATACATACTTTCCTTTTCCACTATTTTTCTTTGTTTGCACCTTCTCATTGTCTTTTATCGTCATCTTAGATTTGAATGCAGATTCAAAGTTTTCTGGCTTGTAGTTGTCAAAGTTGGATAGCTCAAAGGTAGTGAGTCTTCCAATTATTCCTTCAAATGACAATGTGTTGCTTGGTACACACCTTAGCTCTTGGATGGCTGATACTCTTATAGCATAGATAGGAAGAAAATTTCTCAAGTATTTGCTACATAATGTTTCTTCTGATAACTATCCTCCTAGGCTTCTTATGGAACTTACCACTTCTTTCATCCTTGCACCATATTAAGAAACATTCTCTCCTTCTTCCATTTCCATGTCATCAAACTTTCCTCTTATGCTCTCTCTTTTGGCTCTCTTGACATTATCATCTCCTCCATAGATGTTTGATAATGTTTTCCACATCTAATGTGCAATATCACATTCTTTGATGTCATTATAATCGACATAGCTTAGTGTTGAAGCAATCTCTAACATCACTTGATTGCGCTCCTTCTTCTTGTTCATGTCTTCTATAGTGAGGGCTCCTGCTCGGTCTACATGATCAACTGTGACTGAGGTCTATGTATAGTCACCTATTGATCCAAGGCACAACTTCATCAAACTTTTCCATGCAACAAAGTTGTCTTTGTTTAGCTTGGGAACTTCTCTCTTGGACATCTTGATCTTCCTGCTGCTAGTACCTTGAAACAAATCACCAATGGGCTTTAATACCAATTGTTAGAATTATTTTGGAATAACTAAGAAGGGTGGTGAATTAGTTATTCAAGGTCCAATCATGTCCAATACAATTTTTTTTAATAAAACAAGGGTGAATCAGAAGTACTAGCCTTTTTTACTTTCTTGTCAAATCCTTAATGACATATAATTGAAATTATCATGCATGCAATTAAACATTAAACAATCATGAAAAGTAAACATGCATCACCTCATAACACAAAAGATTTTGGTGACCTAGAAACCCTCCAAGAATAAGAAGGTAAAACTAGGGTGGGGATGATACCCACAAAATTGATTTCAACCACTTCTGATGGTTTGCCTTGTTAAAGGCCTGCTTGTTAAAGGCTTTACACACTATCAGATGTGATCTTGTTAAAGGATTTCTACACCCTATTAAGAGTGTGCCCTGTTAGAGGACTTAAGAACATTCAACTTAGAATGCCACACTATTAAAGGATTTACATAGAGCTATTAGGCCCACCCAAGTCCATGAGATTTATAGTCACCTTCTCAAAAGAATCTTTTATCCTTCTCTTGAGGATCTCCTATCCTTCTTCTGAGGATCTCTTATCCTTCTCCTGGGGATCTTCTATCCTTTTCTTAATGCTTATCCACCTAGCTGTTAAGCTCACCTAGCAATGTAGGATTTCAATGTCTAATAAAATGGTAAGAAAGTATTAGAAAGGTTTTGACCTGATAAAGATTGCAACTCTAACCTTGCAAATTTTAGATCACTCTTTAGTTCTTTTCTTTGCTTGGCTTTTCTTCCTTGTAGTGCTGAAAAATTGTCCACCCTTCAAGATATGTCTCTTTGAGTTCTTCCACTCATTATGCCAATGCACTCTATGGTCACTTGATCAACTCAGAGTCTTGATGCTCTGTGCTTACTCCTCAATGTGTCCTCTTCTTGACACTTTACACTAGCCTTCTCTTGGCTTCTTCAAACGCCCACACTTATGACCAACTCACTCTCTGACTTGTAACTCCTTATAAAGAAGTTTTGTTCTTCATTTCCCACTCAAATATTCTCACTCATCAATTTGATTTGATCTAAGAGAACGATATTATTTTCCCTCCAAATTGTTTCTTCCATAAACTTCATGATAAGTCCATCAGTATTCGCTCAAAACTGGTTTGCACAGTTTACATGAAATTCTGTGACATCTACTCATCATTCTTATCATCCAACTAATTCACAAATTCAATGTAACAAAATTATCATTACTGATCTGGCAAATCTTTTTGTCTTATCAATAATGCAGCTCGACATCATTGGTTTACTGATGCTCGACACCTTCTATGTTACTTGGCTTCTACTACATTTATTGATGCTCGACACCTTATATGTTACTTAGCTTCTACTACATTTATTGATGCTTGACACCTTTTGTGTTACTCAACTTCTACTACATTTACTGATGCTTGACACCTTCTGTGTTACTCGGCACTAGAAGAGTTTTCTTGACACCCAAAGGATTGCTTAGCACACACTAAAGTTGAACTTGCTTGGCACTCACAAATGAACTTAGTTAAACCTTACATCTTTGATATATCTTAGTGTGTCCATTCCCTATGTCTTAGAGTATGTCATCAATACATTATTTCATCAATGGCTTAGCTGATCCTTATACTTCATTTCAACATCATAACTTCAACCTTTCTCTAGGTGTTCTAGTTACATCTTGTTGATTAACTCCTCCTTGTCAATCAACTAAGTGATAGTATTTGTATCACTTAAGAAATTGTCATTCCTATAGTTAGCAAGTTTGACATCAATGAAAAAACAATGATTGAAAGCATTCTTTACCAATTCCATCATTCTTCATTCAAAGATCTTTTCAATCATTTCCAACAATAATAAAATGAAGAAAGAATTTGAAATGAGCATGATTGGTGAGATGAAGTATTTTTTGGGTTTGAAGATTGTGTAGAATAGTGAAAGTATTTTCATTTCTCAAACTAAGTATTTAAAAGACTTACTGAAGAGATCTGGTTTGGAAAGTTGTAAGCCTATTGGTACACCTATGATAACTAGTCTTAATTTATCTAGCAAAGATGAGACATCTATTGTTGAGCAAAAGGAGTAAAAATCCATGATTAGAGGTTTGTAATATTTGACTCATACAAGACTAGATATAGCTAATGCAATTGGCATTGTTGCAAGATTTCAAGCTGATCCTAAGGAATCGCATTATGCAATAGTAAAAAGAATATTTAGACACTAATCAAGACTTAGTCCTGAGAGATTTAGATTTGATTAATGAAAAGGATTTGAAAAGATATGAGCAACAACAAAAATAGAGAAGTTGGATTTGGCATTCTTGGAACTTAGATGTTTTCCATCTATGTTTTCATCAATATCAAAGGGGGAGATTGTTAGCATGAATGTGGATGATATTCCTATGGGGAAGTACCCTAGTATTGTTGGAGCATTGAAGCAATTGACAACATGGTTGTGTGTTGCATTCATGACTATGTTTGTCATTGATGTCAACATACTGAGAATATTGGTAGAGTAGTAGAAACAAACATAGATCATACAGATTGAGTATTGAAGATGAGGTCAAGAAAAATTGAGGACATGTTCTATAGAGTGTCCCAAATCAATGGTTTAAGTGCACATGCAAAAAATTGAAGACTGGTAGCAGTTATTTGAGATTTAAAAAAGACAATTTGTAGACAAAGTTCATGAGAAGTGGTTTTTGATGATTATATTATATCCCATAACATGGATAGAATTTAGTTGAGCATAGTTAGCTAGAAATAGAAGACATTAACATTATCAGATTTCCACAATCCATTAAGAATGAGAGCAATGTTTTTGGATTAGATTGTGTGAGTTTTTTTAGCATCAACGCTTTAGATCACACTACATGATCCATCATCAGGATGAGAGAATGCAGATTGAGTATTGAAGATGAGGTCAAGCACAATTGAGGACATGTTCTATAGAGTGTCCCAAATCAATGGTTTAAGTGCACATGCAGAAAGTTGAAGACTGGTAGCAGTTATTTGAGATTTACAACAGACAATTTGTAGACAAAGTTCTTGAGAAGTGGTTTTTGATGATTATATTATATCCCATAACATGGATAGAATCTAGTTGAGCATAGTTAGCCAGAAATAGAAGACATTAACATTATCATATTTCCACAGTCCATTAAGAATGAGAGAAATGTTTTTGGATTAGATTGTGTGAGTTTTTTTAGCATCAACGTTTCAGATCACACTACACGATCCATCATTAGGATGAGAGAATGCCAGAATAGGAATAATGATTCCTATTCTGGCATTCTCTCATCCTAATGATGGATCATGTAGTGTGATCCAAAACATTGATGCTAAAAAAACTTACACAATCTAATCTAGAAACATTGCTCTCAATAGACGACATCCTGATGATGACATCAATGAGTGCACAAAGTTTGAGGTTGCACATGTAAAGTTTTGTAAAGACTGTAAGCCAACAATATTATGTAATTATGAAAATATGTAATGTAATGTGTTATCTTAATGATGTCCTATTGTAATTTTAATTGGGAAAGACCGAGGGCCAACAAAATGAATTATTTTGAGGACTTGGTATAAAGGAAAGTTATTTTCCTTGAGATTAATTAAGTGTGAAAGTTGATTAAGTGTGCATGTGATACTTGAAGAAGATTTGTAAATGTGAGTAAGTGATCAAAGGGATTATTGTGATGCACATTTGCATATCTGGTATTGAGATCTGAGAAGTGTTTGGTGTAGAAGATGTATGGTAAGAGGACATAGAAAGAATTTGAGTTGCTAAGATTAGTTTTATTTCTACTATTCTAAAAATAATAATACAAAGGCTAGTTGGACAATGAGTTTTTTGGTCTTTCCCCTAAAGATGTTTCAATAGTGGGTCCTTCTTCCTTCTACAACTCCTAACATGGTTGGAATCTCCTCACAGGGATTCAAAATCTCCTAATAGGGACTAATATGTACTGAATGTATTTCATTAGCTCCTAGCAGAGTCCATTCTCTTATAAGGAACTTATATATTAGTACATCATTTTGTGGGTACCATCCCCATTGGGATTTTCCCTCTACTTAAGGGTTTCCCTAGTTAAAACATATGGTGTTATTGTGTATGTGTATCTTCTTATGGTTGCCATTTATTGATCACATATTTAAGGTTTAATAAGGTTGATAAAAATAGTATTGATCTGATAACTGATTCTGCCCCTCTCCCGCCACCGCCCCCCCTCCTAGTTATCTTGGTGGACTTTACTTTATAAAAACTTCATCAATATTAACCTCATAAGGTAGAGGTTTCAAGCATGAAAACCTTGGTACAAGTGCTCATGCATAGGTATAATCATTATCTATCAAGAAACATAAATCCAATGATCTAGAAAGTTTGTTTTCATCATGCTCCTATTTTGATATGAACATAGTCAATACATGTATGCAAATGGTTTGATCTTTGATTGCATTAATTGACCAAGACATTGAAAGATGAAAATTTAGGATCAAGAAATTGTAGAATCTAAAACATAGGGGAAAAAATATAGCACACAAGAAAACAAGATTTGACATAAATTATACACATAAATTAGCAACATCTTTATTCATCTCTCATGATGATTACACGTTACAGGCTATTTCAAATCATTACATTATTTAGTCTTTTATAGAGGTTGCACCCTCTTAGAAAAACATTCTTTTCCATGTTAAATTTTATGTATTCAACTTGCATTATTTAATACATCTCTTAATTAGGAGAATCATAAAATAAATAGATCCAAACTTAATCTAACAAGATGTTTAAGCAATGCACACTAAGGAAAACATGCATATTAGTTCTCTACATATATTTTCCATGAATCCTTATGCATGTGTTCCTCAACATTCATTGCTTAAACTAACTATTCAATTTAAGTTTGGAATTGTTTATTTTGTATTTCTCCTAACTAAGAGATGTATTAATAATGCATGTTTTTGATTAAGTAAAACAAGTTTTATAGGGATCCTGAAACTCAAAAGTTTTTACATAATATTTGAAATAGAAATAAAAAGTAAAATGCAACTACTATGCATCTACTTATAAAAAACCAAAACCAAAAGATAGGCCCATGACTAGGAAACAAAAGCTAGCTACCTTGGATAAGGACGAAACAAAAAATGAAAACTGAAACTATTAGTCCTCCCTATCTAGAATCTGTAGAGTCTTTGCAGCTTCATTGGAATATAACATGAAAAAGATCATTTTTTTAAGAGGGTGCAACCTTTATAAAAGGATGCATAATGTAATGATTTGAAATATCTTGAAATGTCTAATCATCATTATAGATGAATATAGATGTCACTAAATCTATGTCAAATCTTTCTTTCTTGTGTGCTCTATTTTTTCCCATGTTTTAGATTCTAAATTTGGTATGTGAGATGTATGGAAAGATTCGAGACAAGATATTATAAAGAGATATTAAAATATCGTAGGAATTAAATGGGAAGATAAGAAGAAGTGCCATTTGAGGTTTCAAGATCCCAATTTGAGGATATTCATATTGCATGAGAGGAGTAGACTCATGAAAGTATTGAAGAGTTGATTAATAAAATTTAGAGTTTTGTTTTGCATATTCTTCTATAGTAATTCTATTGTTCTATTTCTAATAAGTGGTATTAGAGTCAAAATGAATGATTGAATAGATTATTGTGTTTGTGAAGATGTTTCAATAAGTCAATCAAGGAGAAGCTATTCATTTTGGAGCACATATTTGAAGTGTACATTAGAATATTATGGTGAAGTTAAAAAAATTGAAGAAGATCATTGCACTAAAGTAGGATGATAAAGGAAAAAATATAAGCATAGAAGCAATTGTTAGAGGATAAGTTCAACTGAATAAGGTGAGTTTAGTTTTCTTATTTCAATGGGAAAAATGGGCAAAAATACAATAAAAAAATGCAAGTTTAATGGATTTTTGAAAAGGGAAAATAATGCTCTTTTGATAGATTTATGGAAAGTTGAAGAAGAAAATAAAGAATTAGAGAAGAAGATCAAAGTATTTGATGAGATTAAAAATAAAAATGAAGAATTGGAAGAAAAGTTAAAGTTTTGTGATGCTGTTAAGAAAAAGAATGAGTTTTTAGTAGAGGCATTAAAGAGAGTAGAAGATGAAAAGATTGAGATTAAGAATCAAAATATAGATTTGGAGGATAAAATTTAAAAATTAAAGTAGGAAAATCATTTGTTGAAAGTAGAGAATGAATGTTTAAGAGAAAAACCATTGGTTCATGATGTTTCTTGTGGTTAATGATTCATAATTTTTCTCAAAATTTAGATTAGTGGTTAATAGCTCAAACTGGTACATTTGTGTTATTAATGATCTATCAACGAAACAAAAAAAAAGTGTTTAATTCCCATTTCATGATGTCCATCACAACAAAACAACAAAGATCAATGGATCATATTTTAACAAAATATTAGAATGTGTTTGAGTTACCAACAAGGGTACCCTCATATTGCCAAGTTAGATAGTTTATTGATTTAATACCAAGAACCCCATTGCCTAAAGAACCAATATATAGGAGATCAGTTCTAGAGAATGATGAGATAAAAAGATAGATACAAGAATTAATTTAGAAAGGACATATCCGCCCAAGTGCATCTCCCTGTGGTAGCCCAATTATTCTTGCAAAGAAAAAGGATGGTCCATGGAGGCTTTGTATTGATTATAGATCATTGAATAAGATCACTGTAAAAAATAGATATCCAATTCCTTAGATAGATGATCTCTTAGACCAGCTTAGAGAGGAAAAATTCCTCACTAAAATTGACTTGAAATCTGGGTACCATCAAGTACCAATTAATCCAACAGATATATATAAGACTACCTTTAAATCTAAAGGACTATTTGAATGGTTGGTGATGTCTTTTGGTATCACAAATGCCCCAAAAGCATTTATGAGGATGATGAATGATGTTTTTAGGCGACTCACTGGCTCATTTTTAGTTGTATATCTGGATGATATTCTAATTTTTAGTAAAACATGGGAAAAACATCTACAACATGTGGAACAAATACTTTCTACATTACAAAACCATGGACTCTATGCAAATAAAGAAATTTTTTATTTTGGTATGCAAACTATTAAGTAGTTGGGATATGTTATTGATAGTGAGGATATTCATGTTGATCCTTGAAAGATCTAGGTAATTAAAGATTGGCCTACTCCAAGGAATCTCATAGAGTTGCGTAGCTTCTTGGGGTTAGCTAACTTTTATCATAGATTTGTGTTTGGATTTTCACATTTGTCTTGGCCTTTGAATCATTCATAATGAGGAGGTATGAAAGTAAAATTCAAGTGGATAGGTGCTCAACAAAACGAATTTTAGGAGTTAAAACAAAGGTTATGTTCTACACCAGTTTTATCTCTTCCCAATTTACAAAAATCTTTTGAAATACAAATCAATGCATCAGAATATTCCTTGGGAGTAGTCGTCATGCAACATAGACATCCAATTGCCTACCATAGTGAGACTTTTTCTAATATAGTGCATAGATATCCCACCTATGACAAATAACTATATGCTATTGTTCAAGCTTGAAAGCAATGGAAACATTATATATTGGGGAAGGAGACTATCATCCACATAGATCACAAGCCCCTTTGATTTTTGCAAATACAAGGCAAATTACATAATGATAGGCATCAAAGATGGTCAACTTATCTTCAAAAATTTCATCTCATAATTTTTCATAAGAAATGAATCACCAATAAGGTAGCAGATTGTTTGATTAGGCCTCCAATTGCAAGAATAAGTATGGTATTAGACTCACGTGGTCACCAAACAAAAAATTGGGCCCACTTGTATCTACATGATAATGAATTTTTTGATGTTTATACTCAGCTAGTGGAAGGTAAGTATGTGAATGATTTTTACTTGCAAGATCGAATGCTCTGTCACTTTGGCCAAATATTTGTTCCTAAGGAAGAATGTAAGAAGTTAATATGGGAAGTTCACTACAGTAAAGTTGCTGGTCATTTTGGAATAGTTGATAGATTTTCAAAAATGGTAATCTTGGTGGCTTGTAGAAAGGGAATCTTTGTTGAAGAAACTATAAAACTCTTTTTTGAGCATGTTTGGGTTCATTTCAAGCTACCAAAAAGCATTATTTCAGACAATGATAGTTGCTTTCTTAGTAAATTTTGGTCTTCATTATGGGCAATGATGGACACAGAGCTAACAAAGTCTACTATTTTCCACACTCAAATAGATGGTCAAACAGAGGTTGTTAATCAAATGATTATTCAAATCTTGCATATGTATCAGTCTAGCTATGCTTGTACATTGGACGAGAGCCTTCCCTATGTACAACATAGCTACAAAAAAGTAATTCATAGGTCAACTAGCCATAGCCTATTTGAAGTTTGTCTTGGATATCGGTCGTTAGCACCAATAAATGTTTCTATTCCTATTATGAAACCTAACTTGGTAACATGCTTGGATAAGGAGAAGGACAAAGAAATGAAGTTCATTGATATAATTCATCATTTACAGTAGCAAGTTCATGAAATTTTGGAGCAGACCACTAAGAAGTATAAACATAGGCATGATGATCATCGAACTCCTCATAATTTTTAGGTTGGGGATAAGGTATGGTTGCATTTTTGGAAGGAATACCTACAAGGCCCTCATAGGAAGCTTCATCCACTTCACTATGGTCATTATAAGATTATAAAGAAAGTTTGTGAAAATGCATTTGAACTCAACTTACCTCCATTTTTGGGCATTCACCCAGTCTTCAATGTAGAACTGTTGAAGCCACATTTCACTCCTTTACTAGATATTATAGATGTTGTTGAATAAATAAGTCATATAGAGCTAAATCCAAAAGCTATCAACCCACTTCCCAGTGATCAAACTATGGAAGTTGTCATGAAGAATTTGAGAAATCAAAAAATCTATGTGTACCATGTGGTAAAAGTAAGACAATTTGTTCAATAGGGAAAATGGCTTACACACAAACAAATCTAGCTTCATTTTCCACATTTGATGCAAAGTGTGGATGAAATGGGGCCCATTTCCTCTCAAGGAGGAAGGAGTGATAAAAAAATAGTCCAGGAAGATGCAAAGGATGTTGGCACAAGAAAAAATGGGAAAATATCGAAATCCATTTTTTCGGTATTTTCTATGTTCTAGTATTTTGCATTTTTGGGGTCTTTAGGGCATTTTTGGGCTTTGGTAGGGCCAAGAAGTTATAATGTTATGCTTAAGACTTTTTGGAAAATAAATGTAAAACTCTAGAATATTTTCCAAAAATCCTGATAGTTCATGATTTTGAGCTATGAGTAGAAAGTTATGACTTCTACAAGTCGACGTGAATTTTAATATATTTAAAAATTTTTTTTTTATAGTTGTTAGAGTTTATTTTGTAATTAATTAGCTTGTGGAATTTTCATTTTCATATCCAAGGGATAATGGTGACACTTGGGATCCATCAAACTTGTATAAACTCTATTTTTCAAAATGAATGGATTACTTTTTGGCTTGCAGAACATCTACTATTGCATCTTAACTATTTTCAATTTAGTCACAATACTGAAGGTTCTACACTAGGTATTGTAACCTAAATTCATAATTTAGATCAGGCACAGAGGATTTGAGATATTTGTAAACATGTGTGTGATGATGAACATGTAAAGTGATATGATAAAGCAAATAATTTTAGTTATTTTCATGATAATATCAATTTGAAGATTATGAAAAGAATTGGTTTCAAAGGGAAAGGCTTGTGAAAATATAAATTATTATTTTTGAATCCAATTGAAAAAACAAGAAGGGCAATGTATGAAGGCCCTGGATATTCTACATGCAAAGGAATGATGAACACAAGTTCATGCAAATCAGCTAAAGGAGTGGAGACTATGAAAAGTTCATATTGTCATAGGTCAGGACAAAGAAAGAAAAGATGTTGGGATCTACATCCATGTGGTATTTAAGGATTGAAAAACCACCGTGAAAAGAAATTTTGGAATAGAGAGACAAAGAATGAATGCATAAAAATGATCATGGATGGAGTTATGGAACACGATGGCAGGAGATTACAAAAATGATTAAATTTTTATTTAAGTACAAATGTTCAAGCATGAAAAATGATAAAAAAATATAATGACATTTGAAGGTTAAAGGAGAATAAAAAATGGTTTCAGTAAATCTAGTTTATTTTCTAACAAAACATCTATAGAAAGTGATTTTTCAGGAAGTTTAGAATTAAGGTTTTGAAGAATTATCACATCAGTTGGGCAACATCAAAGACATTTGATGAGTAATTGAAGCTTTAGATTGAGTAAATTTTTGGATCCCCTAGCACCCAAAATATGGCTTAATGAGAGGTGTTTAGAAAATACAAGGGTTTGACACCTAAACCTATAATGGATTTGTCATCAAATTTGGTAGAGCTCATGGTTAGAACATCCCAATAGAATGACAAGATTTCCTAGGTTTGATATGAATTTGAAGATTTTATATTTGATATGCTATTCAATTTTTGTGGTAAGTAGAAACCACTTTCATGCAAAGTCTATGGTACTAAAAACCATTTTAGAATCGTATTGATATGTAGCAACATTTAAGGTAGAAATTAAGGGGGAGTGTTGGAAGGCATAATTTCTTCATGCAATTGTTAACCAATAGTTCTAGACCAGTTTGCATGAATTGAATAGAATAAGGAAGATTTTGAAGATGATAACAACATGCACCCATCATAGTCAACACATAGATATCATAGTTTGAATGAATGGAATAAGGAAATTTCAATATCTAGATTGTCTCTTAGGAAACAATGGTAGATGATTAGCATGCCATAGTTAAAAGTTCCACTAAATAAAGGCTCTTTTAAACTAGTGGTTTGTTGAGACTAGATGATTTGCATGATAATAAAGAACTATTTTTCATATACAATTAACTCATGCAATACCTCAATCAATGATGAGAAGTCTTTATAAATGAAAAGAAATATAATGTGCCTTTGTAAATGAATAAATTAATTTCTTCTCTCTTATAGAAAAGTTGTGTGAAATATTTTTGTGTATTTGTGTGTGAAATTTGAATTCTCTTTTCTGCCCTATTTTTAGACCATCAAAATTTGAGTTGCTAGTGTTCATGTAATAATCTACATGATAGAGTGGGTTGAAGGTTTTTTGTCCATGCACCATTACTAAAATCTTAAAAGTATATTATGTTGGTGTAAATTCTCCTTCAACTAAGTATTTTAGGTATGATAAGGGTTTTTCTCATCATTTCTACCTGTTACCAAATCTTTTTGGTTGGTTATTGAACAAATTCTCTCACAAAAGGATGTGGTTATGTTGCTAAACTTTCATTTCTAGAATATTATTTTGAAACTGCAAAAATGTCTCTTCAAATTGGATAATCACATGGTAGCTAGAAGACAAGCTTTGATACCAATTATAATGTCCACATTTGATCATTTCAATTTTGTGCGTGTGTCTATATATATATATATATATCTTTCATAATCCAAGAGAATGCTTTTGATTTCTCTTATATAGTTATCATACTTGAAGAGTTGTGACTCTTTGGATGCCTTAATTTACTTTAAATTTTACTACATTATAATTCAATAATGTTGAATGCATGATTAGTATATTTTGGATACCTTACTATTATATTTATTTATTTATTTATATTATATTATTTTCAATAGTATTATTTATCATTTATTTAGTTTTTATATTTTTAATATTATAATAAGATACATAATATTATACTATATTTATTCATTTACAATTATATCAATAGTCAATAATAATACAATCAATAATGTATATTAAGATTATTAAATATTATCTTTATTTTTATTAAACATTTCTCCTAGGCGTAGAACATTATTATAATGGTTCTTAGCTAGGGATATGGAAAAATGTATTGGAACATATATGATGATGTTTTCATTAACTTCAATAGTGAAATGAACAAGTATTTGCATTTTTTTATCAAATACAACAAACACCTAAATAGAAATAGGTATGATGGGACTAATATCAAAGAAATATAACAAGATGTAAAGAATTCATATAGAAATGCATTTGTATAAAAAATAAAGAGAATGAAATTATGGTTCAATTATAAATTAGTGAGGAAATAAGATTACAATAATTGTGCAAAGCTATCTAGATTATCAAATAAAGGGGCATCATCAAGTTAACAAGAGCATATAATACAAGGAATGAAAGATGTTGATGTGGCATTTTTTTATAGATCCTTATCATTACAAAATATCTGTAAAAATTTTGTCTGAAGATTCCTATAACTTTTAAGTATAAAAATAGAGGATATTCCAAAATGCTCTTGTAAGAAATCAACAATGCAATGTTCCCATGTTTAAATGATTGAGGGTTTTAATTCAAAGAATGTTTGTGTAGTAAATCATTCAAAGTGTTCAAACCATGTAATAGTCAACATCAACATTGCATAAGTAAGTGGAAGGTTTATATCTTTTGCAAACAATGTTCCTCTAATAAGAAGTTTAAATTCATAAAGGGGTGCTTTACAAGATTAAGATAACATCATAGAACAAAGGAGAGATTTGTTGTTAAAAATAATGTTATTGTACACTAACTTAAAGAAAAGATTGAACAAAGTTTGAATATATACTTCAAACAATAAGGAGGTTATATTATCAAGATTTATGTCTACAACTTCAATAATGAGTGAATGAGAAATGGATTTGTGACTAAATCCTATTGCTTGGTCTTGATAGTTTAAAAATGGACATGGGTTTTTCCTATAATGCTCATGCATCTACAATTTGAGTTGTCCAAGAAAAGGCCAACAATAAGGAAAGTGTATCTACAAAAAAATCCTCTAGTTCCACATTTAAAACTCTCATAAAGTGTGTTACAAATCCAAGCAATGAAACCCCACAATGCCCATGTTCAAGCATTTAAGACCTAGCATAGAGAAAGTGACGATGTAAAAAATGATAATATGCATATTTGAATATTCAAAAATGATAATATATTAAGAATTTAAAAAGTTTAAATATTTGAAGAAGAGTTGAATTCTAATAGTTTGTAAAAAACCCTTAAAAGTGAATGTGAAGAAATATCTCCAAGTTCAAAGCCACAGGGAATGAGCTAAATCCAAACAAGAGATGAGGTCACGAGTTATTTCAACTTTCAAGATGAAGAGGAGCAAATAGTAATGAAGAAATAGTTCACATAATGACTTGAATGGAGTGTACACAACAAACAACAAAGATCTAGTTCATAGTTCAAAACCATGTCTCAACTTCATAGTCACAACCTCAAATCGAGAGTCCAAGTTTAAAATAAGAGGGTGGAAATCATAGTTAACCCCAAAGTTTGACCTCAAAAACACCAAAAAGAGCATGATTCATCCATACTTTGAGTCCATTCAAGGAGATCCAAATCAAAATCATGTCGTGGCTTAGAAGAAATGTGAGAAACCTCAAAAATAGAAGAAATCATAGAGAGCAGGATCACAATGGCACCATCACAAAGACATGAAGCCAAGGTTTCCAAAAGCCTAAGCTTCTTGAAGAAGCTAAATATGTGTTTTGATGAAAAAACCTAACATATTTTTTGTGTTGTGATCTAAACCCGTAATATTTTTTTGATAATTTTTTTGAAATCCAATGTGGGTCTGTGGCATTTTGTGTTGCCTTAATTTAAGTTTGTTGATTGATGTGTCTTAAATTCTTCTTTGTATCTAGTCATACCAATTAATAAATATAAATGAATTATTTAATGGAAAAGATATATATTTTAGATTAAGGCAAAAAAAGGTTTTGAGGGGACCCAAAACCTCTCACAACAAGAAAAAAGATAAATGATAGGGAACCCCAGGTTTTACAAGGACCTAAAACCTAAGTTCACAAATACAACAATGAACCAGGTTTTATAAGGACCTAGAACCACCAAAACAAACTATCCAAAGTTCAAAACTAGGTTTTACAAGGACCTAGAACCACCAAAACAAACTATCCAAAGTTCAAAACTAGGTTTTACAAGGACCTTGAACCTAAAGTAAACAACAAAAGAAAGCTAAAAATGAAACAAAAATAGGACAACTAGGACCAACTGTCCAGCTAGAGGCCAGATACCAAGGACCAGAACCAACAACTAAATTAGTTCTTTAATAACCTTGGATAAATCCTTGCTAGCCTCCATAGTACCCTACAAGATATCATCAACAACAAAACCAAGGGCGTTAACCACAACTTTCTTTATACTTTCTCTCTTCTTTTACTTGGGCCACACAAAATCTTGACAACAACAACAACAAGGGACATAACCTCCTCATTTCTCCTTTTACTTAAACTTTCAATAGCCATACATAAACTAGAAGCCATCATGTCCATTTTTTCCCACTATCTTTAACTAGTTGTCAAAGTTCCATTTCATAAGCCTTCAGCTTCTCAAGGATGTTCCCAACCTAATTCTCTAGCTAGGCTCTCTTCATTTTTTCTTCATCCAGTTCTCTTTGTATATCTCCCATTTTTTTCTTAAGAATGATAAATTCATTATAGAGCCAAGAGGCCACCTAGAGAGATACATCAACTTTTAACTTAGCCTGGTGGAGAAAATACAACTTCACCATATTATTTTCATCTGTGGTCTCATCATTAGACCTTTTATCTGAAATTAGTTGTCGCTTCCTAGGTTTCCTTAAGCTATAATTAATTTTCATTATTTAAACCCTTTTGATCCACCATCTTCTTCTAGTTCTCCTTATTTAGACTCTGATCTTTAATGACAAGGGCATTTACCTCTTTATTCTTCTCCTTGTCAGAGTCCACCATGATCTTAGCATCAGTAATTTCCTTTTTAGTGGGTGTAGGCTTTGCACTTTAGTTCAAAATATTCTCCTTCTCCCCTAAAGGTTCTGAAATTTATTTTCACTCCAAATTCCCCTCTTTGCTACTTTCCTCATCATTATTAACTAGAGAGAGACCCTGAGTACCAGAATACCCATCCAAGTTAGAACTAAGATCCCCAGTTTTTATGTCATTTTCATTCTCTTCATCTGCACTTTTCTAAGACCCCATTGCTTCCTTAGGAAAAGATAAATATTATTGTAATTTATTATTAATAAATTAATCATTTTGTAAATCGATTAAATCCATAATAACGTTTTTACATGTCATTTAAATATTTCTAAATTTTGAATTCAAAATAAAAAGTTTAGGTTGATATGAACATAAGTTGGAGTTTGTAATTTTTTTGTGTCAATTTTGAGTACTTTTTGGAGAAATAAGGTAAATTTTTGTTTACACTTGGATAGAAATCAGGTTCACTAATCATGCATTCAACTTTGGAGCATCAACCATACCTTTTTTCTAGACTTTTTGAGGCAATCCAAATTCGAGAACAGGGAGAACTCTCTTCTATATATCTATTTGGATAAATTGTAGTAGGGGTGGGATCTTTTTGGAGCCTCTACATACTTTTCTTCATATTGTGTACTTTTGGAGATCTTGTTCACATTACTAGTTTACGTTTTTCCATTTGAAATTTGTGAACAATAAATAAGGTGTTGGGATATAGATTGTGATTATCTTTTATGTGTTTAGTGATTTATGTATTTGTGTTTACTATATTTCATTATTAAAAATATTTAATTACATGCATGAATCATATAGAATCTTGACTTTAGAGATTATTGAATTTATAGGTCATATATTGTGCATCAATATTTGAAGACATCATTTGTTGATCTTTAAGCCTATGTTGTCTATTACTATTCAAATACTTCATCATTTACTAGGAAAGATCACAAGGTCATCACTAAAACTAAGTTATCTAGTAAAGGCTAAGTATAAAAAGCTTATATTGAGAAAGATAGTGATTGCTGAGTATTAAGTAGTGACCAAGTAGAAGAATGAGCCTGGCAATATAGTTGATATTGAGAATGTTGACAAGTTACTAAGTGCCAAGGAAATAGGTATATAAAAGCTAAGTAACAACATGAAGGTTTACATTAATGTGGTTAACAAGTGCAGTCTTTGTAAAGAAGGTTTTGAAGATAGAGATCACTTGTTTTTGAATTGCACTTACAGTCAACAAGTTTGGAGCTCTATTCTTAATTATTGGAATATTTCTTGGGTCCACCAAAACAATGTTGATCTATGTTTTAAAAGCTGGATCTATCCCTCTAAGGAAATTGATGTTGTTTCCCTATGGAAAATTACCCTCCCCCATTTTTGGTGGGGCATTTGGAAAGAAAGAAATGACAAAATCTTTCAAAATAAAGAAATGCCAGATTGGGTGCTTAGACAAAACATTGCCAGGGAAATAAAGGAAAATTTTAAGGCTCAGAAGAACTGTAATAAAGAATTTCAAATTGATAACCCAATGCTTTCCACAAATTCAAATATGAAGAAAGAAGACCTTAGACTAAAGACTAGATGGAAGGATCCACCTAGGGGATGGCTTATCCACCTACGAGATGACTTAAAGGGAACTTTGATGGTGCTGCTAAGGAAAATCTAGTTAAAGCAGGTTGTGGTAGAGTTTTGAGAGATCATACAAGAAATATAATAGATGTTTTTGCTATACCTACTGGAATATCTAATAGCCATAAAGCTGAGGCCACTACAACTCTATATACTATGAGGATTGCCACGAAAACTTATTTCTAAAATCTCTGTCTAGAAGGAGATTCCTTAAACATTGTTAATATGTTAAATGGTCAAAGTTTGGTGACATGGTCAATTGAAGATTGTCTAAAGGAAATTAAATCATTAATTGAAAAATTTGAGAAAGTATTTATTTCCCATTCTTTCCATGAAGGTAATGCAGTGGCTGATTCGATTGCCAACAAAGCTGTCCAATGAGAGGGCAAGATGATATGGCATGATGATTTAAGCAGGGATATGGATTCAAAATCTCTCATTAATTATGATAGAGTTCACATGACAGAGGGGAAGATTTGCCAAGATTAGAAATATAATGAAATTTGGAGGTGTAGATATAGAAGTTAGAATTATTTTCTTGAGAAAGTACATTAATGTGACTTCAATCCTAGCTTCGCACATATTTCTTTTTATGAGCACCTTAGCTGTTATTATGAATACCTTGGTTCTAGTTTTTTCTTTATTTCTTCTTCTTCACTTGACTCTGGTTTTCCTTAGCATAACAAAGTCTTCTAAAATGGGTGGAGAACCATGTAAACAAGAGCATATAATTGCAAGGCTTGGAAAGCCAAAAAATTTGTTTGGAAAATTTTGTAGAAGGGGAAGGTCACCAATTATCTAGAGTGACTTCATGGATGTAAACCTCATGTCACTATAGCTTTCTTCAAAAATTGGGTGAAGGATAGGGCTTCTCTGCATGGAGTGATGGTGCATTTGACGAAAGACTTTATTGCCGAGGTGACAGGATTGTCAAAGGATGGCATACAATTTATTAAGGAAATGAGTATTTCAAATGAAACATTTAAGAAGTTCTCAAAAATGGATGAGGAGGAAAAGAACCTGGAGAAGAATGGTGATTTTTATGAACTGGGCCAAATCAAGGTCATCTGGCAGGATGCGCTTTCATGCATTTGTGAGTACTTTGTCTTAGATGGTAGAGCTAAATGTGTTCATAAATTGCATTTTGTGTTTCTAAACCACTTTAGGCACAAAGATAGAATCTAATTTCCTTTTTATTTGAGATTTTCTTTACTCCATAGTCTCCAAGCTCATAGAAAAAAAGAATCCCGCCCGATTCTTCATGAAGGGTTGATTTTATTGATTGAGAATTATTGTAAGAACAAGGCTATAGTGGCTTCTCCTCCTTCTAAGAAAAAGAAGGGATCTGTAAGTGAAATCTACTCTAGGATGAGTAAAGGTGTGGAAGGGGTTAGTGGGAAAAGACAAAATCTAAAGCAAGAAACCCCTCAAAAAAAGTGAAAGAGATTACTGAGTCTGATAACTCAAATAATAATGAAGTAAAAAATGTGGATGAGGAGAAGAACATAGATGTGGGAGATTTCAGCCCTAATCTGGAAGGTTACCTAGGTGCCAAGGGTTAATCTAGTAAGGAGGAAATGGATGAAAGTAATGATAAAAATATTGGGTTAGGTAATGTTGGTGAAGATGATACTAATTAGAGTGAACATTCCCTAGGAGTGAAGAATGAAGAAGAAGATTTAATGGCGAAGGGAAAGGAGGAATTCTTGAATAAGGATGCTAAAAATGTGAAGGAAGACATTAGGAAAGAGAAGAATGAGTCTATGGGTAAGGAAGATGATTCTGCTATTAGAGATACTAGGCTTTCTTTCCTGCATATTACAAAATTCAAGGTAGACTCTTCCCTTCAAATTGACTTCTGGGTATATAACAAATTAATGAACTTGAAAAGAAAAGTCACAAAAATCAAGCAGAACCAAGATATTGATCACACAAAGATCACCTAGATGGAAATTTAGATTGGTAATATATTGGACAAACTAAAGGAATATGAAAACAAGCTCTGGTTACTGATCAAAGAAAGCGGTAATAAGATGGGGTAGGTTACTTCTAGTATTTGTGCTACTACTACTAGCTTAGGGAAGAGAACTAATGAAGAAATCAAATCTCCAGGTGGTCCAAGTAAACTTACTAGATAGAGCTCCAGGAAAAAAGTTGCTGAGGGAATTGTGGAATCTGTAATGAAAACCATCCAAAGTACCATGGAGGCTGGAAAAGAGGTGGTCCAAATGATCAAAGAACTACGATAGCAATTTTACTGTGTTTCTAGTTTTTGGTCTTTATCTTGGTAGTTGTCCTAGTTTTTGGTTGATTGTCTAGGTTTTTTTATTTGGTTTTGTTGTTTTAAAACTAGGTTCCAAGTCCTTGTAAAACCTGGTCTCATTTGTTTTGGTTTTATTTTGTGGTTTTAAGTCCCTGTAAAACTTGATTTTGAATCTTTTAAAACTGCAGGTTTCAGGTCCTTGTAAAACTTAGTGGAGCTTAATGGTTTATCTTTTGATTTCTTGTTAAGGGTTTTGGGCCCCCTTTAAAACCTCTTTTTACCTTAATCTAAAACAACATGAAGGTTTATACATGATTGAGTGTTAGAGCATTCAAGTGTCGAGTAGTTCAGTTTTGACATATAAGTTTGTAATGACACAAACACATATGTAAACCATTTTTGGCCAACTTTTCTATGATATTTAATATTTTTAGAGCCAACCAAGATGTTGATCATGTGTCATTGCAGAAGGTAATGATCCCAAGGCATGCAATTCAACCAATCAAAAAATGTGATAGAAACAAAAAAAGATGATGGTGTAAGATATCGATCAAGATCTAGAACCTTCACATAGTGTCTATTTAAGGAGGATTACAACCCTAGAATTAGTGTGGTTTTTGAGATGCATAGGATTTTTTTCACATGTGAAGGAGTAAAAATGAATTTTTAAAGACAGATCAAGCATAGAGAAATCAGAGTAGTGAAGGACTAAACATTGTTATCAAATTAGGAGAATAGATCAAATATACAACAAAGAGGAGACCCAAGATCAGTTTGCAAAGAAAATCGAAGGTCAGGTACTGAATCAATTATTGTTAATTGAGATAGGGCAAGTCTCTTAACAGAGTGGTCTTAATAGATCTATGTAACCCTCCTAACATAGTCTCACTTCAATATGAGTGTAAAATCCTTTAACAAGGTGAGATCTGATAGTCTCTTAAGATTTTAATAGGGTAGACCCCTCACATGGTAGATCATATCTTATGATCAAACATTGGAACCCTAATAGGTTAACTTCATTGTTGCAATAGTGAAGATTTGTGGGTTTCATCCCTACCCTAGTTTTACCTTCATCTTGAAGTGTTTCTGGGTTACCAAATCATTATGTTATGTGTTAATTTTTTATGGATGTAATGTAATCCATTTATGTTTCAGCATTATAGTTTTAATGGTAGATCTATGAGATGAACTAGGTATGGATTTATGTTATTGGTTTTGAAGCTAAAAATTGTTGTGGTTTCACAATGCACGCCCCATTTCTCCTTGAAATGGGGATCCCCTAGTAAATTTTTTGTTCCCCAGACCCTAGTCTAGGGCTTGGTTCATTTTGGGAACTTCAACTATAGTCTGGGTGAAGCCCTGGTCCTCTAACTGAGAAACCCAAAGGTCAGAATTGGAGAATTTAAGTGTTAAAGAGTGATTTTTTAGTGTGCATAAAACTAGCTTATTAAGGAAAATTATCTATTTTGACTAGTTTTGACCCAATTTTGTTAGTTTGAGTCTTGGGGAGTCCTTTCTTGGGTCTTCTAAAATGAGCTAATTAATGTTTGCTTCTTTGTGCAGATAAAAATGCATCCTTAACTTGTCAGGGTCATAACTTTTGACCTAGAGCTAGGAATTCAAAATAGTTTACATCGTTGGAAAGAAGAACTAAAAATCTAATTTTAGTCCCTAAAATAGTGAGCATTTGGCTTCCTATTTTTAGGGACTGATGAAAGTTTCAACTTGAAATTTTGAGCAAAGGACCACCGAAGTTAAAAAGACCTAGAATATCTTGTTAAAAAAAATATGAAAAAGTTTCAAACATTTGATCATTTTGGATAATTTGGATCACTTGATCTCTAACCTGGAAGGATTGGGTGGTTGGAGAGAAGAAAAGATTAAAGATATAGAGGTTAGACACATGAATTAGAACAAGTTCCTCATCTTATGCAACCATTAATGACAAGATTCAACACAGGTGCCTTGGAATTTTAGGTAGAAGAAGTAGAAGGAGTTCAAGTTTATGAAAGTGTTTCAATATAAAGAGGTTAAATCATCAAAAGGATCAAAGTAAGTAGAAAAAGTGATCCCAGACCTCATTTGAGAAAAATCTAGAAACCATTTTCAAAACAAAGAACTTTAATTTTTCAGTGAATTGAGCACCTTGCACAATTCCCTGAAGTTGTGCAGGTGCACAATGTGAAGGTTTGGTGAATGAATTATCTCTTACATTGTGTAGGTGCACATATCTAAAACATCTAGAGCCCCCCTGAGGTTCTGAACATTACCATTGCTTCCTTTTTTTTTGTAGCAGCTAAGATCACACTCAAACACATGAATTTCAAATTCTAGGGAATGACCAAGAAGTCACACTTCATGATTTCCTTAGGGAAGTGAGGGTAAAGTATGAAACTTTAGACTTATTATCTCCTCAAGAAATCATCTCTCCTATCCAAAAGTTCAAAGGGAAACATCCACCCATCATTTTGGTTGAAGGTCAATAAGACCCAAAAGTTGAAAAAAAATCTAACTTTGGAAAATTCTAAAGTTGAAAAAAATCCCAACTCTGAAAAATTCTAAAGTTGTAAAAAATTCTAACTTTGGAAAATTCTAAAGTTGGAAAAATTCTAACTCTGGAAAATTCTGAAGTTGAAATAAAAGTAAAAATAAAAATACAAATTCTAACTCTAGAAAATTCTAAAGTTGAAATCTAGAAAATTGACATTTGGTGAAATTTTACATTTTTTGGACCTACTTTTGAACTTCCAAGGTGCCCTTTTTCTAAAAGTGTTTGGCTATAAAGAGGGTATAAATCATCAAATATGGGAAAAATAAATATACTAGATTGCTCCCAGACCTCGTTTGAGAAAAACCCAGAAACTATTTTCAAAATTGAGAATTTTATTTATTTTTAATGAATTTAGCTTCAAAGCTTTCGAACTTTTGAGGTGTGCAAGTGCACTAGGTACTTAGGTGCGCCAGGTGTGCTGCTTTTGAGGTGCACCATAAGTTTTTGAAAAATTTAGAGGTGTGCCAACAGTTAACTGCTAGTTCCAAATTTAGAGCTTTCCATGCATCGAAGATGCATTCTAATGATAGTTTAACTCCTACAAACATCTAGAGAAGGTTGAGCTTCTATTTTGGCACCTCTAGAGAGTCCTACATCATCTAATGGCTTTCTTCTTCTTAATTTCTCATTCTTTCTTTGTTTTAAGACAAGTAAAGGCTTATGCATCGATTAAATGATATAAATAAGGATGGAGTCCTACTTAGCACCTATTAGAGAGTTAGTTTGTACATAAATACATTTGTTCTATTCATTTAGAAGCATATATTTGCATAAAGAGATCTCTCACTCTCAAAAAAAATTGAGGAGATGATTTCCTATAAATTTAGGAATGTAATATGTATTCCAGATTGTTGTTATTTTGATGCAATAATATATGCTATTGGTGCTCTCATTTGGTGTGTAGTTTTTCTTGCCTAAGTGTTTTATATTTTGTGAATGTATGTTCATAGAATGCTAATGGAGCCAATAGTTTTATTGCATTATTTTGATTGAGTGATCTTTTAATTTTTGTGTTTTCTATGGATTTACAAATTTTGCTGACGTACTTAGTTTTAGAAGAGATCACCTTTTTGTTCCTACATAGCTTTTTGTCTTGCATGAGTGCACTTTCTGTGGCCTTGTGATTTGATGAAAAGTGAAACATCTTATGGAGACTAAATTCTCATTGACAATTGCATCAATGGAATTAAGGAAGTGCTACTCCTATTTTCATTAGTTACCTACCGATCTTTTTAAAGGCTTAACTCATCAATGTGTTGTTTCTGTAGCTTATATCTGTTAGGAATTTACCTTTCATGTTATTTTCTTAAGCTTCTTGTTACCCTATCTTTGTTATTTTCTTTACTAACCCTTGGTTAAATTAGGAATTCATATAGTTGCATTGTTAGATTGCATTCATCAAAAAATAGAAAAATTAAAAAATATATTTCTTTTTTTTTGTGTGGTTATTGTTTTAAGATTGCAAGTAGATTCAAAATCTTATCCTAATTGTTTAGAACCAGAAAAGGACTCCTTGTGAACAAATACATTTAGCTTCAACTAAGAAAATTCTAGTAGGTTGCAAGATCGCTTGGAACCTTGGAGTTGATCTCAAATTAAATTTTCAAGAGAGGAGTTCAAAAGGATTCCTACCATTAAGCATCATGCAAAATGACAAATCAACAAAAACTTAAGATCTTGATTCACCCTCCTTGTCAGTATCTTGTTTCCCATATATTAATTCCAATAATTGGTATCAACGCAAAATTCCCTTGTGAGGAATCATAATAGCTTGAGATGATAAGATCATGGAGATGAAGTGTATAATATGGGAAAGATCATTGAGAATTAGATGATTGAAATCCATATCATATTGAAACAAATAGAAGTAGTAAAAGAGGAGTTCAGGAAAACCCTAAAAAGAAGAAAAGAGATAGCTATTCAGCTAAATGACACTCAATATAAATAAGTTGACATAAAAGGATTGTTGGGTAGTGGAAATACTGGTAACAATGATGAAGCAATGCCATAATTACTAGAGAAGAATAGTGCCTTAGTAAAAGAAGCAAAAGATCTCAAGATTGAACAACAAATTCAATAAGTTACACTTTGTGAAGTAATTAAACAAAATAAGAAGTCAATGGAAGACAAGATCATGGTTGAAGAAGACAAAAGGTAGATGGCTAGCAGACTTGAAGAAAGATCATTTGAAGTACACAAGCTTACAAATAATCAGCTGGATATGGTAAATTAAATAGTAAATACAAATCAAGAAGTAAATAGAAAAAGATTTAGAGATCACAAATCTAAAGCTACAAAATGAGCAATTGAAAAGTGAGTTAATACATGAAAATGAGCTCATGGAGAGATTGAATAAACCAAATGAAGAAATCAAGCACTTTGAAGACATGATGAAGTCACCTAGAACAAAAGACATCTCTAGGCTTGGATACAACAAGAAATATTCATTTTTTGAATAAGGAGAATCATCCAAAAATAGAGAACAATGGAATGCAAAATAAAAGGAAAACCTACATGTTATCACTATGAGAAAATTGGTCATATAGTGAATATTTGCAAAAGAAAAAGTGGTAAGCAAATTCCTAAACCTAGAATAAGTGGTAATTATTTTAATTGCAAGAAAGTAGGACATCAAGCACATGAATGTAGATCAAAGAACAATGACTCAACTAGAAAGGTATCTGAATTGCAAGGTCATTGCTACAATTGTCAAAAGTATGCATATAGAGCTCATGGGTCTAGACTTAATAAAAAGTCAAGCTAGTTACCTAAAAAACAAACTCATTCAGCAAGGAAAGACAATTACTACAATTGGGATTACAATACATGGTATAGTTGTCACTGTTGTGGAGAATATGAACACATTCTAGAGAATTTCATCAAAACAAATTTCAAAGGAAATTACAAGAAATAGTTAAAGGAGAGATAGTACGTTTAAGTTGTCTTGAAGTTGGACACATCAATAGAAACTACAAAACCAAAACACTAGCACTAGCACCAAGTAATGGAAATAACAAACCTAAAGGAAAGAAAACATGGATAGAGATAGTAAGAGTTGGAAGTAGTAGAGAAAAGGAAATTGTGCTCACCCAATCTGATGGGTCAGGTGATCACACCATATCTCACTAAAGAAAGAAGGTATATGTAGGAACTCTATACTCAATGTTATATTTTACAACAGTTGCTAGCATAAAAGTGATAAAGGTTCATATCTACATAAGTAAAAATGCATTAATAATTGTTAGAAAAAGAAAATCATGAAGTGCCAAGCATCAGTGATACAATCTATATTGACTGAGCTTTGTAGTATAGACTTAGTGATCAAATAAGATAACATACTAACCAAGTGAATTGGTTATGGCCAAGTGAATAACCTTGACCCAATTTAAATAGAGATTGAGCTATCTTTCATACACCAAGTACGAAGACATTAATTATAGACTTAAAATGAAATATTTAAGGTATTTATCAAATTAGAACATTCATTTTTACTCATCAAGTGATCAAAGAGCTCATGAGAAGAATTTAAGGTGATTAGAGCAATTTTTGCAACTAGCAAAAAAGCATCGCAATAGATTAACAATAAATTTGTGAAACAAAGTAAGTACCACTCTCAGTGTCGAGTTAAATATTCAGTGAATATATTTGCAAAATTTTAGTTTAAAACCCTAGTACAAAATGACATCTAGAAGTGAAATGATGAAGGATAGTAGTGCAAAAATAATTAGGAACGATCAAATTCCTTCACCAAAATTTAGAAATTCAGTTAATATTGAAAACACTATTGATGATATTGGAGCTTTGTCATCAATTTCACTTAGAGTCTTGACTATTCAAGACATAAGATCATGTTATCAATATAAGATTGGAGAAATTAGAGATTTTGAAATTAGAGAATCTTGTGAGAAGCTATGTGTTGATGGAATCCTAAAGGAAGAATATAAGATCATTGATGAGAAAGGGCTCACCCATGCCCTAGGATTTCCAAAAGTTTTTAAAGTTGAATGGATAAGGATTATGCTCAGCTATGTACATGATATGAAAATTTGGTTAGAAGGTGGCTTGATCAAGATCAACAAGGCTATCATTCATAGGGTAACTGGGTACCCTACCTTGGACTAAATAAAGAGCATAAGAAGTGGAACAAAGAATGAAATTGAAAACTTAACCAAGGAAAAGTGGAGTGGTCATGGTATGTCAATTGATGGCATTGAGGACCCATTAATTGAATTTTCTATTCATGTGGTTGCACACAAATTCTATCAATCTAGTAGACTGAACAATGTACACTATGTAGTAGTGGATTTGGGCTACAAAATTTTAAACAAGGATCATTCATATTATCTTTACAAGCTGCAACTTCACCAACTTATCAAGAACCTAGAGGTAGTGAGAAAAGAAAAGAACACCTCCTATAAATTTGGATCCTATAAAATTATTTTCCTATCACTGGAACAATTGGATGTGATAGGAATAGAAATGCTATGGAAACATATTGGGAGATAATTTTGAAGTAGTAATGGACAACTACTTTGAAGAATTCAAGGTTAAAATGAAGAATAGAATGAGAATTCCAAAATAACTTGTGGACATATACTATGATGAAGTATGTCTCATTGTAGAAATTGATTTTGTGTATGCACAAGAAGTATTACCAAGGATACCATGGCTAAGTCCAATGCCCTATGAAATAAATGTAGATGAGGTAACTGTAGTAGTTACTATACTTCTAGTAAAAGATGTAGATGCTAGTGCCAAGCAATTTGGCACATATGAGATTGTAATTTTTGAGCTGACTGTCAAATTTGACACACCTAAAGCAGGGAAGAAAAGAAAGAGAAAGGTTGCCAAGTTTGGAAATAAAGAACAAAGAGAAGGATTAGGAAAACCTATAGAGGTTGAGGAAGGCAAATGAAAAAAACTTGTTGTTGTAAAGCCAAAGGCTACCAAACAAAAGAGGGTTTTCATGATAGAACCTAAGGTGCAGGCCTACCTCAAGAAGGACTAGCCAACCAACCAAATACCTCAGTAACAAAGGATTGGACATCCTTCTACATTGACTCTATGATTAGATAAAATCATGTATTTTCCTAAGAATAACATACTGACTTCATTTTATTTTGTCAACCCAGGTGCATAAGCTTGAGAGGGTGGCTACAAAGTATATGCTTAGATTCCTTTCTAAGTCATTACTGTATGCACCCTAAAATGGTCACCTAGACTATGAGCCCCCATTATTCAATTTATCAATTTCTCGAATCAATGGTTTACAATATTTTATTAAATAAGTTCAAATCAATTTCCTTGATCAAATTTGATTATTTCAATATTTTCTAAGGTTGATCATTTTATCCTAAGTCCTATTTAATTAAAAGAAAATCTCCCTTTTAATTAAATAAAATAAGTCCCCCATTTAATTAAAATAAAAATTCTCTTTTAATTAAATAATTCATCCATATTTAATTAATTAAGAGAAAAAATCCTCTTTTAATTTAATTAAACATTTCCTATTTAATTAATATAACTTTCTCCCTTTTAATTAATTGAATCCCCACTTAAAGAGGAAATAAAATTAATAAAAATTAAAAATTCCTCTACACTTAAATGCACATATTTCTAAGTGGGATTCCATTTAATTCTTTTCCTATTTTCTCATTGGTGGATGTTAATTTCACATGGATCATTCTTTCTCCACCCTTGATTAAATCTTTTTGCCTCTTAATCTTGATCGTCCAATCTTCTTTTTAAGGGAGAGCTCTCTCCTTATTTTACATACATACACTCTATGCTATTGTTATGCTACAGGTTTGGAGAGCAATTTTTGAAGGAGTTTGAATACTAAAGCTTTTTGTGGAGAACTTTTATCTTCTAGTCTTCTTCTCTCATGCATCCATGGCTTCCATTATCATATCTCATCCATGCATTTTCATGTTAGCTTAGATATTTCTTTAAAATATTAGATCTTGCATTGATAGATTAGATTTTGCATTGTTATCATATAGATTAGTTTTCATCTCTATTTGCATGCATATTGGATATTTGAATCTCTCATTTTATGATGTACTTGCATGGGCGCAAACTAGGTCAAAATTGAGGGCCTTCATTACAAACCCTTGCACTCCATGAATAGAGAGCTATGAACCACCATTTAAGACCTCATTCTTTAGCAATCTTGGATATAATGACTCATAGAAGTGTGCTCACATTTTAAGCACACATTTTTGGTGCCCAGACAGAATGAATTCCTCTTTAAGTCATTACAACTAAAACAAAAATGAATGCTGAAGGAAACTAATCTAGGAATTGAAATGACATTTTGTCTTAAACCTTAAGGTAATGTTGCAAATAGTAAATCTATTTATTCACCAATGTTGTAGGAACAATTCAATGATTCTATTATCAATGGCTACAGGAACAATAGAAGTCTACTTTGCAAAGAAACAAACAAGGGAAAAAAATCTATTCTAACAAAGTAGTTCTCTTACCAAGTGGCCCCCCTTAAATGAGTGAACAAAAAGATGGTCAAGACTAAAGGTGGAAACTTGAATTTTGTATTCTATTTATTCATAGTGAGAGATTACATTTGAAAACAAGATTACACACTGCTAAAAAAACAATCTATTCTATCTTCCTTCTGGTTATGCCAAAAATCTATTTTCAAAGCTACAATAGGATTATTTAAAGGAGCGATACAAAAACTTCCTACTTTTATGATCACTCCATCAATTAAGATCAATTATAGATCATAAATTTTACAACATAAATATCATTAACTACATTTTAACTCCTCCAATAATATAGCAAGTTGAGGAAGCTATATTTATGCACTGCCATAACATAATTCACACAATAATATGCTTATTGCGGTGATTCATCAACTTGGTTAGCTTTGACTTAGCATTGAAATATTGGCTTGAATATGCATGGAAAGTAACTACAAACATTTAAACACAACAACTTCCACATACATATATATTCATTTCATCATCAATGTTAGAAAAGGTATCACGTTCAAATTATCACTCTTTGCAAATCCTATGGCTACAAGAAGGAACCTACCTAAACATAGCATGGATGAAGAAATATTTATCAGCATGTAATATTCCTTCATTAACCCATAGGAGTTCATAGATTCAAGAAAACACAACATATCTGAATAATGTATATCTTCATTTCTTAACATATAGATAATATATTCATAAAAACATAAGTTCTTTTGCCTAAACCATAAAGTCATAAAATATTTTTTGCAAGATAATTGTCTAAAAAAAAGATAAAAGGTTCTCAAAATAATGGCCTTGTAGAGGCTCATCACTCCCCCAATTGATCTGTTAATGGTCTTCAACAATCATGATGTTCCTAATTCAAGTCTGCACTCTCCAGTCACTAGGTGTCTTTTCACCTGGCTCATTCTTCACATAATCGAAGTAACCATAATTTTTCTTGAACCTCTTCCAGTGCCAAACTTCAATAGTCATGTCATGATATTTTGTATTATCATTTGTTGCTAGTAGTGGTTGCAGGAGAACTGGGGACTGATACCTTAATGAAAACCAATGTTTACACTAATTTCTCCCCAAGTTGATATACCAAGGATTCCTAATTGTAGCAAGAGTAAAATTTTGTGTAGAGTGGGGTTATCTTATTTTAGATCATGTGGCATTCTAACCCATCAGTGCCTTGAGGCAATGATTTTTGTTTCAACACTTTGAGATAAGTGTTGTTCGCAGTCTGTAAAGGCCCATTCTCTAGCTGTACTCACTTTACCAAGTCTTACAGGATTGCCAAAAATAGAGGTCCAATCCAGATATGTTCATTTGGAATGTTGAACTTCTGGTCTCATGAACAAGGGTGTTGTCATCTCATTCTCCCTGTAGGGTGCAACTTGATGTTCTCTTCTTATTACATTTTGTATCCATGACATTACTACCCTTAACAACACATTCCCTACATACAAGACTGGGTTCCATTCAGTGTCATTAGGCACTACTAGATTGTGAAGATACAATTCACACAGTAAATTTTTCAAAGCCATAGGAACAGATTGAAATGCATCATAAAACTCATGTGGGGTAGAAATATGGGTTAATGCCCTACAAAATCTATTCAATTTATAATTTGAAAATTTTTCTTTAAGAAAAAAGCATATATAGGCGATGGCGACCTACATTCTATTAACTCAGGAATCAATCCTATGATCTGCTCAATTCTTTTTAGAAATTCATTCTGATCTGAACTTTGTTTCAACTGGCATCTTTGCTCATCAATAACATGATTTAGTTTTTCTTTCTCCAATTTCCATTGAGCTCTTTCCCATAACAACTATTGAAACAAATTAATTTTTGTAGACAAAGGTGTAGACAAGTCTGGTGGTGGAAATGACTCATGATTAAAGAGGTCTATCCATTTAGGTGCCAAATGGTGAGTTTTATTGACACTTTGTAGGGTGGAGCACCCTCTTTTTCTCATGACAGTAGTTTTTTCCTCTTTTTCTTCCTTACTAGATTCTATGGCTTTTGCAACTAATGTATGTAACCCTTCTTGATCCAAATTTTCTAGTACTTCTTTAACAATTTCAAGTCTACATTTTGGATAATCCTCTAAAGGGAGTTCTATAGAATTTTTATTAATGTCTTGCATAGTAGGGTTTTCTTCAAATTCCTTAGACATTTCAAGCTCACCATATTCCCTATCATTGTCAATAAGCACATAATAAACACTACACTCAGCTTTCGATTGTAGATTCTAGGTTTTGCTCTCAGTTTCATTGGCTTCAATTTGTTGCAATTTTTCCTCTAAAGAGGACTCATTTTCACTTTTAGAGACTTCAAGGGTAGCTATGGGAATAGAGTCTTCTAGAACCCTACTCTTGGAGAGTCTCACTCTTTACCTCTTGGGTGGTGTTGACAAGCATGGACAATTCTTTCATTTTCTCCTGCTTACACATATTTCCATCGTAGGTGCTTCAGGAAGTTTTGCTAGATCTTCCTCCTCTTGAGAGTGTAAGGGTTCATTAAGGTTACTCTCCTTGTCTTAATTTTGTTCTAGCCTTTCTATTTTAGGTTCCAAAATTTCACCTTTGTCTTTCTCACCAGAAGACCTATTCTTAACTAATGATGGAGCCTTAGGAGCACTAGCAATTTCTACATTTTTGCTTTTCTTTTTGCTAACAATGGAGGGTTTAGCCTTGTAAATGCTCTTGTTAGTTGGCCTAAGACTAGAGGGAGAGGCTTCAGGGGTATTTTCAGCTCTGGAGATAATTTAATAGAAACCTATGGATGTTCTTTCCATTTGTTCTATACCCTAGCCTCTAGGGCCAACCAACCTAGGCTCTACCTCTTATAACTACAAGAACGCCTCCCATGACCCAATTTCTTGCTTATTTAATTCACTTTCTAAAATGAATTTTATTGAACCATGGTGAGAGACAAACTGATCACTTCCTAACTACACATGAGAAGCTTGCTTCTTAATAATGTTAAAATGGAAATTTGGAAGGTTTACCTATCTATAATCATGTCGTAGGTGAGCCAACATTTTGAAATGTAGGACATTAGATATTTGTAACATCCCTCACACATGAAATACTAGATGATAAATGTAGTAGGTTGAGTAAACTCCATTGGAAAGGATAGCCTAGAAGTACCTTATTTCTTATCAATGTCCAATCGTGGGTCCTAGTGCATATTGAATTGTGCCCTAACTATCTCTATGTCAAACTCTTTCTCCCAATTTTCACCTTCCTGGGGCAACCTAGTGACCTCAACTATCACCTCCTTTAAGAACTCAATTCTCAAACCTTTAATCACTATAACACCATCCCTTAAGGTGATCATGAATTGAAGAGCTACCTCTTCATCAAATCTGTTCAAACTAGACAATAATCGAACCATCCCATTCTCCTAAACATTTCATAGCTGACTGCATCTCCCAAAAGAATTCAATGATCAATGGGCCCATTCCTTTATATACCTCCACCCATGGTTAATTTTAGTTGAATCATCGAAAAAAAATGATGTTTCAAAGTTTAGTAGATCAAGGTTTACAACATTGGCCTTGGTTTTTCAAAAAAATGACATGTACTTGGAGAGTTTAATGGACCATATCTCATAATACCCTTCTTGCATCAAATTTCATTATTTTTTCTTGTGTATAGGTCCATCACCTGAACTCATTGCAAACCATCATTAAAAGTTAAGTAACTACTTTTACTATCTTAATTTTATAATGATGCAATCATAGAAGGACAAGTCACCAACATGTGATATTAAATATGCACTTATTTCTAGTCATCTCAATGCACTTTGAAGGTACATGTGATTTGAAATTTGTAAAAAGAAATCATTTAAATATTTTTCTCCTCCCCCAACTAAATAAAGGCACGGGTCCCACTAGGCTAGGATAAGCAAGAGCATTCAATTATAAACAATACCAAATCCTAACAAAGCATTAATAAAGTAGAATAAAATGCATGCAAAGTTATTCTGTAGGTACCTGGCAACTGTTGTAGGAAAGATGTTCTAGAAAGATCATTGGAATTGACAAAGTGATGGGATGGAATGGTAAAATGGAAGAGATAGAAGTTGAAGTGGAATGGATGTGAAGAAAGTACGTCCAAAAAGAAAGTGTTTATAATGAATGCCTTGATCAGAGTCAAGCATTATTAGGAGTCAAGGTAGGAGACCCAAACTCATTGGCTATAAGAATGACAATATTGTCATTATGCTGGAATTGTTGTAGGAACTCTTAATGGCTAACTGTTTATGGTAAATCTTGAGATGATGCCCATTGACAAGTAGTTTAGCGAATAAGATCAATGGTAGATAACTAAATTGCAACATTTTGAAATATGACAACAATCTCATAGGGTCCTAACTAGCATGTTTGGAACTTTCCTAGATTATGCTAGTACTTTGAGTCATAAAGGAGTGCTCAATCTCCTATAGCAAACATTTTCTATTTAATAAAATTTTCATGCCACTATTTTCTCTGGTGTTGAATGAGCTCAGTATTGTTCAATGCATATTTTGTCCATTCATCAAGACCATTTAAACTCATGATTTGATCCTGTTGGGCAATGTTGAGTTCTATCTTGAGCTCCAATGTAGTATTCAATGTTTTATATTCAAATTTTATAGGCAAAACTACTAACTTACCATAAAAAAGCTCGTAGGGAGTAAAACTAGTTGTGGACTTCTAGGTGGTTCTATAAGCCTAGAGAGCTTTAGAAAGGTGTGTAGCTCAATCCTTCCTATGAAGTGCTAAAATATTTGTGAGAATAGATTCTAGGTCCCTATTAGTAACTTCTACTTGACCATTATCCTAAGGATGATAAGGTGATGATTTATCATGCTTGATAGTATACTCCTTCATAAGAGCAATTATCAAATTTCATGTAAACTGAGTCCCCTAATTAGATGTCAATTGCCTAGGAATGCAAAACCATATAAAGATGGATTCATACAAAAAAATTTCCACATTGATATCCCTTGGGTATTTCATGGGTTTAGCCTCTTCCCATTTGGTTACATAGTTAGTGCATACTAGAATGTAGGGTTTGCCTTGTGAAGTAGGTTCAATGGGTCCTACAAAGTCAATCCCCCATTTTTCGAAGGGTGTGACAATTACTTGAAGTTGCAGGGGCATTTCGTCTAATTTAGTGGGTCTTCCCATTTTTTGACACTTGTCACATTTCTTTGTATATCTGGTTGCATCCTTATGCAAGCTTAGCCAATAATATCCAGTTGTTAAGATTTTGAAGGCTATTCTTTTGGCTACAAAGTGACCTCCATAGGGCTCATCATGACATGCCTTCAAGACATCATATATTTCATTTTCTCTTAGATACCTACACATGAATTGATCAGGTCAAATATAGAAAATGAATCTGACAATCCATAAATAATTAAAGCTCTTCCTTGCTAATAAATTTCTTTCTTGGGTAGAGAAGTATACTAGCATTTTTTTTGTAGTGAGGTAGTCAGCAATATCTACATACCATGGGTTTTGTGCAGCCAACAAAAAAAGGTGGTCATCTAAAAAACTATTATCAATGGCTATAGGATCATCAAGGACATGCAACCAAGAGAGAAAGTTGGCTACCACATTGGTCTTACCATGTCTATCAACTATGGTGATGTCAAATTCTTGCATGAGCAATAACCATCGAGCCAATCTTCTTGAAATTATAGGTTTGTTCACCAAATATTTTATAGAAAAATGGTCAATGTGAACAAATTTCTCATATCTAGTAATGTAATGCTTGAACTTATTGAGGGCATAGATGACTGCAAGTAATTCCTTTTTAGTGACTGTGTAATTAAATTCTAAACCTTGCAAATTCTTATTGATGAAATTTTCAATAGAGTCTACTTTCTATCCCAACATAGCACCAATAGAATAGTCTAAGGCATCTATATGAATGTGAAAAGGTAGGCCCCCAATTGGGTCCTCTCAAAATAGGTGTTGTCGTAAGAACTTCCTTAAGTTGCAGGAAGGATGTAGCACAGTCAGAGTCTTAAGAAAATTTAGAATCCTTTTTCAATAGGTTGTAGAGAGGTGCTGCAAGTTGACTAAAGTTTTTAATAAATCTTCTAAAATATCCAATATGTCCCAAAAAAATACGTATATCCTTCTGCTTCTCTGGCATAGGTAAGGTACTAACAAGTTCAATCTTTTTTGGATCTACTTGGATGCCCTTGGATGAAATGAAATGGCCTAGGACTACCCCTTCCTCCATCATCCTAAAAAATTTCTCACTATTTAAGGAAAGGTTATAGTCTTGACATATTTTAAGTACCATTTCTAAATTTTCTTTTTCTTCTTCAAAAGTAGCACCATAAATGGTAAAATCATCCATATAGATCTCCATACAATCAATAGAAATGTCTAAAAAGATACTGATGATAGCTTGTTGAAATGTGGCTAGAGCATTGGACAAGCCAAAAGGCAAGACTAAGTAGGAAAAAATTCCCCATGGGCAAGTAAAAGTTGTTTTTTCTTGGTCTTCTAGGGCTTGTAACCACTAAAACCATCTAGAAAAGAAAAATAATTTTTACTAGCTAGGTTGTCAAGGACTTGGTCTATGAATGGTAATGGAAAATGGTCCTTCTTAGTGGCTGAATTGAGCTCCCTATAATCTACATGAACTCACCATTTTCCTCCCTTCTTGGGTGCTATGACTAGGGGTGAGATCCATTGGCTATCAGAGATGGGGTATATAAAACCAACACTTAATAGTTTCTACAATTCATTCTTAACAATATCTTTTAAGATAGGGTTAACTCTCCTCTAAGGTTGTCAAATAGGTTTGAAGTTAGGGTTGGTGTAAATCTTGTTAGTGAAGAGCATAGGATCTAATCCTTTCATGTCCATGTAGTCCCAAGTAAATGCACTTTGTTTCTCCTACAGTAACTACAACATATCTTCTTGTTGGGAGGGTGATAATGCATTGTTTACATTCAGCTCCTTGCCTAGATCAATTTTTGTCTCAATAATCTTATCTACCATGAATAAATTGACAATAGGAGAAGAATCCATCTCATGAGGTAATAATGAATGAATAAACTAGGAAGCTTTTGAATGAAGTAGTGAATAAAAAGATGGTGATTAGCCTCTAAAAGGCCATTATTTTGAGAAAATTTTATCTTGTTTTTAGACAACTATCTTGCAAGAAATATTTTATGACTATATGGTTCAAGAAAAAGAACTTATGTTTTTATGAATATATTATCTATATGTTAAGACATGAAGATTGAAGGATAGATTGTTCATGTTATAATTCTTTAGAATAACTGAGGGGGGGGGGGGGGGGGGTGGTGAATCAGTTATTCAAGGTCCAAATGCCATAATAAAACTTTTTCTATTTTCTCTACAAATCCTTAATGGTGCATAACTGACAATATCATGCATGCAATTTAAATATTGAAATAACTAAGAAAATTAAAAATGCATCACACCATAACACTAATAATTTGATAACCCAGAAACCCTCCAGGAATAAGAAGGTAAAACTGGGGTGGGGATGATACCCACAAAATAACTGTGCAATTGATTTTAACCACTTCTGATGGTTTGCCCTGTGAAAAGCCTGCCTTGTTAAAGGCTACAACACATTGTTAAATGTGACCTTGTTAGAGGATTTCACCAAACTATTAGGAATGGGCCTGGTTAAAGGACTTTGAAACATTCACTTGGAATGTCACCTTGTTAAAGGATTTACAACATGGCTATTAAACCAACCTAAGTCCATAGATTTTATCTTAACTGTTACAATTGCTAGAAAGTAACAACAATGGCTTTGATCTGATTCAACTTACAACATAACTTGCAGATTACAGATCACACTTCAGTTCAATCCTTTGCTTGGCTTTTTAATCACTTCAATTCTGTTAGCTTGTCTTCCTCTCAAGATTTTTTTCCTTGAGTCTTCTTTACTCATCAAACCAATGCAATCATATATGTGGTCATCCAGCAAAACAAAGTATTCCTTATTCTCTTACTCCTTAGTACTTTTCTTTAGCAACTCATGATTTCACACTTTCTCACCACCACACTTCTGCTTCGTGATCTTATGACTTCTTAAATAGAAATTTGAAATATCTTTTTTGCTCAATTCTCCCTCTCCAATTTTAGGGTTTCAATGGATTAGGTAGGATACAATGTATCTGCCCCATATTTCTTCTCCATCTAGAAACCTTGTCTAGCATCCAGTTGTATTTGTTAAAAACCTTTTTACATGGTGTTTTGTGCCACCAGATCATCACTCTTATCTTCTATCTGGTTTACAAACTTCTAGGTAACAACCTTGTCATCTCAGATCTAGTGAATCTTCGATTTTGAAATAATGCAGCAAACTCAAAATTATTGGTTTACTAATACTCGGCTTGTTCTATGTTACTCAACACTTGTATCCTGCTTGGCATCTATATCTTTACTCAGCACCTATTTCATGCTCGACACTTGATGTTTACTTAGCACTTGTTTTCTGCTTGGCATCTATATCTTTACTCTTTTAGTGTGCCAATTCTCTATGTCTTAGAGTATGTCATCAATACACTTTTTCATCAATGGCTTAACTGATCCTTGTATTTCATTACAACACCATAACTTCAACTTTTCTCTAGGTACTCTAGTTACATCTTATTGATTGCCTCCTCCTTATCAATCAACCAATTGATAGTATTTGGATCACTAAAGCAATTTTGATTCCTGCAAGTAGCAAGTTTGACATCAATGACAAAACAATGATTGAGAACATTCTTTATCAGTTCCATTACTTTTTATGTATAATCTCTTTAGTTATTTCCAACAATCTCCCTTATGATCTTTTTCAATCATTTCCAATAGTTCAGATATGCTATATTTTCTTGAATCTATGGACTTCCATGGTTTAATGAAGGAATATTACATGTTGATAAATATTTACCCATCTATGCTATGTTTGGGCAAGTTCCTTCCTGTAGCCATAGGATTTGCAAAGAGTGACAATTTGAACATTATATCTTTTCTAACATTGATGATGAAATGAAAATATATATGTATGTAGAACTTGTTGCATTTAATGTTTTGTAGGTGTTTGTCATGCAAATTCAAGTCAACATTTCAACGCTAAGTCAAAGTTGACCAGATTGATGAATTACTACAACAAGAAAAATATGCTGTGATTTTTGTTATGGTAATGCAAGAATATAGCTTCCTCAACCTACTATATTCTTGGAGGAGATAAAATGTAGTTAATGATATTTTTGTTGTGAACTTTATGATCTATTATTGATCATGATTGATGGAGTGATCATAGAAGTAGGAAATTGTTGTAGCTTTCCTTTAAATAATTCTTGTTATAGCTTTGAAAAGGGATTTTTTCCTAGTTTTGACCGAAAGGAAGATAGAATAGATTGTTCTATTCAACAATGTGTAATCTTTTTTTAAGATGTAATCTCTTACTATGAATGAATAGAATACAAAGTTCAAGTTTCCACCTTCAAACTTGATCATTTTTTTGTTCATTCATCCTAGGGGGCCCACTTGGTGAGTGAACTATTTTGTTAGACTAGATTTTATTTCTTTATTGGTTTCTTTGTAAAGTAGAATTTCATTGTTCATACAACCATTGATAACAAAATCATTGAACTATTCCTATAGCCTAAGTGCATAAGTAGAGTTACTATTTGCAACATTACTTTAAGCTTTAAGATAAAATGTTGTTTCAGTTCCTAGCCTTGTTTCGTTCAACATTTCTTTCTTGTTTTAGCTGTAATGACTTAAGGAGAAATTAGAGCATATACTTTGCAGTCACCCTCTCAAGCTTATGCTCCTGAGTTGACAAAATAAAATGAAGTTAGTATGTTATTCTTAGGAAAATACATGATTCTATCTAATCATAGAGTCAATATAGAAGGATGTCCAACCCTTTGTTACTAAGGTATTTAGCTGACCAACTAGATGGTACAATGGTTTCTAAGATACATTCAGCTTGAGGACATTGGAGATTCTATTCCATATTCATTTAGAATAATGGATAAAATTATTTCATCTTCTTCTTGAGAAGCTATAAATGAATCTCTACCTATCATCATCAATTGATGGATAGAATTGGCTTCTAGATCATCATCACCCAAGTCTGGCTAGACTATTTGGTCATCTAGTAACAATGGTTGAGCAGGGGAGTATAAAATTAGGTTCTTGGTATGAACACCATTGGATATTGTCATCTTCCCAAACTGACAAGCTATATAAGCATTTGCAGTGGCTAATTATGGTCTCCCTAAGATTAAAGGATATCCTCCTATAGTAGCCTTTGGGGAGAGAACAACAAAACCAACTAGATATTCCTAGAAATTTAGGGTGACTATAACATCTTCTATCATCCCATCTAGTTTAATGGTAGACCTATTGATAAGTTAAAGGATGGTGGGGGTCTCTCTGAGGCCAACAATATGTAACCAAAATAGTACCTCCTTTTTCATGACATTAATAGATGCTCCTACATTAACCAAAGAATTTTAAACTTAGATCCCATGAATAGTAACTATAACTATAGGACTCCTAAGGTCAGAGTATTTGGGTACAATTAATTTCTCCAGCATTAAGTTAGACAACTGTCCTAGGACATGAATGGTTTTTGGATCTTTCTACTTCCTTCCAAGCTACTTAATAAATGCTTCCTTAATAGCTTTGGTATAGGTAGGGAATTCCTTAATAACATCAAGCAATTGTATTTTTATTGTCATCTATTTCAACTAATTAAGTGAATCAATGACTGTATGGTTCTCCATGGGCTAGCCTTGTTCTATCAACCTATGGAGAAATGGAGGTTCTTTGGCTACAAGAGAAGTATGCTGATTTGAATCATCTGTATGCTTAGTCAAAGGAACCCCTGCTTCAGTTATTATAGGTTTTTGGGGTGCAAGAAGAGTGGTGCCTAACCTTAAATGAATATCATTCATTGAGATGACATAGCTTTGTTGTGGAGCCTACTATTTAGTATTGTTTAGATTAGGGTTAGTATGAACTAGTAGTTGGGTCTACTTGGAAGGAGCACTAGTGGCTATAAGAGGAGGCATTAGAGCTTGCTACTAGTTGGTAGCAAGAGGGTTGGCTGAATAGATTGAGCATTCCAATTTTGAGGATGTTGCCAACCCTGCTGAGGTTGTTGCCAACTATGATTTCCATTAAAATTGATATTTTGAAAATTTTTCTATTGATTATTATTATTATAAATTTGAAGGGGATCTTGTGGCATACCTTGTATTTGAGCACATGGGCTTCTTTGAGCGACATAAAGTACCTATCCATTTTCATCAATGGCTTTGAACTTGGTTGGCATTGGTTGTGTCTCCACACTTGCAACAGACTTACATCTAAAACAATTTTTCTTTTCTCTACAATGTGGACAATATTTAGTTTACATGGCATCATCTTCATCTTTCTTTCTTCGAGTTTGCATCGTGTCCACCTGAGTGGCTACATTGTTTATGATGTCTTGTTTTAAGTATGATAGTAAATTAGACAATTCCATCATGGATACTCTTGAACCGCCATTGGACTTATGTGGTAGATCTTTAAGTCCCCTACCTTTCTTCACAATAGCTCTGGAATAATTTAGGCATATACTCTATATATTAGTCCAAGTCTTTTGAGCGATATCCCCTCCTATCATAAGGTCTAGAGCTTCAATGCTTCCTTCATTTACAACACTCAAAAAAAGATGTTTCTTTGATTCCTCATTCAATTGATCTTGTGTTACACTGCAGGTTAAACATGAACCAAGAAACATAATCTTCCAAGGTTTCATCATCCTTTAGGAATATTTTGAAAATGTCATCCCCTTTTAAATCTCAACCCTTGTAGTATTCCTTATACTTTGTAAGAAACAAATTGCTCATTGTAGGCCAATCTACTACAACATTGGCACCGAACCCCATGAACCATCTTAGAGCAACTTCTTTGAGGGTAAAAGGAAACAAATTCAGTTTGTGGACATTAGTTATATAGTCATAACTTCTACATAGTATTTCAAACACAAAGAGAAAGGTTTCAAGGTCTTTGATGATCAATCCATAAAACTTTGAGAGTGCAGTAGTAGGTATGTTTTTCAAATTTTGGTTACCTTGCTGAGGAGAAATAGGAAAAGGAAATGTTGGTTGAGACCGAGGCTGAGACATTCCTAGAGGGGGTACTATTAGTGGTGCTTAGTAAATGATAATAACAAGTGGATTATCTTGGTATTCAGGTTTAATAAAGAGATCATTTAGATGCAAGTATTCATTAGAGGATGAGGTTATTCATTCTTGAGCAACAAAAAATGGATTTTCAAACAGTTCTTCTTCATTCCTACTATGAGGTTCTTCGGGTTCAGGATTAAAAATGTCTTCCTAAACATTACAAGGAAGAAATCTCCCAAAGGGGTCTCTTCTTCTATGCATACAAAATAATACAAAATCTAATCTAACATAATGACTTCAAGGTTGAATTAGATTGACACCTTCCTCGACAATGGCAACAAAAATGACCGATCAGCTAAATACCTTAGTAACAAAGGATTGGACATCCTTCTAGATTGACTCTATGATTAGAAAAAATCATGTATTTTCCTAGGAATAACATATTGAATTCATTTTATTTTGTCAACCCAGAAGTGTAAGCTTGAGAGGGTGCCTAAAAAGTATATGCTTTGATTCCTCTTTAAGTCATTACAACTAAAATAAAAAAGGAATACTGAAGGAAACTAAGCTAGGAACTAAAATGAAATTTTTTCTTAAAGCTTAAGGTAATACTACAAATAGTAAATCTATTTATTCACCTTTGTAGGGATAGTTCAATGATTCTATTATCAATGGCTGTAGGAACAAAAATAGTCTACTTTACAAAAAAACAAACAAGGAAATAAAATCTATTCTAACAAATAAATTCACTCACCAAGTGGGCCTTCTTGGATGAGTGAATAAAAAGATGGTCAAGAATAAAGGTGAAAAACTTGAACTTTGTATTCTATTCATTCATAGTGAGAGATTACATCTGAAAACAAGATTACACATTGTTGAACAATCTATTCTATCTTCCTTTTGGCTAAGCTAGAAACCTCTTTTGAAAGTTATAGTGAGAATTATTTAAAGGAAAGCTACAACAACTTCCTACTTCTATGATCACTCCATCAATGAGGATCAATTACAAATCATACAGTTTGCAACAAAAATATCATTAACTACATTTTAACTCCTCCAAGAATATAGTAGGTTGAGGAAGATATATCATGCACTACCATAACATAAATCACACAATAATCTACTTTTTGTGGTGATTCATCAACCTAGTTGGCTTTGACTTAGCATTGAAATGATGACTTGAATATGTGTGGCAAGTACCTACAAAAAATTTAAATGCAACAACTTCCACATACATATATATTCATTTCATCATCAATGTTAGAAAAGGTATCAAGTTCAAATTGTCACTCTTTGCAAATCCTATGTCTATAGGTGTATATGTGGAATGTGACATTACACTTCACACACACACTTCAACATGGTCTTTATATGAAGATTCATCTTGAAATGAACATTGAATTGTTCATCCAAAAATCATCCAACAAGCCAACCTGTTGCCTTCTATCTAGAAGGATTTTGCCTGTTAATATCCTCAGAATCAAGGTGCAGGCAACCAGACCCTCTAAGAATGAAGGATTTGATAACATGAAGCTAGTCTAAATGAAGATGCAAGTTATTCTAAAATGAGAAATGAATTCTAATCTAGGAACAATTGAAACAAAACTAGATTAACCTATGCATAATTAAGCTAAATGAATTTAAACTAAGAATGCAAGATGTATGCAAAAATGTGAGAAAATGTGAGAAAATGTAAGTATTAATTTCAATAGCAATTCAATGCAAATTCTAATTCATCCTCCAAAATGAAGAGATGAGGGTCTCTTAAATAGATTTTTCTAGAATCCATCAACGGTTGAGATCGATTTCAATCAATGGTTAGGATTAAAGGTGAGATTCAGTAATAAAGGAAGATTTCCAAATTAAAGGGAGTTAACTAACTCAGATCTAAGTGTAAGAGTTAGTTAGCTCAGATAGACTTTAGTGTAAAAGCAAGTGATCTGGGTCACTTCTAATTTGATCAATAGTGAACTGGGAATTTCTACTCTTGAACTGAAGAGAAATTAGGAGAGATATTTAATTTAATAAAATGAGATATGCTCTCATAATTACCTTTTTCCATTTAATTAAATAATTCTATTTAATTAATTAGAGAACTTTTCTTATTTAATTAAATCACTTCATTTAATTAATTAGGAATGGCTTCCCATTTAATTAAATAACTTTGCTTAATTAATTATAAGTAGCTTCTCCATTTAAATAAATAATTTTTTAAAATTAATTAAAATAGGCATATTTATTAAATTAAATAAATTTAATTCCATAGTACATTAGCCTTAGGAGATAATTTAATTTAATTAAAGTATAAATACTTAATAATTAAATTAAATCTTAATCAATAGGTTTAATGTGACTAATGTGATTCAATAATATAGGAATTAAATAAAGAGTCTGATTAATGCAGATTGGAGTTTAAGCATTTGACAATTAAGTCAAGTAGTGAAACTCATAATAAGAATTTGCCTAGAGAAATAGGACTTTAGAATTGATTTAGAATAGACTAGAATTGGTATCATGGCAATGAGCCAATTTTGGGGTATTACATTTTGCCCCTCTTTGAAGGAATGTGTGAACAACACATTCAATTCAAAGAAAATTAGAAAGCATGATGCAAAGATGAGATTGGTTTTGAAGTTGATGATACGAAGACCAATTGATAAGCTTTTAAGGACTATCTCTAGAACAGAGCTTAATCCCAAGGAATCCAAGTAGAATGCCTAGATACCTAAAATTGATAAGCATTTAAAAGACTATCTCCAGAACGGAGCATAATCTTTAAGGATCCAAACAGAACGTCTAGATACCTGAAATTGAGAAGCATTTAAAAGGTTTTTTTCAAAATGAAGTTTGACCTTTAAGGATCCAGATAGAACACCTAGATACATGAGATTGATAAGAATTTAGAAGATTATCTCTAGAATAGAGCTTAACCTTCAAGGATCTAGATAGAGCACCTAGATACCTGAGATTGATAACATTTAGAAGATTATCTCTAGAACATAGCTTAACCTTCAAGGCTCTAGATAGAGCATCTAGATACCTGAGATTGATAGCATTTAAAAGATTATCTCCATAACAGAGCTTAACCTTCAAGGATCTAGATAGAACACCTAGATACCTGAGAACAATAGCATATAAAAAAATCAAATTATGAGACATAGAATCATCCCTAGAACAAGGCTTGATCCTCAGGAGTCAAGGTTTAGATTGTCCTGATACCTGTAATCAAATGATGACAAGATGAAAAAGATGACAAAGATGCCAGAAAGAGGGGGACAAGATGCCCCAAGTGATGAGATGCCCCAAGTGATGAGGACATAAGATGGGAACTAGATGCCCCAAGCAATGAGATTCAGATCGAGTTACTTTTAGTTCAATGATGTAATCATCTTGCCCCCTTGAGAGAAAAATCAAAAGATGACACACCAGAAATATGATGTAAGTTGCATAAAGATATATAGGAGAAATCCAAGATTCAGTAGGATATGGAAGAGATCAAAATCATCAAAAGATGATTCAGAGTCAGTTTAGCATGCTTCTGAGGGCCAGAAGACCAAGTTTGACTATTAGTTGACTAGAATTAGGCAAAGTTGACTTGAGTTGAAGATTTTCAAAATGAATTTTGAAAGTATGAAGAATTTAGAATTGAAAGGATTTCAGGAATCCCAAGATATCAGATAAATTCAAACTGCACAAGCGTTTGATTGCATCAGTCCCCAAAACTTTAAAACATATTTTTGAGGCACTTAGGTGTGTCAAATTTTGAATTCGATCTCAAAAATGGATTCAGAATGGTCCAATTAGCCAGAGGGCTGATTTTTGCACAAATCAGAGCACTTTAAAAAATTTGGTCAACAACTAGATAAGAGGCCAAGGTGTCATTTTCAAACTCATTTGTGCTTTTGTCTTCTAGTGATTTTGAGCTCTGAGAGAGATATGGTAGTTAATGTGAGATATCATCGATTCAAGCACTCCAGACATCATAGATGGCTAGCAAACTATCAACCACTGATGAGTCATCGATTCCTTACCTTTGTACTTTTTCTTTCAAACATTTCTAGGTCATTTATTGCATTTATTAGCATGTTTTTAGGAGGTCCAATCGATCTTCGCATGAGACCTATCATCTTTCGTGCAAAGATCTTCTTTCTTCACGTGAAGAAATAGGGTATGCTATTTCTTCACGTGCGGGGGAGGATCTTCTTGCAGGAGGCATTCATCTCTCACGTGAAGAACAAGATTCTTCATGCGAAGGGATTTCATTTTTTGCACAAAAAGATCTTTTCTCGCACGATGACATGATTCTTCACGTGAGATTTAAGATCTTCGTGCGAGACTTGGAAAATTTCATGACTTCGCATGAGATTTCATGACTTTGCATGAGATTTCACAAACTTTGCACGAAAGTCCATGATAGTCATGCTTAAAAGTTTCACTTTCGTGCTCAAAAATTGCATTTTAATATGTTTTGGTGTATCATTTTGACTTAATACTAATCATTTCGTTTGTCATTTTTTGTTGTGTGTGCAGGAGGTTTTCAGTGATGTTGCATTCATATCACACTACCCACCTTATGGGGAGTTATTGTAGAGTCTTGATGATGCTAATCGAGCACACATTGCTCGATTGGGTTTGTCTTCACTATGCCAGATTCCAACCATGATCATGAATCATGGCTTACTGATAGCTTTGGTGGAGCATTTCCATTTGGAGACGAACACTTTTCATTTATCGATGGGTGAGATGATGATCACCCCAAAGGATATATGGAGGATACTAAGGATCCCCTTTTACGGTGCTTGGGTCATTTATGATATAGTGCCCAGAGAAGGTATAGAGCCACTATCTATTTTGTTTGGAAGAGAGCTATTGAGGGGTAGGGTCATCAGTTAGGATGAGCTGATGCACACCTATGGACTGACGCACAAGCTGGCATCTGTGTTGGCTATATTTTTGAGCTATTTCTTATGTCCTGATAGAGGACATCATGGTTTGGAGTGTGGGTGGGGAGCCATGCTTTGCAAGATGTTGGAGGCACCTGAGATCTTTGGGTGGGGTCAGTGCATGTTGGCCCATCTTTTCCATGAGATGCACAAGGTCATCTTCCATGAGAAGAAGATGATGGCAATTGGAGTGGACATCTTATAGGTATGGGTATGGGAGCACCTTCCCATATGTAGGACCATTTTTGAGGATGCCAAAGAGCCCATGGAGCCCTATATATGCAAATATCGAGGGTACATTACCCAGGTCCACCTAGGTAAGACTGAGCACTAGAGGATACATCTTGATGCCCTGGTCTCCATTGTATGGTGACCTTGGCGAGAGACAGAGGACTAGGATGATGCCCCTAGAGAGTTACCATGGATGTTTAGTTCTTGACCTTTGGCGGGCAGGACTACATCAGTCATAGAGAGATTTATGATTCCACGAGTGTGGCGGCAGTACGATCGACCATAGGACATATCTCATGAGTACTGCAGGTATGCCAGGTTGTAGAAGGATGTTGAGAAGGGATGGCCAACATGGATGGATCCAGGGTGGTCCATGATAGATATTCATAGCCTAACTATAGTTCAGTGGGACTACCTACCAGAGGTAGTAGATACAGGGATGATGCCTGCGTATCAGGCATTTTTGATCAGCCATCCATTCCCACGATTTACAAATCCACTAGGGATGGAAGGGAAGGCATAGAGGTAGGTGCCCCAATAGTAGCAAGCACAACCATAGCTGCCAAGATAGCCATAGTAATAGTCACAAGTCTAGCACTGGGTACAGTAGATGCAGATTCCCCCATGTCAGATGAGATTAGACCCAGTGCCAGGGGAAGTAGGACAGGACATAGTTGGTGATAGAGATAGAGGAAAAAGGAGCAAGCCCCTCAGTAGGAGGCTCCAAAATAGTAGGTGACACCATAGCAAGAGGTGCCACCACAATGATAGGCATCAAAGATGCTGGATGAGGATATGCCAGATCAGCTGGTAGGTGGGGTGTAGGACATGGTATGATGGTACCGAGAGTGGATTCATTAGGCCTCCTGGTAGTTGGGGGATCTACAAATTTTAGTGATAGTTTAGGATGCGAAGTTGGTGGAGAGACATCGAGAGATAGATCAATGGAGAGAGTGCATGGAGACTTTCGAGCAGAGATTGGAGCTGGCACAAGATGAGATCCACTTTCAGTCAGCTCAGGCTGGCTACTATTATGCTGCATATACGAGTGTGGTACCAGATAAGACACTTCAAGTTTAGTGCTTTTCTCAGTATGTGCAAGAGTTTAGAGGGGCGTGACCTCCTATCAGACCAGAGATGCCACCACCACCTCTGCCACCCGCTACTCCTGCTACTCCTGGAGGCAAGGGTATGAGACATAGTTACGCGCTCTGTGCCTAACTCTAATTTTGATCTTTGGCTATGTATCGAATGGTGTGCCAGCACCACATGTATCATTTTTGATCGATTGCACTTGAGTAGCACCCATTTTTGTACTGATCCATTCTTTTGATATATATATATATATATATATATATATATATATATATATATATATATATATATATATATATATATATATATATATATATATATATATATATATATGAGATCTTGAGCCGAAGATCCCTGTGTACATGTCATTGTCTATTTTTCTTTACTTTGATGTACATGAGATGTCAATTTGTACTTTGATATGAGTGCAGTGATGTGATGTGATTATGTAGCGTAGATATCATGAGTTATATGGATGGGATGCATATGGAAAAGGACTGACATCTCATGTAGTATTGCATGTTTGTTGCTTGACAATGAATGTATTCCATTGAGGAGCACAAATCAATGAATTAAATGCTTGTGTAGCCATGAAGAAACTTGACATGTTTGAAGATGCCCCCAATCCTTCGTCACACAGGGGAGAAATAGAATCACAACTGAATTGCATATGTATGCAAGTGAAGTATGTAATGCAAGACTATGTTAAATGCAACCCTAGGTTTGGTTACCAAGCGTTGATATTTAATCATCACTAGATATAGAACAAAGCTCATAGGTCATATAATTCCCATTGACATTGCAATCATAGAAATATTAATATAACATAAGTTATTGGTTTGTCAGAATTAAATATAAGCATTTGAGGCACAAGGAGCCAGAATGACCAGAACATTTGTCCCTTTTAATGTAGCAAGTTAACATAAGCATCAAAGCATAAATGCTAGGATGACCTGAATGTTTCTTGCATACAAACATGCCAGATACATGGGAGATCCATCTTATGCTAAGTATTCAGTATTTATTCTATCTGCAATGACCCTTACGTTCGTAACCTGAGACTAGAAGTGTGCTAGCTATACTTGCAGTGACTTGTACATTCACTTAGCAGGACGAGTATTAGTATTTACTATAGCATGAAGAGTTCACTCCAACAAAAAAGGAGAAGAACCAACATTATTGATGTATTCATATAAAAGAAGTCGAGGTACACACGACCATCCAATACGAGATGGAGGCTCTTATAGTGGACACCCCTCTTATAGGAATATGTCAACTAATTGGAACTAAACTACAAATAGAAAGCAAAGAAAAGATCATGCCCCCAGTCATTACTTCTCTAGTCAAAGATGACATCATCGAGTTGCTCGAGGAAATATGATAAAGAAAAAACAAAGAAAACAAAGAAAGAGCTCAATATATCCAAACAAGGATGTAATGTTTAAGTTTAATGTTTTTGGGATTAATGTCAAGTGTCAGTGTCCAGAACAAGTTTGAAAGAAATCTCTTCAGTAGGGTGACAAAAGTAGGTAGACACAGTTAGAGCGACTGGTGACTAAGGTCAAAGAGAAATCTTCACGATGAAGAACCTAAGAAGGACTGAGCGACAATAGACAGACACAACCAAAATGATCGGTGACTAACACAAGAGAGATCTTCCATAAAGGAATCTAGAGATGTAACCCAAGCAACAGTAGGTAGACATAGTTGAAACAATTGGTGACTATTGCAAAAGAGATTCTATGAGGAGAATATCAAAAAGAGGTATAGTGGCGACAATAGGTAGATGCAGTGAGGACCACTGGTGATTGTTGCAAAGGAGATTCTAAGAGGAGAATCTCAAAAATAGTGACACTAGTGACAGTAGACAGATGCAGTGAGAACCACTGGTGACTATCATGAAGGAGATTCTATGAGGAGAATCTTGAAATTAGTGACATTGAAGGGGAATGCCCTCGAGATGTGACAAGACTCAATCCATTGATACATGAGCAGAAAGTAGGAAAAGAAGGAAAGTGAAAGCATGAAAGTGACTGTATAGAATAGCTAAAAGATGTGCTGCAAGATGGAGTGTTGGGAACAAGAGACACCTGTTTACCAGGTTTTCACCTTCTTGGCAGATTTTTTTTTTTTTTTTTGCTACCATGATGCCTGTTTCCAGGTTTTCACCAATGGCACTTTTCTATTTTTTAAATTTTTTTGTATTTTTATTTTTATTTTAAATTTTTTTTGTATTTTTGAGATTTTTCACTTTTTTTGGTATTACTAAGGCACCTATTGCTAGGTTTTCACCAGGGTAACAATTTTTTTTTAGGACTTTTTCAATTTTTAGATTTTTTTGTAGGACATATAAATATGTACAAAGAGCTTGTTGATATTAGATCAACTATAAAATTGCTTCACGTGGAGAGTGTTGACAGGTTCTTTAAGCACTTCTCCCTCAGTTGTGGAAACTTGATAGGTGCTAGATCCATATATTGCAGTAATGATGTACGGACTGAGCCAGTTTGGTTCAAACTTTCCTTTTTGTACTCACTATAGTTGATTCTTGGGGTTCTCTCTCAGGATGAGATCAACCAACTAGAAGTCACGTGGCTTGACCTTTTGATTGTAGCTTCTGGCCATTCTTTGTTGGTATGCTCGCAGATGATCACATGCCACCTGTCATCGTTCATCCAGTAACAAAAGCTCTTGAAGCTGAGCTATCTTATAGTCATCATCAATGATAAGGCCCTTCATAAAGATTCTCAAGGTAGGAATCTCAACCTCTATTGGAAGCATAGCATCCACCCCATATACCAAAGCAAAGGGAGTCATGCCCATTGGAGTCCTGATGCTTGTCCTATATGCCCACAGGGCTAGTTTGATCTTGAGATTCCAGTCTCTCCCTGACTTGCTAACTGTGCAATGAATAATTTTGAGGATTGCCTTATTGGATGCCTCAGTCTGGCCATTACCCTGGGGGTAATAAATGGAAGACCAATGTTGTGCGATTTTGAATTTCTTGCACAGTTCCTTGAGGTCTTTATTCTTGAATTGTCCTTCATTGTCAGTAATGATTAAGGACAGTACACCATATCTGTAGAAGATGTAGTTTGTGATGAAAAGTGCTATAGTTTTGCCATCAGCCACTATGAGAGGTACTACCTCTACCCACTTCATGAAATAATCTATAGCCATGATAATGAACTTATGTCCATTAGAGGAGGTTGGGTATATTTGTCCCACCAAGTCGAAGGCCAATTGTTGAAATGGTCATGTTGTAGTAGAGGGAATCAACTCTCTAGCTATTACGTGGATGAGATTCCTGTGTAATTGACACTGCTTGTAGGACCTAGTGTACTTGATAGCTTCTTGCTCCATTTTGGGACAGTAGTAACCAGCACGAAGGAGTTTGCAAGCTAGTGTCAAGCCATTGGAATAAGATCTGCAAATGCCCTCATGAATTTCAATTAGTGCATGTTTGGACTCTTCAAGTTCTAAATACCTAAGGAGTGTTCCATTGAGACCTCTCATATACAGATCGTCAGCAATAATGACATAATGTGAAGCATTACAGATTAGGTAATGTTTCTCATTCTGGGTCAGACCTTTCAGAATGGTTTGATTACAAAGGTAGGAATACATATGATGGTAGTGAGATGGTTCTTGTCCTCTAATAGCACAAATCATCTTAGAATCAGGGGTGTCAGAGGCTGGGTAGTGTAACACTTCCACCAAGAACTCATGTCGAAGATCATTTTCAGGCATTTGTAGCAGAGAGGCCAGGGTGGTCATGGCATTAGCTACTTTATTATCTGCTTAAGGGACTTGCTGAAAAGTGATGTGTGTAAAATACTTCTTTAAGTCATCAACCATGCACTTGTAAGGAATTAGTTTCTCATCCTTTGTTTGGTACACATCATTAACCTGGTTGATAACAATCTGAGAGTCACCAAAGATATCTAACTGATCCACTCTCTATTTAGCTACAATTTTCATGCCATTGATCAAAGCCTCATATTTAGCAATGTTGTTTGTACAAGGAAACAAAATCTTGTACGCTTTGGGCAATGAGTATCTCTGTGGTGTAATGAAGAGTAATCTAGCACCTGATCCTTGTTGTGTAAAGGACCCATCGAAGAACATAACCCATGTGTGGAGTGTGAGTGTCAAAATTGATTCATCTAGGAAATCAATGTTCATTGGCAGAAGACTTTGTATGGGTGCCTCGGCCAGCTGGTCTGCAATTGCCTATCCCTTAATAGCCTTGCGTTTAATGTATTGGATGTCAAACTCACTGAGTATCATAACCCATTTAGACAATCTTCCTATGAGAGCTACCTTACTAAGAAAGTACTTTAGTGGATCTATTGTAGCCACAAGCCATGTAGTGTGGGCAAGCATGTAGTGTCTCAACTTCTGGGAAGCAAAGACAACTGCCAAGAAAGCTTTCTCAATAATGTTGTAGTTCTTCTCATAAGAGACCAATGTTTGGCTCAATCAGTAAATAGCTCTTTCTTTGTTGTCATTATCTTCCTGAGCCAATAGAATGCCTAGAGATGTTTCAGTGGCTGAAATGTATAAAAGAAAAGGCTTCCTATGAATAGGAGGCATCAAGATGGGTGGATTGACAAGATATTGTTTGATTTGTGTTAAGCTTTGCTCACAATCCTGGCTCCAATTGAATTTCACACCCTTATGTAAGGTCTTTGTGAAGGGTTGTGTTCTATCTGCCAATTGTGAAATAAACTTGTAAATAGATTGAAGCCTTCCCTGGAGCCCTCTCATCTGACTGATGTTCCATGGTGGTGGCATGTCCATTATTGCTTGTATTTTCTCTAAATCTACCTCAATTCTTTTTGTAGAAACAATGTATCCCAACAACTTCCCTAATGTGACACCAAACACACATTTCTTAGGATTGAGCCGAAGATTGAACTTTTCCATATGATCTAAGATGGGACCCAAATCTTGTAGATGAGTATTGTGTTTAGCACTTTTGACCAAGGTATCATCAACATAGTCCTCCATGGTTCTATGCATCATGTCATGAAAAATTATAATAACAGCTCACTGATACGTAGCATCAGTGCTCTTCAAACCAAATGGCATCACATTCCAACAGAAGGTTCCCCATGCACATGTGAAAGCCATTTTCTCCTGGTCTTCTGGCATAATTTTTATTTGATTGTATCTAGAAAAACCATCCATAAGTGAATACATCTCATAGCCAACCATCATGTCCATGATCATATCAATATTAGGGAGCAAAAAGTCATCTTTAGGACATGCCAAGTTAAGATCACAAAAGTCTGTACAAACCTTGATAGATTTATCATGCTTGGAAACTGGAACAATATTGGATATCCATTCAGCATAATCAATTGCATGGATAAAACCTGCCTTTAGGAGTTTCTCCAATTCTGCTTTGATGAGCAATGCAACATGAGGGTGCATTTTTTGAAGCTTCTATTTAACTAGTTTGATGCCTGGTGCTATGGAATAATGATGCATGATAAGGTCAGGATCCAATCCTAGCATGTCAAAGTATGTCCAAGAAAAATTTCTTTTCTTTTCCTTGAAAAAGGCAATGAATTGTTCCTTCTCTTTAGGTGACAGTGACTGTGCTAGATGTATCATATGAGGATGTTCTTCTATGCCCAAATTAATTGGCTGCATTAGCTCTATCAACACTGATGATCTCTCCTAAAAGTGACTAGGAAGGACATCAAATATCTCATCCCCAGGTGCCTTAGAGAGGTTTTCACCCTTGGATACATCTTTTGTTTTTACTTTTTTGGGTTCCGACACTGCCACAATGTGGTTTTCACCATCAGACCTTTTGCATTTTTTCTTTTTAATTGTGTGACTAAGATATTTGATGTCAGCCTTAGTCATGTTGATGCTCTACTCATTGGTGGAATATGTTATAGGTTCGATAGCATTTAGGTAATAGGCAAGAGCATAGTCATTCTAGAACATGCGGACTTCACTAGATGCATTAGGGTTCTAGTCTATAAGCTCAGGATGTATGAGTGAGAGAGTAGTGGTTGGTTCAATTGCATTCACAGTATAGTCATTAAGTGCTTGGACCAAAAATTTGAGACCTACAATGACCTCGTCCACAGGTGTGTTCAAATGCCTCAGAGTATGAACGTCAATAATTGACAATTATAGGACACTAGTTGGATTTGACCCATGTCACCTAACTCTAGACATTTCACCCACTTTGATTTGGTTTTCATAGACATGCACTTGGTCAATGTCTTTATCAGTAGTCACTTTTGAAAGAGAGTCAAACTCATATTCCTTAGAAACAGTGCTACATGGCGAGAGATTATAGAACTCCCCAATAGTGATAGGGACATAGTCACCTTTATCCTTTGGGTTCTTACACAAATACTCAACATGGCATGACTGACTAGATTTTCCCTTTTCTAAATGATATTTGAATTTCTTAGTATTTTCCTCAAAGGAATCACTAGTATCATCCAGAGTGCTAACACGTGGCACAAAGTCATCTGGCTCAGCAAAGAATTTAGCAAGATCATAAGGGATAGGATGAGGATAGGAATCATCATCATCAGATACTTCCTCTTGAGTATCTGATTCATCTTGTGACTCATTTTCAGATGAACTCTCAGGTTTGGGGATGAATTTATTTGATCCCAAATGGAAAGGGACCTTCTTAAACCCTAAACTAGTTGTATCATGGTTTCTTTGAGCTCTTTCTTTAATAGGATCAATTAGGCCATTGTTATTGCACCCAATAGGGCCAGTTCCCTTATAACCAAAATGCTTCATAAGCCTAAGACCAGGTCCATATTTCTTAGGAGTGATTTCTTGAGCTTGTTCTGTTAGGTCCACTGGAGCCTCTTCTCTGTAAAGCCATGTAGAAATGGCTCTATTTTCACTTTAATCTTCTAAGGGAACTATAGCCTTGACAAAAGTGCCATTATACTTGGTCTAAGGTGTTAGCACGAATGGCTTCTTTGCTTCTGAGGGTCTCCCATAATGTTGAGGAGACTTTGGGAGAGATGTTAATGACAACACTAGTTTAATGTGGTACTCTCCCATACCAATTTATTTCAGTTTGAATGACTAATCAATTTGTTTCAGCTTATTTTCATGATAATCAATAGACTCATGATTAGCAGGGATGAAAGTTTTAGCAACTTTGAGCATATTGCAGGTGTAGCTAGTAGTGGTAGGAATAGTAACTTTGGAGCCATGAAATGGGAACTTGATGCATTGGTGGTATGTGGATGGCACAACGTGCATCTCATGTATCCATGGCTGTCCTAACAAAATGTTGTAGGCCAAAGGAATGTCAAGCACCTGACAAGTGACATCCCTTTTGACAGGACTGACGTGAATTGGTAAAACCACAAGACCTAGAGACTTTTGTTCCACTTCGTCATATGCTTTGATAGTGATCTTTCGTCGAGGATCAACAGAGTCCTTAGAATAATTCAATTGTCTAAGTAGAGCAACAGAGACAATATTTAGGCCAACACCATTATCAATGAGTACCCAACGAACCGTGTCTAATGGATCATAACCTCAATGTGTAGAGGTTGATTGTGTGGGTGACTCAGCGAGTTGTCATCTTCCTCAGAAAAATTCATAAGATATCGTGAGGTCAGGTGACATACCATGGATTGGAATCACTCAAGATCAAGATCTTGAGGAACATTTGCCTCAGTGAGGGCTTTATCCAGAATCTTCCTGTGAGCAGGCAAGGTTTTAAGTAGCTCAAAGATGGAAATCTGAGCATTAGTTCATTTCAACTAATTGAGAACACTATAACTAGTTGCGGTCAAGTTCGTTGTGGGTTTTGCACCTTTTCTAGATGGACCAACAAGGGTTTTATCTTTGTGTTGTTCAAGATCTGAAGTAGGAGGTGCAGGGCCTTTGAGCACCAACTTGGTGCATGAGCGAGTAATAGCATTAACACAGTGTTGTGAAGGCATATTATCCATTTCATTGGAAGTAGGGCCCCTCAAGATAAATGGTGTCTTGGGTTTGTTGTTATCTTGCTTGCCCTTAATGGTAATAATGTCACAATATTCAGAATCCACAAGTTCAACCATGTGAATGACATTGTCATCATTGGAATATGTATAGTTGACCTTGTTGTAGGGTTGTGGTTTTTAAGTCTCTCCTTTTTCATAAGCTGGGAAAGGTTCTTTGAATGCCTTGTGATCCAAATTTTTGTTATGTCCATCTACCACAAGATCACCAGCATCAATCATGTCCTGGAATTTATGGCGCAAGTTTATACAGTTGCTAGTTTTGTGTCCCTTGTTTTGGTGATACTCATAGATGAGGTCTCATTCCACCATGGTGGACGTGGTTGTGGATCATAGGGATGAGGGTTATCCATTGGTGAAATAAGCTTATGTTGTAGCAATGTTTTGTAAACCACATCCAAAGGTTCTCCTAAGGGTGTATACTCTCGCTTGGGGCATCTTGTCCATGAGTTTCTCAGTTTGTTTCCAAATGTTTTGTTTTCAAGAGGAGGTTTATCAGCATTTTTGGCCACTTTGAGGCCATCTATGAGGTTAAATGCAGCTTTAGCAGGTTTGGGTGTGACATTGTCAACAACTCCATCATGTATAATTTCTTGGTTCTTGTTGACATGTTTGGTTTTATCCCTGTTTTAAGTGGAACCTTGTTTTATGTCTCTCTAAAGAGTGAGTTCACCTTTCTTGACCATAAATTTTTTGATACAGATAGCCTCTGTAATCATGTCTTCAAAGGTATGTGGACCTTGTAGTTGGACTCTATACTCGAAATTAGGTAAGAGGTTATCAGTGAAAATGTCAAGCTTCTCCATTTCTAGGATTTTATGGGAATACTTAGTGTATAGTTGTCTCCAACTTTGGAGGAAAGTAAGGAAAGGTTCACCAACCTTCTATTTAAGGTTGCATAGATCTCAAATATTGACAGGGTGTTGTATGCTATGAGAATATTGCTGAACAAATAGATTGGCAATTTCATCAAACATCTTGATACCAGGAGGTAAATGTGAGAACCACTCCAAAGCCTGACCACCTAGGCTTCTAGGGAAAAAATGCATGAGGTAGGTTTGATCCTTTATAAACTCCATAAACAAAGCACCAAATTCTCACAAGTGATCTTGGGGATTAGTAGTACCAAAGTACTTGTCATATTTAGGTAGTTCTATGCCTTGTGGGAAAGGCGACATGTTTATGCTTTTGTCAAATGGAAATGGACAAAGAGAATCCAATGTGTATGTCTTTGTGGGTTTCTCTTTCTCATGCGTCATCTGAGCCAATTGGTCTTGCATAATTTTCAACTATTTTTGGAGTTTAGAGGTCTTAGTTTCTTCTTCAAGTGTGACAATGGTTTCCACATTGAAATGAGAAGGTAACTTTGCTCCCTCTTGGGCAAGTTTGAGAAAGTATTTTTCTTTCTCTTCGTTGAGTAGGATTCCCATGACCTTTTGGAAGTTTTTGTCTCTTTGACATTTTGCTATGTGTTTAGGGAGTATTTTCACCTCTTCCCGTTCCTCATCAGTGCCATAGTCTTTCTCTTTCTCTTTGTCTTTTTTAGGTGTTTCTTGATGTCGACTATGACTACCATGTTTAGGTTCATGATTAGTCATTATAGGAACGTGTTTAGTTTCAGTGTGTTGTGTTTCAAAAGATCTTCTAAAAAAAAGGATCAGACATTGTGTTTGGTAATGCAGGACCTCTACCCATCTCAGTATCCTCTTGATATAAAGGATTCCTAATCTGTTGCAAGTTTATGGAAAATGTTTGCTGAACTTGAGATGGCCTGGCAGGTGAGGGAGATCGTGAAGATGTCTCACTAGCTGAACTAGATATAGATTGCATAACAAAAGGTAAGTGACCTCTACCATGATTAAGACCCCTAGCACAACCACGTCTAAGGTTATGGGGATAAAACACGTTGCCGCTTCTGGTTGCGACAGTCATAGACAAGGACAAGAAGCTAGAACTTGGACAAGGACTACACTGAGACTTAGTCTCAAAAAAGGACAAGATATTAGCAAGAATGCTATCCACCAAGGCACAAATGATCTGATTTAAAGGCTAGAACAACCAGAGATTATGACCAATGTGACACAAAGTATGAGAAACATTAAGACGAGGACAAAAAATAACTTATGAGACGAGACTAGTCAAAGTGCAAGATACAAGCCCTTAGCAAAGCAAAGTGTCACTGTTTCAGGAATGGGTGCAAGTAGAAAGTGACAAGAAGACACAAAAAATGGTAGTGTGCAGTCCATAAATAGCTAAATCAGACCAAAAGTGGAAATGCTGACACAAGATCTTGCATGAGAAACCTTTACACGCCGTGCGAAGAACTTTTCTGAGCCACGCAAAGAAGTTTCCTAGATCAGGGAAAATTCAGTGACAATGGTTTAATTTTGCACAAGGAAGTTTAGAGGGTCACACGAAGACTCATGACAATAGTTTAATTTTGTTTGAGAACAAAATGATTTCGCACGAGGACAAAATGATTTCGCGCGAGACTAAAAAAGTTTTTTCCCGAGAAGGAAGACTAGTTTTACAACAGTGATTGAATTTGACAAGATTTTTGGACTTTTCAGACAAAGTAGATAGATTTATTAGAAAAATCTGATTGGATAGGAAGAAAGGTTGATTGAGTAAGACGTTTGGACAAAGTTTCAAGTTTTCAATCTAGGCAAAGTGTTTAAACAAGACAGTGGGAAGCAAGCAGTAGTTGAAAATAGTCCTACCAAGGACAAAGCAACTTGACAAGATAGGGGAGTCTTGACCTTTGTTTGTTGTAACTAGTTTGGACTGTGTTGATGAATTGATAAATAACACACTTTATCCTTAGAAAGAAAAATTAGTAGAGAAGGCAAAACCTTTGTCCCACATCTTATGCACATGCGTGTACCTCACACAGTTGTGTCACCCCCTAAAGGGTTCTCGTGTTTTTGGTATATTCAAAGGACTCAATAGTGTATGCTAAATGACCACCCTTGTGGTAGGGGACAAGCATGTGTACCACCTTCAAACATCTAGTAGCATTCCTATGGTGAGTTCTATAGGAGAGATTCTTCCCTCTCCTTGCACAAAGATTATGCCTCCTTTCGGAGGTGAACCGAGTGGCTTCTAACTAAGAGGTTTTTACTGGGCTTCTATTTGAATTAATCCTCGGTGGCTCCATAAACATAGTTGAGGCCAACAACCCACACCAGCATCTAAAAGTGCACACTACTTGCTTAACAAGCTAGGGGTCGATGTCGACCAGTGCACAGACAGAGCTTCTCCTTGATATGCAATATCAAGAATTAAAGGGAAGAAATTAATTTGGCTTTGGAGTCTTTCACTCTACAAAGTATCTTGATTATAGTGAGTTGTAATCTTCGACAAAAGGAGTGTGCTCACTTGGGTCATTCTTAGAGGTTGGATCACTTCGACAAGCCCTCTAAAAGATTGACATGGACTGGTGGTTTAGATCTAAGGGTCCGAGTTTCTAATTTCCCTCAAGGGGAAATAGCATAATCCTCTACCTTATTTCCTCGCCCAAACACACAAGAAAAATTAATTACCAACTTGGCTTAATTAATCCAAACTCATTCTTCCTTAAAGATTTTGATTCCCTTAAAGGAAATCATTGTCTTATCATAGAAGAGAACAAGCTTTGGAGAACCACCAAGCTGCTTGCCTTCCTTGAAATGCCATCTTTCGGAAGCGTCTAGGTTTCTAATTCACTCTTGGTCATGACCTCCAAGAAGTGAAGAGCATATTTCCCTATTCTTTCGTCTTGTACCCTAGGAAGTTCACAAGCCCCTAATTAGACTAGTTTTGAAAGTAGGAAAAGAAGACACACATTGTTTTTTGGGTTTGAAATATAGTCTTTGACAAGAATATCTTCGACAAGCATTCTACAAGCAAATAGTCAATCAATTTTTGAGTGAGTTTTTAAAAAGGAATCTTTGGCAAATGTCTTGCAAACGATAGTTAATCTGCAAGAAATCAGAGAAACAAATTCAAAATAACATCCATTAGTAAAATCAGATAATCTGTAAATCAAAAAATGCTTAAAACTGAAGCTACTGTTGCAAGATCTCGCACGAGATCAGTGACAAAGCTGCATGAAATTATTTCAGGCTCGTGCAAAATTTCTTTACAGCTCATGCGAAGAAACGAGTGTCGTGCGAAGTTTTGCATGACACACAAAGAATCTTTGTGCAAAGATTCTGGATTCTCACACAAAAATTAATAGTCTCACATGAAGATTCTCAAATCTGTACAGAACAGTACAAACAGAAAACACAAAAATGATTAAAAAATGTAGAAAGAGGCCAAAAGTTGATTTTCTCTGCCCCATGGTGGGCGCCAAAAATTTATATGCGGAATGTGGCCTTACGCTTCACACACACACTTCAACATGGTCTTTATATGAGGATTCATCTCAAAATGAACATTGAATTGTTCATCGAAAAATCATCCAACAAGCCAACCTGTTGCCTTCTATCTAGAAGAATTTTTCCTATTAATATCCTCAGAATCAAGGTGCAAGCAACCAGACCCTCTAAGAATGAAGGATTTGATAAAATGAAGCTAGTCTAAATGAATATGCAAGTTATTCTAAAATGAGAAATGCATTCTAATCTAGGAACAATTGAAACAAAACTAGATTAACCTATGCATAATTAAGCTAAATGAATTTAAACTAAGAATGCAAGATGTATGCAAAAATGTGAGAAAATGTGAGAAAATGTGAGCAAATGTGAGTATGAATTTAATAGCAATTCGATGCAAATTCTAATTCATCATCCAAAATGAAGAGATGGGAGTCTCTTAAATAGATTTTCTTGGAATCCATCAACGGTTGAGATTGATTTCAATCAACAGTCAAGATTAAAGGTGAGATTCAATCATAAAGGAAGATTCCCAAATTAAAGGGAGTTAACTAACTCAGATATGAGAGTAAGAGTTAGTTAGCTCAAATAGACTTTAGTGTAAAAGCAAGTGATCTGGGTCACTTCTAATTTGATCAGCAGTGAACTGGGAATTTCCATTCTTGAACTGAAGATAAATTAGGAGAGATATTTAATTTAATAAAATGAGATATGCTCTCATAATTAACTTTTTCCATTTAATTAAATAATTCTATTTAATTAATTAGAGACACTTTTCTTATTTAATTAAATCACTTCATTTAATTAATTAGGAATGGCTTCCCATTTAATTAAATAACTTTGCTTAATTAATTATAAGTAGCTTCTCCATTTAAATAAATAATTTTGTTTAATTAATTAAAATAGGCATATTTATTAAATTAAATAAATTTAATTCCATAGTACATTAGCCTTAGGAGATAATTTAATTTAATTAAAGTATAAATACTTAATAATTAAATTAAATCTTAATCAATAGGTTTAATGTGACTAATGTGAGTCAATACTATAGGAATTAAACAAAGAGTCTGATTAATGCAGATTAGGGTTTTAAGTATTTGACAATTAAGTCAAGTAGTGAAACTCAGAATAAGAATTTGCCTAGTGAAATAAGACTTTAGAATTGATTTAGAATAGATGAGAATTGGTATCATGGCAATGTGCCAATTTTGGGGTATTACAATAGGAAGGAACCTACCTAAACATTGCATGGATGAGGAAATATTTATCAACATGTAATATTCCTTAATTAACCCACAAGAGTTCATAGATTCAAGAAAACATAGCATTTTCGAACAATTTATACTTCAATCTTCATGTGTTAACATATAGATAATATATTCATAAAAACATAAGCTCTTTTGCTTAAATGATAGATTCATAAAATATTTCTTACAAGATAATTGTCTAAAAACTAGATAAAAGGTTCTCAAAATAATGGCCTTTTAGAGGTTCATCAAGGACATGCAAGAAATGGTGACACCTTAGAGGCTAAAGGGAAAGGTGATCATCACCAGAAAAAGGTTAGCACAACCCCCTATTGATATATTAATAGGAAGTCCATCCAAGAAGAGGAAACCAACTAAAGAAAAAGAAATACCAAGGAGAAACCTGATCGTTGCACAAGAGGAGGAGGAAAATGATGAAAAGATAGAGTCTAATGAAACTAACAAATTACAAATAGTGAAAAAAATCCCTCTAATGACTGTGAATCAGGCATGTGTAAAACTAATAGAATCTAAAAGTATTATGAGATTAAAAGATATTCAATATGATTCTTTGAGTAATGATGATCAAGGTAAGCTTGAATGCACAATGATTGACATGATGGTCAAGTTCATGCACACACCTTTGGAATTAAGAACTAGATTTCCAATGGGATTATAAAAAAGAGTGGATGCTAAGTAGAAATGGACATTGTTCACTAAAATACAAATAAGAGAGATAACATTCGAACAAGCTATGCCAGACTTAGGGAAGACTCATATGTTGAAGTTTATGCTGAGGGATAGTGCATGTAAAGATTTGAAAAATAAAGCTCATGAAATTGAGAAAGGTAACATTAAGATATGGAAAGAAGCATTCGGATTGCTTACTCCATCTATAGAAGTAAGGGAAGGCCAAGATGCTATTGAATTTGAAGATGAATACAAATAAGAAATGGCTAAGTTGACCAAGGAGATTCGAGAACATGTTAGTAGATGCGAACTGAATGTGATTGTTATAGTTGAAGATGACACTAACACCCCTCCACCTAATCTAAATATACTAGTAGAAGAGGAAATTCAAGGATTAATGAAAGACTCAAGAAAACTCTATACAAACCCAATTTTGTTATAGATAGTTGAATATCCAAAGCTTGATGTCAAGAAAACTAATGATGTTAATGTCACATCAGTTACAAAAGATAAAAGTGTTGAGCAACTTGGTAAGGCTCTAATTGTGTATACACCACTAACTTACATGACAATTTTGAAAAAGGAAGAAATTTTTGGTAAAGAATCATGCACTAAATTGGTAAAGGATGAAGTAAAGTAGAAGGAGAAAGAGGCTACTCAAGCTCTTATTCAATTATCGAGTTCACAAGCTGCAAAACCTACAAACATGACACCTATACAATAGGTGATTTCTACACAAGTGCATCAACCAAAGTCAAGATCGAGTGAAAAGGGAAAAAAAAAATGTAATTATCAGAATCAATTGATACACCCTAATGATATCATGATATGACTCATGCATGTGAGGAAGATGATGCAGTGAGCCTTGATGAGGTAATTACATTACCTAAGCATGATTTGAATAATCTTACACTAGAGTAGATGGAAGAGTTGCAAATCTTGTTGAGCCGTAAGGAAAAATAAGAAAAACTAAGAAGATAGTAGAAGAGAAGATATGTACTACACACTATCAAAGATATTTTTATAGATGCATTTCATATCATAGATGTGAACAATCAACATACAATTTTGGATCAGCTAGTATATTTAGTTGATAAAATCTAGACATATGATATAGAGACAAATGGAAAGTTATTACAATGGTTTGAGAGAAGAGTGGAGAATAAAGTGGTATAGAAAGTCTCACAAGAACTTGTACAGAGACAAGCTAAGCTTTCTACATCTATCACATAGTTCGAGGAAAATTTGAAAACTATTAGTTATTTATATTAAAAAATTTCTTTATAATAGATACTACATGCTCATTAGAGCTATTACATGCTAACATTAGAGCTAATGTCATCACATTGGGCAAGAACACAAGTTCAAGCTCATCCTCTTGTAGTGAACTAAAATTTAGTCAAAAGAGGTTAGCCAAGCTCATAGCTAGAGATACAAAGATCAAACACAAGTTGATGTTGAATCAACTTTAGTTAATGCCACATATAGAGATCATTTTGAAGGTAGTCTCTATTGCCAAGGACATTTGAAGAAAGAGACAAAATTTTCACATATTGCAGGATTCATTAATCTAGCTATAGAGCTAGAAATTCAATTTTAAATTTTGGAACAAGTGTAGGAATGATGGAATAAAGGCTATGCCAATATTGTGGCAAGTCATCAACATTTATTTGATAAGTATCAATTAACCCCAGTAGCCCCAAGTTCCATCAGTGATAAAAACAAAGAGAATATGAAAAAAAGGAGGGATATATGATATGAAGTAAAAGGGGATATGAAGGAATAAGAGTAGGTGAAGCATTGTGTAGATCAAACATCAAAATCAAATTTTAAAGGATCAAATTATGGTCTTAAGGGGAGTATTCATTTTTGAATGAAATGATTATTTTTATTCACGACAAAGTGTTTTCCCCACTAATGTCAAAGGGGGAGATTGTTGATCTTTAATCCTATGTTGTCTATAGTGTTTGAACACTTATTCATTTACTAGGAAAGATTACAAGGTCATCGCTACAACTGAGTTATCTAGTAAAGGTTGAGAATAAAAAGCTTATACATAGCAAGATAGTGAATGCCAAGTATTCAGTAGTGACCAAGTAGATGAATGCAATGAGCAATATAGTTGAGACTGAGCATGTTAAATTACTAAGTGTCAAGAAAAACATGTATATAGAATTTGAGTAATAGCATGAAGGTTTATACATGATCGAGCATTAGAGCATTCAAGTACTAAGCAGTTCATTTTTGACATACAAGTTTGTAATGGCACAAACACATATATAAACCATTTTTGACCAACTTTTCAATGATATTTAATATTTGTAGAGCTAGCTAAGATGTTGATCACATGTCATTATAGAAGGTAATGATCCCAAGGCATGCAATTCAACTTGTCTAAAAGTGGGATAGAAGCGACAAAAGATGACGAAGTTTAAGCCATCGATCAAGATCTAGAACTTTCACATAATGTCTATTAAATAGGGTTCTAACCCTAGAATAAGTGTAGTTGTTGAGATGTGTAGGAGTGTTTGCACATGTGAAGGAGTAAAAATGAAGTTTCAAAGATATATCGAGCAAAGAGAAATCAGAGCAATGAAGGATTTAATAGAGTTATCAAATTAGGAGATCAGATTAGAGATACAACAAAGTGAAGATCTTAGATCATCTTGTAGAGAAAATTGAGGTTCAAGTACTATGTCAGTTGTTGTTAATTGAGACATGGTAAATCTCTTAATAGAGTGGTCTTAATAGATCTATGTAAACCTCCTAACAAAGTCCTTACTTCTTGTAAAATCCTTTAACAAGGTGAGACCTAATAGTCTCTCAAGCTTTTAATAGGGAAGACCCCTCATAGGGTAGATCATATCTTAAGATCAAATATTGTAACCCTAATAGGTTAACTTTATTGTTGCAACAATGAATATTTGTGGATTTCATCCCCACTCCAGTTTTACCTTCATCTTGAAGTGTTTCTGGGTTACCAAATCACTGTGTTATGTGTTGAAATTTTATATGGATGTGATGTATTTCATTTATTTTTCAACATTATAATTTTAATAATAGATCTATGAGATGAAATAGGTATGGATTTATGTTATTGGTTTTGAAGCTTAAAGTTTAAGATCATGATTCACCCCCCTCTCAGTATCTTGTTTCCCATATATTTATTCCAATAGTGGAGAACCTACTCCCTTTTAATTTTTTTCCCTTTCAAGTGTCTCTTTATGAAATATTTGCATAATTGAATTCTACATCAAGAGTTTATCCACATTATAAAGGTGTGATTGTTTGAGTTATGTCAAGAGAATTAGAGATTATAATTATTATTCAGTTCATCACCTTTGTTTTTCACATTTATTTATTTACCAATATTATTTCTACCATTTTCCATCAATTTTGCAATTCTTTTTTCAAAGTTTTAGGTGAAGTATCAAGAGGAACCAGCCTAGAATCTAGAGGTTCATCCATATTAAAAGTTTTACTCACAAATGCATGGTTGTTCTCATGTTCTCCTAAAATTGTTGATTAAAATTTAAGAATGTTGATAGAAGGGATGTAATTCTGAGGAGTTAATAGAATAAAAAAATCATTTTCAATGAATGAAGAAAATATTTTTTTATAGGAGAATGCAATGAGCCTTATAAGATAGAAAAAAATAAAGAGAAGGGTAGATTAATGAATTAAATGTGCATGTTCTCCCTTCCAAATAGATCATCAGATCATTCAAAATAGATTGTATATTTCTTGAGGGAAAGAACAGTAATATTTTCACCAAGATTGGAGAAACATTAAGTAAATAAACATTTGATACTCATGCAAGAAAAATAATGAATGTGTTGATTAGAATAGTAGAGGTTTCAATGAGAACAATAGTGTATTATGAAATAGAAAAAAATGAACCATCTCTATGATAGAGAGAAAATTTCTCATCACAAAAAAGTTCTAAAAACAATTGCAATAGTGCAACATCCCTTAAACTATGCATCATGATAAACCTAAGCTTCTAATCCTTATACTTATCAAGTACATGTGCCATGGATGAGCCTTTTATCTATGGGAAGTCATATTATGTATAGATGGGATTCATGCATTTTATCTCCTCCTTGGTAGTTGTCCTCAAAAAATGAAACAAAAATTATAAATACATAATAAAATATAGTTTATGTAAACACTATGTATTAGGAATTTTAGCATCGAGCACCTATCAAAAACAAAAGCAACCATATTAATGATCTCCATTATATTATCTATGCCACTTTCTCTTAGAATGTATAACTAAAAGAAGCCTCACACATGTGAAAAACATATCTCTTTTATTGAACATAACTAAAAAATTCTATTGATGCAATTTAAAATTTCATTCACAAATGTATTGACTAAAATCTATACATCATAGTATCATCAATAGCGATACTCCACCAACCTTTAACCCTATTTTTGAGATTAGGGAGCTTCACCCCCAGATCTTTTCAAAGTGGAAATGGAAGCACTTTATCCTTTCTATGATCTCCAACTAGAAAAAAATGGGAAAGTTCTCAAAATTAATTAAATAGTTGAAAAAGAGCACATGTTATACATTAACCATTCAAAAGAAAAAAAACATAATACAATTTAACTTGGATATGATTAGTTTCAACCCTTCTGTTTGACAATATATAAGAGTCATCCTAAAGGTCCAAATCTGAAACAACATGATCTTGATTGAAATCCATCAAGTCAAAATGGCTATCATTTTGTTTTTCAACCTCACATATATCCCATATATTCCAATGGAGCATACTATCTACAAAATGTCAAGTTTAGAAGATCTAAAACCATAAAGTTTTGACCAAAGCCTTCTTAGGGAAATCTTAGTCTCTAAAACATAAATGTTGGATATAATCCAAGAATAGGCATCAAAAAAATGATTAAATGTGGTAGAAACATGATTTAAGTATTCCATGAGGGGAGAGCCATTGACAATTCATAGACTCCAAAAAATAGCAATCCCACTAGAAGCACCATCAACATTTGTACTATGAATACCAATCTTTGATAAAATAATTCTTCAATCCATCCAACATTTCCTTTTGATTTTTTTGGAATAGTTTAAATATCCAATTTATAATCTCCTATAAGAAAGAAGCACCTTGTAGCTTATGATCAAAGTGGGAAAACGATTAAAATATTATGGAGAGAAAATGGTGAAAACTTTAACAAGGCTTCTATGATATTTATTTGTCTTGCACTCAAGTGTGATCCAAAAAAGATCATGAGAAAAAAGTAAAATGGTTAATTTTGAAGCCTAATGTTAGAGTAAAGGTTAATTACCTCAATCTAAACTTAAGCTTTCACTAATTAGATCACTATTTAGTCACTATTGAAGTTTGATTGTTGTCTCTTCATGTGGATGCCATTCAAAGTGAATCATTTGCATGATATTTAATAAAGTTTCTTTTTATTAAATGTCATATTATCCCTTTAGGGTTAGGTCAACTTTAGGGTTTCCTAAAGTGGTTTGGTTTATTTCCTTTATAAGGAGATCACTCCTCTTCTTTTTCTAACTTGCATTCCAACATCTTGAGATGCTTTATCTCTCACTCTAAAAAGTTTTCTCTCTTGTTTTAGTTGGCTGATTAATGTGAATACTTTCTTTCTCTTGCAAAGTTCCCTTCTCTTCTTTTTATTCTCTCTTCCTCATGATAGGTTATTTTCTTGTAGGTGTTTCTAGTGGCTCCTGTGAAGTTGGGTTTGGGATATATCTTGCACATCAACTCCTACATGGTATTAGAGTGTTTCCTACAACTTCATGTTCTTGTTTGAAGATTTTCTTTGAAACTTTTGGTTTGAAGGGTTTTAGATACCCTTTTTCTGGGTTTTCAAGTTGATTTTTTTGGATACACTTTGAGCCTCAACAATGGATTTGGAGAGCCTAAGAGGGTCAGGGGGGGTGTTCAATTATTTGGAGCACTTTGAGCCCAAATGGACCTCATTGTTGGATTCAAAGTGCCTAGAAACTCCTATTTCCATATAAAATGTGTCCCATTATGACACCATTAGCTTCAGAGGCCTTGACACACCTTATTAGGCAAGTAAATTAAAAAATTTACAAAAATGTTGGGCAAACCACCTAGGAATTTCCATTTGGTAGCCTATGAGTGGCACCATCCAATCACCCTAGCCTCATCATCACTTGATAGTAACCATCATAGCTTGACCACTTGTTGCCCACCACTACCATTGGTCTACCGCCCACCTTCACTGCTGTCACTAGATGACCACTCACCATCACTGCTAGTGCTGGTATGTCTACCTCTTGTGACCACTAGAACACTACAGCTCTTGGTACCAACACATGGAACCCTCAGGTTCTAACCATGTGGCTTCAACTACTACCACAACTATACATGTGGCCTTGCCATGTCATCTGCATATGTGGCACTGCCACGTTAGTGTTGATGTGAAAGTCTTTTTTTGCAGTGGAAGTCTCTAGACTAACAAATTAAATGGAGTAGAATACTAACATTAGCATGACATCAACACTACATCACCCTCCTACATAGCCTTTAGGCCCTTTTTGAGCAATACTCAATTTTTTGCTGATAGCTTGAGCATATGGACTCCATTTTTGGAAAAAAAAGGTATCATCAAAAGATGGTTCTGAGTTCATTTTGATGGTATAGGAATTTTTGGATTTTGATGTAGTTTGGTTGCTTGTTTTGGAAATCAAAGACCACAATTTTGTTTTTCACTCTAGAGGACATATCTTGAGCATCTAAACTTCATTTTTGAAAACTTTATATTTTTGAAAAGCTCTTCAGTTCTCTTTCTAGTAATTTTGGTTGTTATTCTAGATTATGCTCCAAGATATTATATTCTATTTTTTCTCTATTGCACTATGGGGGATATCTTGGTTTTTTCAGGTCTGAGGATCATTTTTGTGGCATGGGATGTCTTCTTTTGGGCTATACTATCTATTGTAATAGCTCTCTACACCTTTTGGTCAGTGTTGGTATAATTTGTAAGCATTTTTATGCAAATGCACTGAGATAGCATGCCACTTTATTGTATTCTTGGGATCTCTCTTCTTGTTCCTTATTGTACATGCACTGATGATAAAGTGTCATGGTGGGGGGGAGTAGTTGTTTTCCTTTTAGTGTCATCTATTTATGTCAAGTGAGTGTTCCTTCCATGAAATTATCCTCATGTTTCGTGTCTAGAGCATTCACCTCTTGGCACTTTTATGTATGTTTTATACATCTTAATTAGTCTTCATTCCTTGATCCACAGTCCTATTGGCCCACTTTCTCATTTGTCTATAACCTCACCCTTGCCTGTGATAGGGGGATCTCATTATTGGTTTATTATGCTTCCTTGGTTTATTTGAGAAAATTGTGTATTTAGTATTTGTTCCTATGTACTACGTATATGCAATGGCTGGGTACCTATGCATTCTAGTGAGATGGATCACTTACCATATGGAAACTCTCTTTTTTATTCCTATTTAGGATGCAACCTTCTATGCTTGATTGATAAACTCTTTTGGCTTTGTTATTTATGCCATCTATATCTTTGAGTTCAATTAATTTCCTTTGTGTGCCTCCTGATTCAAGTAGTGTCTTTAGAGAGCACTCACAAGCATTACAATCTTCTCTACCTAGTCAAGTTTTATTGGCATGGATGTCCTTCACATCAACACTTGTTTTGACAATGTTTGTGGCTTCTTCATGCTTCAATGATCACTCATTGTTCCTATTTTTTGGATTAATTCTCTAGTTTGGAGGCTCTTATAGTGCTTCACTAGTTTCTTTTTAGTGATCTCTTTTTGGAGTAGAGTTTTTCCCATGAAATTTTCTCTATTTCTCTACTTTATAGTGAATTAGTTGTGATTGGATACCAAATCAAGCCTTGTTGTTGGGACCCGAGATTGCATTGTAGTTGCCTTTCTTTTTTTGCATTGTTTGTAGCTGCATTGTCACTCATCTTAAGGGGGGCTATTAGAGTAAAGGTTAATTACCTTAATCTACACTTAAGATTTGACTAATTAGATCACTATTTAGTCACTACTAAAGTTTGACTTTTGTCTCTTCATGTGGATGGCATTCAAAGTGAATCATGTAGATGAAATTTAACAAAAGTTTCCTTTTATTAAATGTCATATTATCCCTTTAGGGTTAGGTCAAATATAGGGTTTCCTAAAGTGGTTTGGTTGATTTCCTTTATAAGGAGACCACTCCTCTTCTTTTTGTAACTTGCATTCCAACATCTTGAGATGCTTTATCTCTCACTCTGAGAGGTTTTCTCTCTTGTTTTAGTTGGTTGATTAATATGAATAGTTTCTTTCACTTACAAAGTTCCATTCTCTTCTTTTTCTTCTCTCTTTCTTATGATAGGTTATTTTCTTGCAGGTATTTCTAGTGGCTTCTATAAAGTTGGCTTAAATATATATATCTTGCACACCAACTCCTACAACTAATTCATATGAAAGAAGATAATGATTAAATTTTCCCAACACATACTCATTGGGATATCTGACTAGGATTATATTCTATTTTCATCTCCCATACATATCAACTAAGCCCTTTTTTATCATTCACTATCTTTATGTAAGCATTTCCATGAGTTTTTAGTGTATTCTACTTTCCATTTCCAAGGTTAACTAATTTGTTTCTATAATTATATTTGGACAAAAATGATGATGGAATTTTTTTGTTTAATACCTTTAAATGTCGCTATAGAAACATGAGAACTCTTTTTTCAATGCATTTTTGTATTGGTAAATAGATTTAGTAGGGCTTAAGATCTATTTAAAATTGTAGACTAATGAATAAGGTTTGATACAATCCAAATTGGAGTGGTAGTTGTGAAAGTTTGAAGATACTTCATCTAATATGCATGGTATTGGGATTTATGATTGTTTCTTGAGTTCATTCTATAAATACAAGTAATTATCATTGGAAGGATGATCATGAATTATCTCAATTATCTTATTATGTACACCAAACCTTAACCAGTGCCACTAAAGTTGGTTTTCCATTAATTCATTAATATTTTAATAAGGTTCTTGAAGAATTTGATGATTCTCATATGATTACGACTAGTTTAAGGAATTAAATTTATCTATCAGTGTTTCCAAATTGGAAAACCATAAAATTGAGATGAATAACTAGGGTTCTTGTTGAATTTGGGAGATTTAAGAAAAAAGAATCTTGTTTTTATGCTTTTATCCTTAATGAAATCAATATTATTAGATACATAGTCACATAGCCATTCTTCCATATAAACAATGTTGATTGCAATAGTATGGTCCCAAGTATCGTGTTGATTATTTACATATGCCCATCCAAATGAATTATCTAAATTCCTAGAAGAACTAAAAATATGGTTGTTAATGACATCAAAAATGATATAATAATAATAATTAGAAGAATAAAAAATTGATGATAAACATAAATAACCCTAATAGTTGTTGTATGTAATTCAACCTTTATAGAAGGGACCCCAGGCATGTGCTTATAAGGTTCGAGTATAAGCCCCATTATTTCCAATGCACTATGTACAACTTTATTTTCTTAAGAAGGAAATGCCATTTCCATGCTAATAAAGATATCATTATTGGCATTTAAGGAAACAACAATAGTCAATGTAGTGGCATTCTAACAAGCTCCTCCCATGATAGATCTTCTGAATATGAAAAAAGAATGACTATGAAAATCAATGTGAAAATGGTTATAACCAAATTCCATGTCCCATCCACATCCAAATATGAGGATATCATGGAATCCCTTTACCCAAAACATGATTGAAAAATACCCACACAAATGTTACTATTTCATCCTTGATTGCAAGACCTACTATCCCTATATTCTTGTCAGTGAGAAGTATTGTTTAGAGAGGATTCAAACTCACAACATCCCTAGGGAAAAAGCACGAGTTATATACAGAAGTTGATATTGGCCCATTCCTCTTAACTTATCTCCATATAACTAGCATTTCAATATATATTTTAGTTATGTTCTATGTAATTCATGATGAATAATGGGCACATCCATCAACACCCCCTAGATGGATGTAGAAATAACATAGAAGAACACTAGAGGTATAGGAAAGCTATAATAATAGTTCAAGGATCAAATTTTCTCTAGGTAAGACTATGATATGACAAGGATTAATTTATTAGTTCCCTAATACTAGGAGTTTGAGAATATGATAATTTTTTTGACTGTAAATCTATATCTCATTTATAAATTCTATTTAAGTTTGAGACTAGGCATTCGAGTATTGACAAGTGCTTTTCAAAGAAAGACACTGTAAAATTACATCTATAAAAAATGATATTCTGTAAACTCAAGAGAATAACATACCTTGCGTTGAGAGTGCAAGGGAAATTAGTGGAAATGTTGGTAAGGATGCTTGCTTTCCTATTTTGAGCTTATATAGACAAGGAGCTTTAGTGCGCATTATTATATTTCATGTGGATCTGACAAAAATGATGATGGTTTTTTTAAATTTTTTTAAAAATAAATTAAATAAAAAATAGTGCCTATGATCACAAGAATTTCAATAGATGTGGGAACAATAGTCATAATTTTAATGCAATGAGTCATGACTTTAAAAAATCACAAAATTCTTTCTTTTCCATAAACCATCATAAATTAAGAGGAAATGTATTGGTGATATCTCCTCAACCATGCACAACTTTTTGATACTTCCCTTTGGATCAGGAGTGACTATTGGGCTCTATGCCAAGAGGGTCCAAGACTTCATCTCTCCATTTTAGGAGTCAATTATTATCACCTCCCTACTTGACATTCCTCCATTCTGTAACCCTATGAACATGATACATACACAAGGTTTTCCTATCATGTTTATTCTCATTTCAACTATTCCTTCGTTACATTCCCATCATCATCATGCTATCTTACTAGATGTCTTGAAGCTAGTCACAGTGGATAAGAGGAAATTGCACCTTCTTGCAAGTTCCTACTTGAATAGGGTTTGGTCCTAAAGTTAAGACATTACGTATCTACTCTTATGGATCCAATTTTTGCATTAGTTCTCATAGTGAAGAAAGCTCCAAATTATCCTAAGTTCATCTCCCCCCTTTTTAAAAAGGCCCAAGGGAATGCTTCTTCAATAATAGCTCCATGAGGGTCCCCTGCAAGCACCAATACTTGTGCTTTGCACACTCTGGAGGATATTGTGGAAGCACTATGAAGCCAGATTTTTCTATGCATGTTGAAGCACTGTGAGAATTGACCTATCATATAACTCAACACAACTTACTAGACATATCAATATAATTATATAAATGATATTTGATCACAAGTATTTTCACAATATAATATGGTGAGCATGTTAAAACAAACTTAGTTTCATATCATAAATTCTTATCTTGGGAGAACCCAACGCAATAGAATTCTTGCATGTAAGTCAGGTAAGTATTCCTTACTTTAGCCTCTCTATCCTCCTATGGATGATACACCTTATAAAGTTGATAAGTGTAATGGTTTAAACTTTACACCTCCCTATAAAGGTAATTTTCATGCTTTTTCCTCCTTAGAATAAGACACAAATTTTGTCACCTTCCATCAACCTTGTTATGCTTCTAACTCATTATCTAGCTCTGGTCCATAAAAAGGAATCCTAACAATTTTTAGACACATCCAAATTGTAGAGATGTCTATTTGGAGCACTAACATCCAAAAACATACAAACATACTAAGAGTTGTTTCAACATCACAAACCTTTCAATCTATTTAGGGATTTTTAAAGGTACTCATTTGCATGCATTTGGCCTTCTTGGTCATTTATTCAAACTCTCAAAGCTCTCTACAAGAATCAATACAAATATCTTGCACTCCCATATCCACCATTTTTTGCAAGTTTCCACCATTAATGAATACATTTCAACCACTCCAATTCTTGCATTCAAGAGACAATTTTAACTTAGGCTCTTCTACTCATGTTGGGGAGTCTTCTATTTCCATTTCCCATTGTTCCTTTGAGAATTTATTTTATCTTAGCATTTCCACTTGATATTATTGTTATTTTGATCTTGGTTATCTACCATTAATTTTTTTAAATCTTGTCTATTGGTCACTCATTGAGGTAGAGATGCTAAAATAGGGATTTGACTAGGGTATACCTCTTAAGAAGTCCTAGTCATTTCCATTCCTCTATGTGTGCATATTTTCCTCATAGGTTTAAGAATTTTTTTGAATTTCATTATTAACCAAAAAATTGGGTAATCTCTCTACGTATTTCATTTCCTTTCATCTTTTTATAACACACACAAATCTATTATCTTTATTATTTTTTAGTGCATTAGACTAGTGTTATTATGTCAAGTTATATTCTAGTAATTTAATTTAATTTTTATATGCTAGACTATGCTTTTCCTTTTTTCATCTCAATTTTTGACTTTTGTAGTCTTTGTGTAGAAGGTTCCAGTGCACCGTAGTAGCATCTAGCATTCATTTTGTAGTTTTATAGGTTGTGTATTTGTCTAAGGTAGCAAGCTTGTGAACTTCACAATGAGTTCTTAGTATTTAGTATTTTTAATTCCTTTAGTTACAATATGTTTGACTCATTATTTGATCATTTTTAAGCATTTGATTAATTTTCATATCACCAAAGTAATCTTTAATCAAATATTTTTGCATGTTTGTAATCACATCTAAATCAAATATTCAGACCAAACCAAGAATTCACCTACACCTAAGTGTCTTATCTAACTTGAACTCCTAGACAACTTAGTGAGGTAGTTTGTAGGGAATCATGTACTTGTAAAGATTTTAATCAGCCTCTAGGTTGGTTTCATTATTTTCTTCCCCATAATATTTAATAAAATTAAATATGTAGATGAACATAAATTTTTTTTATTAATTAATTAAAATCAAATGTATTAATTTTTTTCAATTAATAAAGGTGTCAATGGAGATTTTTCCCCTCTTTAATGTAGCATTAAACATGGTATTTTAGATAACTTGGTGGGGGGGGGGGGGGGGAATTAAATCAATTATGTCTAGTTATCCTATAGTCCCTTCAAATAATTTTAGTACCAAAAAAACTTCATAAAAATCATAAAAAATCACTTTACTCCAAACTTAGATCTCATTGTTATGTAATAACTAACTGACAATAATAAAACTTAGTAGTTACTGACCATTAACTTAGTTGTTACCAAGTTGTAGTAAAATAAAAATAATATGAAAATTTATCTTGCAACATAAAAATATTCACACATTTGACACCAATAGTTTTAATGTGGAAACCTTGTTTAGGGAAAAATCACATGGGATTGGCAACCCAAAATTTTCACTCTTCTGAAGTGACATTGGCTAAGAGACAACCTTGTTATAGGTTATACACACATTGTTAATGTGCCTAGTTAGAGATTTTACACCAAAAGATCATCTAGAACTTATCACTCCTTGATAATGTCTAAAGAGTGGACTTCTTTAAAGGACTCATAAACACCACTAATCAATGTTTTAGATAAAGGTAAAAATAGGTTTTGAAGGTACCCGAAACCCTTAACAGAAAAGCAAAAGATATTCAAAAAAGCACAACCATGTATTACAAGGACCTAAAACCTACAGTATAAAATTTACAAAACTAGGTTTTATAGGGACCTGAAACCACAAAATAAGACTAGTAATCGAAACCAAGTTTTAGAAGGACCTGGAACCTAGAGTTTGAACAAAATGAACAAAAACTAGACCAGATACTAGTTACCAAAACCACCACTAGACTAGGAACCAATTACCAGAACCACCAGTAGCAACTATTGTAGCTCCTTGATCATTTTCACCACCTGCTTGCCCACCTCTATAGTGTTTTAGATAGTGTCAACAACAAATCCCCCAGTAGCCTCAGCTGCCTTCTTCCTTGAACCCTGTCTCTTTTACTTGGCCCACCAAGAGACATGATTTCCTCATTATTTCTCTTACCTAAGCTAGCAGTGGCTGCACAGATGCTTGAAGTGACCTGTTCCATCTTATTGCCACTTTATTTGATTAGAAGATGAAGGTTATGTTCATATTCCTTTAGCTTCTTTGGGATATTGCCAACCTGAACTTCTAGCTAAATGATCTTAGCCTGGTCAGCTTCTTGGTCTTGGTGCATCTTACCCATTCTTTCTTTTAGATTCATTAACTCATTGTACATCTCATAATCACCTTGGAGAGAGGAGTCTACCTTGAGCTTGGCAGCATGAAGGAAAGAAAGCATTGTAGCCTTACTAGTTGAGTCATCCTTCTCCTTCCCCATATATTCCTCCACACTCATTGCACCCTTACCAGTGAAGTCATCCTTCTCCTTCCTTGTATCTTCCTCCAAATTTTCCTCCCTAGCTTTCTGGGGTTGCTCACTCTGGTACACCACTAATCAATGTTACCATATAGGATTTCAAGACTTGTTAGGTCCACTTGGTTTATGAGATATTTTTCTACAATGATTAGAAAGTTACAGTATAAATGATCGATTTAGGTATAACACTATCTTTCTTGTTGAGGTCTCCTTTCTGCCAGTCTCTTTTTGATCTCTCACTAGCTAATTCACACTCAAACTTTCTTCTTCTCTTTAAACTTAGCTTTGATATTTTTTCTTCACTTCTTGGTTCTCTTGGCTCTTCTACCTTCTTTTAGCTTTAACAACTTTGTGCAATAACCACCTTGACAATAATAATCATAATCAATCAAGAATCAAAAAATATCTTCAACATCTCCTTAAATAGTACTCTCTATGCTTCCAAATTCTTCCAAATTATGCTACTTAATGAAAATCATGGATGGTAGATTCATACCAAATATAATGAATTTAGACACTTGACAAATAACTTTCATAGAACTTTGTGCTCATCCTTATCCTTCTTCAATCTCTATCATCAGATTTTCATTGAATTTTCTTAGTCATTGATCTTGTAACAAAATTTGACTTATGTCTTTGAACATCTCGAACATTCCATATTTTAGATTCCATCTTCATAATCTTTACTTCCATCTATTACTCGATGAACATAACATTTCACTTTGGTAATATAGCACTCAGTCAATACTATATTTTCTCGGGAAATATTGAATTTCCAACTTAACTTTGCCAACTTCTTGTTGAACACTATAATAACTCAATAAATACTGTATTCCTTCTTTAACCACATCACTCGATTTAGCTTGTGTAGCTCAATATATGACAATATTACAAGAATTTAAAATAATCAAACAAATACTACATTACCACTGTCAAACTCATTCAAGGGCCCATTGAATAACATACTTATCAACTCTGTCTTTGACATACTTTCTTCAAATCCTCTTCATCTATCCAATCATATGGAACTCTATTGAATTAGCATAATGTCTAGCCAACTAATACTTGGCATTAATGACAACATAACAATTGATATGACTCTTTTACATACAATCATAGCATCATCAATTACATTATTAGTAGGGCTAACATGGTATTGTGTCAAAGAAAAGAAAAAAAGATGTCTCGGAGAGAATTAATGGCCTGGGAGTCATATAAAAGAAACAATGGTTAGAGGTCATGCCTCATCAAGAAATAACCCAAAAAATACACTTTGTGCAAATTTTTATTGAAAAAAGGGAGAAAGATGAAGAAAATGGAGAAAAGGGGAAATTTTCATGACTATGAAGGAGATGGGAGAGAGAATCCATAGTAAAAATCCTAGAGCACAAAGAGAAAAAATGGTTATGGAGTGAGAGAAGAACCATCTAGGGGAGTGTGTATGAGTTTATTAGAGGCCAATAGAATAGGGGTCCACCTATGAGTATTGAAGATCCTTCTTCATACTTCATTTAATGGTTTGAATTCATGCATTTATTAGAGCCGTATGACTATTTAGTTTGGCAAAACATGGCTAGGATGGGGACGCAAATCATGTAATCAATATCTACATAGATATTCATCACCCAATTAATGTCCCTACAAATAAGGATTTGAGAGAAAAGTGTCTTTGTAGATGTGGGTGTAGATTATTTCTACATTTCTTATGCACTTTACATTTTGTCTTTGGCATTTGATCATGTAAGAGATATCACATTTCCATAGTTGATGTAGGAGCATCTTGGGCACTTTGGAAATCTTGCATCACCAAAAAGATTTCCTTTCTTTTTTTCCTATTCATTGTTTGAAGAATGAACATTGTTGGTCATAGTTTATCTTTCCATGAAATCATCTATTAATGTGAACCTATTGTGGATCCTTGGTCTAAGAGCACAAAATATAATTCCATCATTTATGGAAATTATTCCTTCCTTTTTTAGAGGCGTGCTAAGTTCTCGTAAGTTTGGGTAATATTTAGGTTTGTCTTCAACAATGTTTCATATGACATCTTCGAATTTCACGCACTTGGGATTTCCTTATTGAGACATGATTGGAACTACAAAAGTTAATTTTCTTATGTAATGGGTTTCTAATTTCTCCTTTGAGGTAGGACCTATTATTATTAATAAATCACCTGATAGGATGACTTGTGGTCTTGCTAGGTATAAAAGTAGAGATCTAGGATTAGGAAAAGTAGAATGAAGTTGGAGAGAAGGAAAATACCAAGATTCAAATCTATAAGCCCGAGCTCTTAAGCTCAGTGATTGTAAGTGGAATGTATATGGCACAACTAGGTAGGACTCATACTTTGCATGTTGGATGAATATTATCTATTTATTATTGTATTGATTCCTCTATAAAAAAAAATTGTGTTTTCTCTATTTGGTGGCTTCTGTGTGTAGCTCTAAGAAAGGGAGGCTACGAGGTTTCTCTCTTTACTCTCTATCCCTATGTTAAATGGTATTAGAGTGAGTTTATTTCTTGGACATGTTTGGGATCATGTAGAATCTCATTGAAGATTGGTTATAGGGTAGCCAAATTGGATTCTAATGTGTAACTTGTAGAGGTTACAATTCTTATAGGAACAATTGTCAAAATGGTTTGAGGTAGAGGAAACATCTAGAAAAATCTAAAATGGATATGTTGATAGAGATTACAACTAGATTTGAAGTTGTTGATTGAGATTTTTACTTATAGTGTAAGACTTGATATTGATGCGTTGCTAGATTGGATCTATGAGATTGAGAAGTATTTTGATTATGAGAGTATCCCTAAGGATAGGATGATGAAGATAGTATCTACAAAGTTGAAATAACATGCATCTCTTTTGTGGAAACACCTAATAGAAAAAAATAGGAAAAGAAAAGATCAACACTTGGGTAAAGATGGTTGGTAAGTTGATAAATAAATTCCTTCTCACTGATTATCAAGTTAGTTTTTTGATAATAATGAGGAACTTGAGACATAAAGATATGGCTATGAAAGATTATACATGAATAATTATACAAGTTGGATATTAGATTTGGACATATTGATGATGAAGTTGAGAAAATTTCTAGATACTTGAATAGATTGATGACTTCTATACAAGATGAGATTAGCTTTGTAAAGATGGAAAGTGTTGAAGAAGCATATTTGCATGCCTTGAAATCTGTATAATTTTTTTCAAAGAAACAAGAAAGTAGACAAAGAGAAAGAAGTGGAATATTTCAGTGTAGTAGAGGAAGATCTTATGGAGAAATCAAGTTAGATCTGAAAACATAGTAATGACAAGGGTGAATCCAAATGGAAAGAAGATAGTGGAAGTAGAGGAAGAGATAACTACACTAGAGGTAACTATGATATTTACTCTAAGAATAATAGCAATGGAAAGAGAGAAACTAGATCTTGGTTAAAGAGAAATCACTTTAAATGTGGTGAAGAATGACATAGAGCTTTTGAATGTAACTTTTTTGGTAATTAAATGGGAAGTACTAGAAGAAATAATTTGACCAAGAAAGGATTTTTTTATATACTTAATGAACCTAAGAAAGAAGAGAACCTAATTATGAGAATAACCTTGTGGATATAGTAGTTGGAAAATGAACCTTTTTTAGGAAAAGTCTTTTTAAGACTAGTTGTAAGATTGAAGATAATGTTGCAGAGTGATAATTGATAGTAGAAATTCTAAAAGTTTCACATCTAAGAAATTTGTGACTAAATTGAATTTGTAGAGGTTCGAATACCCCAACCCTTATCATGTTTTTTGGATCATAGATGAACATAAATTATGGTAAGCGAACAATCTGTTGTAAAATTTAAAATTGGGAATTACTTTGATGAAGTTTTGTGTGATATCATGCCTATGGATTGTTCTCATATACTTTTTGGAAGACTTTGGCAGTATGATAGAAAAGATTTGCATGATGGTAGATTGAATCAATATACTATTTTTGATAATGGAAAGAAACAAATATTGTTGCCTTTAGTTGGGAAATATGAGGAAAGTCAATGCACTTCTATAATATATTTTGTTTGGTTGAAGGAAACTAGTTTGTGAAATACATTAAGAAACATAATGTTTTCTTTATTTTGATCCCTAGAAAGAAGGAAAAACAAGATGAACTTGAATATGCACCAGAGGTTAGATATTTGTTGTTTGAATATCAAGATATTATTTTTGTTAATGTTCTAGATGGATTACCCCCTATAAGAATTACAAATCATTGTATGGATTTGGTACCTAGAGCTAGTTTTCCTAAGAGAGAACCACGTAGACTTACACCTACAAAATATGAAGAATTGAATAGACAAGTGAAAGAATTGATAGAGAAAGTTGGAGCCCTTTTGCAATACCTATTATATTGGCACCTAAGAAAAATGGAGAATGAAGAATGTGCACATATTCTAGAAATATAAAAAAGGTAACAATGAAATATAGGTTTCCTTTGCCTATAATGGATGATATTATGGATAGATTAAGTGCGGAAAAATATTTTACAAATATTGGTTTGAAAATTGGATATCATTAGATTAAAACCAGAGAAGGTGATGAATGGAAGACTAATTTTAAGACTAAGAAAGGCTTGTATGAGTGGTTGGTTATGCCTTTTGGTTTAACAAATGCACCCAGTACTTTTATGAGGTTGATGAATGAATTTTTGAAGAAATTATTGGGTAAGTTTGTGATTATATACCTTGATGATATACTAATCTACAACAAGACTAAAGAAGAACACCTTGAGCATATCAAACAAGTTTTACAAAGATTGAAGGAAGAAAAGATGTCGATAAATTTGAAGAAATGTTCTTGTATGAAGGAGGAACTTGTGTATCTTGGGTTTTTGATTTCTGCTAATGATTTGAAGATGGTTCATGAGAAGGTTAAAGCTATTCTTGATTGGCCTACACCTGAGAATTTTGGAAAGTTTGATCATTTCAAAGATTGACAAGTTTTTACAAAAAAATTATCAAAATTTTTAATTCTATTTGTAATGTTATGACTAAAACTATAAGGTGAGATAGATAGGATTTCAAGTTGACACATGGATCAAATAGAAGCTTTGAAACATTGAAGGAAAAGATTGTAGAGTTGTGCTTTATTTACTTAATTTTTAAAAAGTTTTTCAAGTTGATTGTGATGCTAGTGGTAATATCATTGGTTCTATTTCGAGTCAAGAAGATAAGCCTATAGATTTCTATAGTGAGAAATTGAATAACACTAAGAAAAAAAATTCAGTCTATGGTCAATAATTTTATGCAATTACACAAGATTTAAAGGAGTGGATACATTATTTATTGCCTAGGGAATTTGTGCTATCCACTGATCATAAATCTTTACAATATTTGGGAATTCATAATAAGTTGAATCAAAGACATATAAAATGGGTTGAGTATATGCATAAGTTTTCTTTTGCATTGAGTGGAAAATCTAATAAGGTGGCATATGCTTTGAGTAGGAGAAAAACTTTGCTGACTAAAATGAGAGATGAAGTGCTTGGATTTGATAATTTGAAGAACTAGTGTAAAACTAACCCTAATTTTGCATAACCTTGGAAATTTTGTAAGAACCTTGGGACTAATGAACAAGACAAGTGGGTTGAATATTTCATTTAGGAAGACATATTATTTAAGGGAGGACAATTATGTATACCTAGAAGATCTATGAGAGAAGACCTTATTAAAGAGAAACATAGTGGTGGACTTGTAGGACATTTGGAGATTGATGAGATAGTAAAAATGATATAAAAAGGGTACTTTTGGTTGCTGATATAAAAGGATATTCAGAATACGGTAAGGATTTACATAATTTTTCAAGTTTATAAAGGAAGTAGTCAGAATTTTTGTTTGTACAAACCTTTACATTATTCCTTGCAGACCTTGGGAAGATATTAGCATGGACTTTAATTTGGAGTTTCCTAGAACTCAGAGAGGTAATAATTCTATCTTTGTAGTGGTTGAAAGATTTTTTTTAAATGACACATTTCATACCTTGCAAGAAGATATCTGATGTAGTACACATATTAGGGTTATTTTTTAGAGAGATTTTAAGACTTAACAAATTTTCTAAAATTATTATTTCACAGAGACACTAAGATTACTAGTTACTTTTGGAGGACACTTTGAAGAAAGCTAAATACTAACATTATGTTTAGTTCTACATTTCATTCATAGACAAATGGAAAAATAAAATTTGTGAATAAAAGTTTAGTTTTAACCTTTTGAGATGTTTGGTTGGAGACGCACCTTTTAATTGGGATTTGATTTTGCAAAAGTTGATTTTACATATAATAATATTGTGAATAGAAGTACAAAAAGAACTCCTTTTGAAGTTGCAAATGACTTGAGTCATAAAGGAATTTCTAAATTAGGGAAACTAGGTGCTGAGATAAAGAACAATGCTGAAGCTGAGAAATTTGTGGAATTTTGGAAGAATTTGCATGAAAAAGTCAAAAGTAATATACATGGCAATAATCAAGGATATAAGGACCGAGCAGATAAAATAAGAAGACTTAATAATTTTGAAGTTAAAGATGATGAAATGGTATGATTTACAAAAAATAGATTTCCAGTTGACACCTATACTAAGTTAAAGATGAAGAAGTTTGGTCATTGTAAAATCTTGAAGAAACATGATAGTGGAAATGCTTTTGAAGTGGAATTGCCTAAAATTATGGATATTTCACCTATGTTTATATTTCAAACATATTTGAATACCATGAGTTGGATAAAGAGAAAGTTGATAAATTCAATTATCCTAAAAAGAAGACAAAAGGGATTGAAAATATTTTGGACACCAGAATTAGTAAGAGCACCAAAGGAAAGGACTACAAAGAGTACTTGGTTCAGTTGTAGAATAAGCCTATTAAAGGTAGTTTTTGGATTAAAGACGCTTAGTTGGATCTTTATGATACTTCTTGGAGAATCAAGGCTTCCTAATGTGGAAAATAGTTATTTTTTTACCCCATGTGTTTGATGCAAGACCATCCTAGGTACTGTGGTAATCTTTCATCACCAAAAAGATTTCCTTTCTTTTGTTCTTGTTCACTATTTGAAGAATAGTCATTGTTGTTCATGGTTTTTATCTTTTTGTGAATTCATCTAATTAATGTGGACCTATCATGGATCCTTAGTCTAAGAGAGCACAACATAATTCCATTATTCACAAAAGTTATTCCTTCCTTTGTTTGAAGCATGTTGATTTCCTGGTGATTTGGGTAATGTGTAGGTTTGGCTTTAACTCCATTTTATATGGCATCTTGGCATTTTGTACACTTGTGATTCCCTTGCTAAGACATGTGTGGACCTATATTTGTCCCCATAGAAGTTAATTTTCTTGTTTAATGTGTTTTTGATTTATCCTTTGGGGCAAGACTTATAATTGATAAGTAGGAGATGATTTCCACAGCTAGTCAAATTGTGATGTGAATATCAGGATTTAACTGTGTGATTTTGAGTCAAACTCGATGACCCATGTTTCATGAGTAGTGATTCAACATGAATCCATCTCTCATGAGAATAAATGGAACACTTAGCACTCATTGGATCTAGGGAAGTCCCGGTGCTTCACCCCTGTGAGCATCACCTAGATCCAATGAGTGCTAAGTGTTCCATTTATTCTCATGAGAGATGGATTCATGTTGAATCACTACTCATGAAACATGGGTCATCGAGTTTGACTCAAAATCACACAGTTAAATCCTGATATTCACATCACAAGACTTATAATTGTTAATAAATTACATGATAGAACGACTTGTGGTCTTGTTGGCTATAAAAGTAGAGATATAGGATTAGGAAGAGTAGAATAAAGTTGGCTAGAAGGAAAATACCAAGATTTGGATCTATAATTCCAAGCTCTTAAGATCACTGATTGTAAGTGATATGCATGTTTGGCTACAACTAGGTAGGCCTTATGCTTGGCATATTGAATGAAAATCATTTTTTCATTGTTGCGTTGACTCCTCTATAACTTGTTGTGTTTTCTCTATTTGATGGCTTCTATGTGTAACTCTAAGAAAGGATAGTTGGGAGGTTTCTCTTTTTACCCTCCAACCCCATGTCAATAGTCATAATATTGATTGACATGGGTTAACCTGTCTCAATTTCTAACCACTCCATAAAGGATGCACTCTCCTCAAGTTCTAACTGACCAAAATGTGTCCCTCTAAAAAACATTGCATCTACATCAAATCCAAATTTCAACTTACAAAAAAAAAAATGGTGACTCTTAAAGAACTATAGCCCCTAAGAATAGTCATCACTTCTTCCTTAGAGGTAAACTTGAAAATGAATAAGTCTCTTGGTAGTGTTCACAGGGTCACACTTTTTAGTTTGTGGTGACTGATCATGGAAGTATTGTACATACTCCATAATTCTTCAGTGGAGTTTGAGGCATGAGGTTGCATGTTGGGTTTCCCTTAAACATGTAGGTGGAGGCTGTCAATACTATTGTATATTTGATTAATAGAGTTCCCTCTACTCCTTTGGGTTGTGGTATTCTAGAGGAAGCATCGAGTGGTAAGAAGGTGAGTTATTCTTTTCTCAAAACCTTTAGTTGTGAAACATTTGCACATATATATTCTAAAAATAGAACCAAGCTAGAAGCTAAGTCAAAGAAATGTATATTTGTTGGATATGGCATTGATGAATTTGGTTATAGGCTTTGGAATTTTGAAAATTGTAAAATTTTGAGAAGTAGGGATGTCATATTCAATGAGAAAGCATTGTACAAAGATCAGTTGTAGCAACATTAGAAGAAAGAAGATGATTATGTAATGTTGGATGATACTCCAAAAGATGATGTTCTAGAAATTCCTCATGATCTACCAGGCAACAACCACAACAACAAATACCACACACCCAATGAATGTTAGATGGTAAAAAAGGCTAAGTAGACCTCTAGAAAGATTTTCTTCCTCTTTGTACTCTATTTTATTAATAGTTGTTGGTGAACTTGAATGTTATGATGAAGCTGTGCAGGTAGATACTAAGATTTAGTGGGAGTTTGCAATGAAAGAAGAAATGGACTCCTTGCTCAAAAATAAGACTTGGGATTTATGTAAATTGCATGTAGGTAAAAGGGCTTTGCAAAATTAAATGAGTTTATAGGTTGAAAGAAGAGGATGGAGATAAGAAAATATTTAAAGTCAGGTTAGTTGCAAAAGTATTTGCATAGAAAAGGGGCATTAATTTTGATGAGATATTCTCTCCTCTTGTTAAAATGACTTTTATTTGTACTATTTTAAGTATTGTGGTTATTGAAGATTTGCATTTAGAGCAACTTGATGTTAAAACAACCTTTCTTCATAGTGATTTGGATGAAGATATATATATATATATATGTATGTATGTATGTATGTATGTATGTATGTATGTATGTATGTATGTATGTATGCACAACCACAAGGATTTGAGGTCCAACCTGTAAGGAGATCTTAGTGTGCAAATTGAAGAAAAGTCTATATGGCTTGAAGCAAGCACCTCGGCAATGGTATCTAAAATTTGACAGTTTTATGCATGAGCATGGATACAGTAGGTGTCATTCAAATCATTGTGTTTATTTTAAGAGGTTAGATGATGACAACTACATTATTTTATGTTTATATGTTGATGATAATCTTGTAGTTGGGTCTAACATGGATCACATTAAGGGGCTAAAAATCAAGTTAGCACATTCATTTACTGTAAAGGATTTGGGGGCAGTAAAAAAAATCCTTGGTATGAAAATTTGTAGAGATAGGAAGAACAAAAAATTGACATTATCTCAAGCTGATTATATTGCGAGGGTGTTGCAATGTTTCTCTATAGAGAATGCTAATGCTGTCAACACACCTTTACTTGATTATTTGAAGTTAACTAAGGAGATATGTCCAGAGACACAAGAAGAGGAGGATAAGATGTCTAAGGTACCTTATGCTTCAGTTGTAGGAAGCTTGATGTATACTATGGTATGTATAAGGCCAGATATTGCACATGCAGTGGGAGTTGTTAGCAGGTATATGAGTCATCTAGGGCTTGAGCATTGAAATGTGGTTAAATGGATTTTTAGATATTTGAGAGGAACATCTAGTAAGTGTTTACATTTTGGGGGCTCTACTACTAATTTACAGGGCTATGTTAACTCAGATTTGGTAGGGGATATTGATACTAAGTGAAATACTATATTTATTATTGGTTGGGTAGCAGTGAGCTAGGTTTCTAGGTTATAGAAGGTGAACGCTTCATCCACTATAGAGGAAGAACATGTTGCTTCTATTGAGGCAACTAAGGAGATGATATGGCTTCAATTTTTCTTGGAAAAATTGTGACACCCATAGAAGGATAATTATTTATTTACAGATAGTTAGAGTGGCATTCATTTTGTGAAGAATTCTTCTCTGTATTCAATGAAAAAACATTTACAGTTGTGGTACCATTTCATTTACTCAGTTTTGGATGATGAACAATTATAGCTAGACAAGATACATACATGTGACAATCCAACATATACGTTTACAAAGGTAGCAACAAGGGAGAAGATGAACTCCTCTTCATCTTTGGTTGGTCTTCTAGGCTGAACACAATAAAAGAACAACAAATTCTAGGGTGGTTTGGTCCATTGGCAACCTCCTGGTCCATGGAGCAGCGACATAGCTTTATGATGGGAACACAACCCAAGCACAAAATGGACACAACAGGAAAGGGAAAATTTTATTAACTATGAAAATATGCTAGTATACTTAGTGCAGAGAAATAGACTCCAAAACATGCTCTATGGGCTTACAATAGCATAAATCTGTAGATAATTTCTTCTCCTCGTACCTTCTCTCAAACTCCACTCTGAACTGCCTTTTACAATGCCTTAAATGTCCTTAAATAAACCCCAAAGGGTTAAGGATTAGGAATACATTCTAGAAAGTGCTAGTTGGCATCCACCGACCAAATAGAAGGCTCCAAAAATTGTGTTAGAAGTCGGTGCAAAACTAGAAGAATCTAGAAATGGTAACCGAACTTCCGGGAGGCATAACTTTTGAATCGTAGCTCTGACTAACGAACCGTTTACATTTTTGGAAAGCTCTCGAAGCTCTCTATAGCCCTATGGACCAGCTTCACTCATCCCCCATTTTTTGGCCCTGTACAAGGTCATTTAATGCCCTAAACCTGACTTTGAAGCATTCTTAGGAGGTCTCCAAAAATTGAAAAAATGCGATAACTTTCAAACCGTGTAGCCTTTTGACCTAATTCTTTTTTTGGAATATTCTAAATTACAATTTTAATCCTCCCTCCAATTTACACCTTCTAATCCATCATAATTATGGTTCAATTACATAGTCCTATTTTTTTGGCATTTACATGTATCCCAAGGTGCTCAAATACTCTAACCTAGAACACTGATAGTGGAACTATGAGAGTTGGAACCTTTATTTGACCCAAATGGGTATCTAGAAATGAAAACACATGAAACAGAAACTAAGTCTAAGTACTTTTTTTTTTGGGTGACACAGGATTGCCCTTATACCTTTGGATGCTCCTGCATCACTTTAGGATTAGTGTCTAAGTGAGAGATTGTTGTCTAGTGTGGAGCCTGACTAGTCCCCAAGTGGGAGATTATTAGTTTGTGGTGACTAATCAGGGAAGTACTGTACATACTCCATAATTCCTCGATGGGGTTTGGGGTTATTTATTTGGCATTTTATGACTGACATGTTGTAACTAATTTTAACCCTAAAGTGACAAAAATACTTGTATAGAATAGGCTTAGGATTAGGGATTTTCATAAAGTGTGATACAATAATTGCTTCTTATGGCAGTATTGAGTTGTAAGGGATTATAGATTGTAATTAGGTTGTAATCATTAGATTGTACTAATATGGGACTCACTGTTTGGTGGGTGTAACCTAGGGATTGTGTGAACTATGTTAAATCTTAGTGTCTTGTGTTCTCTTTTGTGTGATTTATTATCTTCTAATATTGGTTATATTTTCATGTAATAGTTATCTCTATCCATGGTTAATCCTAACAACACTCCCTTTAAGTTTTCAAGAGAAAAAATCCAATTCCTAAACATCTCAATGTATGGTGTACAAGATACAAATATTCCCATCTAGTTCTCTATCCAAGGAGATAAATATATCTAGTACTAAAACTGGTATTTTGAACTCCACAGCCCTTTTCTTGGAGGTAGGTTCTAATATCAACCTTTCCTGAACATAAACACTTCATTCCGCTAGACAAAAATCTCTAGAATTTGAGTACAACAAGAGATTCCATTTAGATACAAAATGTGAATTTTTTTATAAGGGTAATGACTCGGTAACATCTACCATCAGTCTTAACAACTCAAATTGTTTTTTATGTCAAGTGAGAAGCCATGTTAGTTAAAATAATACTAAATATTAGCCAAAGAAAATTCTTGACCCCCCTATGCATATTTATATTTCTTTTTTGTATTGAATAAAGAAAACAAGGTTACAAGAGGAATCTAGAAAGAATTGTAGAATCAACAAAAGTCTCAACCACATGACTACAAGAAAGAACAAATCTTACATGTTCATAGGATAAGTTTACAATGACTGATTGTATTGAAATCTAAAGTTTTCTCTAAAAACACCAATAACAAAAAACTACCCAATTAAAATGGCGATGTTTAAATGGATGCTCCCATCCTTCCTAGACCATTGCTAATGTGGTGGAGGAGATCTAAGTTGATTTGGGAAAATTCAAAAGGGTCCACGTCAGCCACATGTATAGAGAGGCAAACCCTGTTGCGGACTGGTTTGTGAATGAGGTGGTGACCAAACGTATGATGATGATGTGGCATAGCAGAGACAACTTTTTGATGGCCATGAAAGATATTCTAATTTCGAAATGAATCTAGGGGAGTATGAAGGTAATCTAGAGTTAATAATGGAGAGATATCCAAGATCATGCAAAAGACAAGGTTTTAATTAGAACCAAGCAGAGGTTATGAGATGCCATCATTTTGTGTACTTTTGGCATGTTTTATGGGTCTCATTTTTACCTTCCATTAAAATTACTAGAGGCAGAAAAGATTTGGTGAATCGAGAAACTCAAAAAGAAGAAGATTGTGAAGGGTAAGAGTACTGGTGTACAGTTTCTTCGCAGGAGATAAAGATGGTTGGGGAGATGAGCATGAAGGAGCTGACTAGGGAGGTGGAAAAATGGAGAAAAAGAACGAAGGTTTGGAATAGATTGGAGAAGGGTAGAATAGTGAGGTACATTGAAAAACTTCATGGTTTTGACAAAGAGATTACTAAGCTCATGGTGAATAGCTGGAAAGATAGATGAGTCAAAATTGACTGGGTCTCTCACCAAGTAAGCGTGGAAAAGATTGCTCTTGTCATGAAGATTCCTCAAGACGGGATAAATTTTTACAGGGATAAGAAAATGTCGGCAAATGCAGTGAAAGATTTCACGAAGAATGCGGAAGAGATGAAGAAGTTAGTGAAGGTCGAGACTTATTATGAAATGGATTCAGTAAAAAAGTTTTGGAGGTATGTATTAAGGGTTGTCATTGAATTCATTACCCTAGATACTAGATTTGATAGAGTCAAAATGCACCACTTTGTTTTGCTAAATCATTTTAGACATGGAATAAAAATTTATTTTCCTTTCTATCTGTTTACTTCTTTGAGCAAGAATATTGAGGGTTATAAGAAGAAACACAGAGCAAATTTGACTCTTCATGAGGGTTTTCTCCTTTTGGTCTATGAATATCTCAAGACCCATACCAGGGGCAAACCCTTAGGCCACTCTAGAGAAGCTTTAGAGAATATCGGGAGCTCAAATTTTTCCTGACTCTAATGATACCCAAAGTCACAGCTTGGAGGAAGAGGATAATACCCCCTTGATGGGTAAGAAGCCAAAGGGGGGGGAGGAATCTCTCCCTCTACCAGTATTGTTCCATGTAGAAAGAGCCCCAGAGGATTAACACCTAATCCTGTGGAATAGAGGGAGGAGGAGTATAATGACGAGGAGGAGGAAATGGAGTCAGAGGATGAGAAGATGGAACAGGATATCACTATTCTTCCTAGAAATCCCAAGAAGAGGAAGGTTAAGGAGGATATGCCTCTGGAAAGGAGAAACAATGAGACACTAGAGATTCCTGACCCGTCCCCTTCCCTCTCTTCACCCCAGAAGAAGATATAAGAGATTTTGGTGGAAGACAGTGGTGAAGAGGTAACGAAAGAAAGGAGGAGGGCATGGAGAAACTTCAAAACTAAAATGGCGAAGATGGGGATAGTCAAAGAGATAATGAATCCTCAAGTTCTCAAAGACAAGGAGGGAAAACTTCATTTCAAGGAACTCATAGATTCGGCTTTGGTAGCAATTTCAGACAATGCAAGGGAGATAGGGCTCAACCTACTCAATAATACCAAAAATAGTATGATAGACAACTTCCACTCAATTAAGTGGTTGTTCCATGAGATTGAAGAGCTCAACGAGAAAAGGTGCCAAGAGGAAGGCCAAATGAAGAGCAATGACCACAGTTCTATAGCGGACTAGGAGGATCGTATTTCTAAGGTCGAGAAAAGGGTGCAAAGGATGGAGATATCAAACTAGAATCTTGCTAATCAAGTGATTGCCAGTCTAAACATGCTTAATTAGAACATCAATAGCCTGGGTGAATCTTTGAAAAATGCCAGCATTTGTGGGGAAAAGGATGAAAGGGTCAATGAGGAATCCAGGCAGACTAAGGGGGAAATGAATGTGACCAAGGGCCCGGTGGAACGTGCTACTGATCTGAACTAGGAGTGTGTGACTATGGAGATCCAGAGTGCTAATGGAGTAGCTGAAACCATGCAAGAAACTGATAGGAAGATTGAATTGTTAGCGTTTTATTTCCTATCTTGTCCTTTTGTCAGTTGATTTGTTGGCTCTTGTTGTCTGGTCATTGGCCTATCTTTTGTGTTGGCCTTATGTAGCTAGAAGTATTGGGTCTAGAATTTATTTGATATTATGCTACCAGCTGTTTTGTAAAAACTTTTGGGTTTCAGGATCCCTATAAAACCTGTTTTTCTTAATCAAAAACTTTGGTAATTATACTAAATTCAATATTTAATTCCATTTTACATATTATTATTTTAATTTTAATTTTGATATGGTAATTTATTTAAATATATAAATATTACTATTAATGCACAACCATGGATTTTATGAAGATATTTTTGAAACTTATTGAATATTTGAAGTGAGCTTTATGAGAAAGAGACCCGTCATGTTAATGTGACTAGATAATGGTTAAATATTCATTTTTGCATAATCATGTATTTTAGGAAGACACATTTTAAAACTTCATAAAGATTTCAAGTGAATTTAATGGAGAAGATGCAATGTTAAATAATACTTCAGTGTAGTTAAAATTCCCAAATATCCATATGTCATATTGATTTATAGTCAATATTTTCTAGAACACTACATAGAATATTAGTTTAAAAAATGACCTCAATGTGATAGTACCAAAATTAACAATTATTTTTATTATACATATTATAATTTAATTAATATTTAGATATGGTAGTTTATTGAATTTACTTTTAAACATTTTTTAATATTTTAATAAATAAGCAGTCATTTTTATAGAACAATGTGTTTTAAGATATCAAGTAAGTGAGCTTTATGAGAAATAGGTTATAATAAATTCATGTTAGTTAATAAATTATCTAGATTCCAAGTGATCTTTATGTGGAAGAGGTTATGTTAAAGTTACAAGTCATATTCAATTTGGTGAAGCTCTCTCATAAAAAACTTTAAAAAATACATGTATAGAAAATTAAAAAGACAATTGAAAAAAAGGAAAAGACTATTGATGATGACTATTCAACACTTTACATATTTGTACAAGAAAGAATTCCAAAAATCATAACTCATATTAACATGAGGCAAAACAAGACTATTTAAAATAAATATATTTTATTTATGCCCTGTAAATTTACTCTCTACAATGAAATTCAAACACTAGTAAAAATTTAAACACTATATATCATCTTCCTTTGTACAAAACAATTCCCTTAAAAATGCTCCCATTAAAATTTCTTTAAAGTTTTCCCATCAAAGAGTATATAGAATGAATCATATTATAAATTTTTAGATGAAAATGTAATTATATTACAATATTATGCTCCTATAACAATTTGAGGACCACTGTCAAGATCCAAAATAGCCTGCGCCTGTAACAAACCATGTCAAACTGGTTAAAAAAATGCGTAACAACCTTACTCAAAATTATAAGTTTTACCAAGACCCATAGATGCTCATGGTGTGACATTTGAACAAAAGCAGGAGCAATAACCAAAAGGATCTCAACAGAAAGAACTAGTCATAAGGAGTTGTAAGTTTTATCAAGCCTGTAATGCAGCTTGAAACATTCAACACAGACACAAACATAGACCGGACTTCTTTTCAGTTAAAAAAATGTAACATCTGAATTAGAAAGAGGAAGAGTCCTCACATGATTATCTCTATCATTAGGAATAAGGACTCTACTTCACTTTATCTCAGGTCTTCTTCAGGAGAGTGATTGCATGATAGTATCTATTATTAGACTGGCTTGGAAATTAATGGAGGCAGTAACTTGCTTGACAACCAGCCTTTTAAACATGTGTCTTTTAGAAGACTCCAGAAGTATTCTCAACCAGCCTCTTGTATCTATCTTTGTTCTACACATGGAAATCAGGGATCGCCTTCTGGGTAACACCAGATTCTACCATTTTTACTTCTCCATTGATGCAATGTGATCAACACACTAGAACACATACAGAACTAGATAAAGTAGAGAATATTATGAATTATGAGAGTATACATTGATCAAATCTTTCTTTCTCCATTATAACTTGACTTAAAGATTACAAAGGCTCACAAAAAACTTGATTTAAGGATTACAATGCCTCACAAATAGCAGCATTACTTATTTACAGCCAAACGTAATTGTTGCTATGTATCTATGTGCCACAACTACTTTTCTTTGCTGTAATTTATCTTTTATGCTATATTCAGTTTTATATAAATATATTTGAAAGATAAGTAACTTAGATTGATAATATGGTTAGACACATTAATATCATTTTGTATATCGCAAGGACAGTATCACTAAATTGATCTGCTTATTGAAAGTCTAATAATTCATTGCCAGTGATTGTTTTCCATTCAACTCATCATCATCCCAGATACCATAACTCAAAGAAACATTGAAATGTATTGTATATTGGTTTAAGTTAGATGCTATGACAAAAATGTTTCACAGAATTGCATCAAAGTTCTTGTTTGACTAGATAAACGTAATTTCAAAAGGACATGAATCCTTTTACAAAAAGATAGCAAAACAGTAAGACTTCTGTCTGAACTTGCCTAACTTGCGTAGCTACAGTATGGGTTCCTGCTTCCCAACTATTTTGTTTGCTGAAGCTCAGTACACATCTTTAATACGGAGTTCCTTCTGCCTCTCTATTCAAAGATGAGCGATTCATTCCATTGTTCACCACTTCGAACAATCCAAAAACAGTTCAAAAAACAGCTGCAAAATCAGTTCTTAGACTAACACAACCATTTATAAAAGGCAATTCCCAATACAATGCCAAATCAATATGTAAAACCCTGTACAGATGGAACATTGTAAAATCTTCATGGAGGAGCAGACAGATTTCATTGATTGAGGAGAATCTAAGAGCATGGGCAAAAGCTGAGTGGCATGGATAGACATTTTCTGACATTGAACACAAACGGGTAAACTTCTTGACACATTTTCAACTCTCCACTATCGATATCTACACACATAATATATCTGACATAGCCCTCGGTTTCATGAATTACCCAAATATTATCCCCACCAACACAAATTACTCCAGGAGACAATTGTTTGGGCGATGCAATTGCTTCATATTTAGATATCCACACGCCAGTGAACAATTGCTTCAATTTATGATCCCCGCCAAGCTCAGCAAACTCATAAAAATTCAAAGCATGTGTATATGGTGGCTTACCTTTACAAACCATTATCATTCTCCCCTTGTACATAACGATTCCCAAGGTCTGCTCACTTATATCTTTTATCCCCATTAGAGTATTAAGAAAACTGATCTTGCTTAGATCACAGATACACACGCGTGCCCCAGATTTACAAAACCAAAAGATCTTCTGCTTCTCTGTGAAAATGCCTGGGAATGAGCTCACAATCATTTGTTCAGACATTCTTTCCTCGAAGCAAGTATCTCTCATTTCCCATATCTTTTCTGTAGATTTATATGTCACAACAATAACTTTCTTATTTCTGAGAAGAATAAGATTTCCCATTATAACAGTTATCTGATAAGTTTTTTCCGTAGGATCACAGTTGAGCAGCACAGTCACATCATCATGATATTCTTTGATGTAATCTGAAAGGTTACGTTTTTTGGTCATTCTTGCATCTTCAAGATAATGGGACTGCATAGTCAGCGGATTGACCACTTGAAAGGTTCCAGTTCGCTTACAAGTATAAACCAAGAGACCCCCATCTCCGGCTCTGAGAAACCATTGTGAGTTAGTCCAGCTCCACTCTTCATTAAATATCCTTTTGTACCTTAGTCTTCTATGGACATCATAAAAAATAAGTCCTTTTGAAGATCCACTTGTTTCATCGTAAACTTCCATCAACAACCACCTTTGCGAATTGCTCCGCTCCCACAAGTTGTGAAAGTAAGCAGATCCAAAAATAATTCTTTGCCATAATGTAGAAACCATTTGCAATTGAAATAGGGTATGGAGAGGAAGTTTGCAAAATATCATCGTCAATATTTCCTGCGGAATATAACCTAAAAAAACTGATCCTTCCCCTCTACTTTCTGCATCTTTGGCCTCGTCTATGCAATATTTATGCTTGCCGCATCCATTCTCAATGCATGAGTCAACTTTATGGGTAAGCCAGTTGGTATAAGGTCCACCTGATCTAGAATCACCTTCCGATTCTGCAACCATCACTTCACCCTTGCCATATGGATATTTGCTTGAGCCTGAGCCATCCCTCTCATTCTCTTCACTGAAAATGTTATCTTCACAGATTTTCATCCTCTTAACATCATTGGTGAATCTTGAATTGTTAGGTTCTCTTTTAGAAGCCATCATACTTGTGAGGTACCCTCGACAAAACCCTAAATATCCATTCTCAGTGCATGAGTCAACTTTAATGGTAAGCGAGTTGGTATAGAGTCTACTTGATCCAGAACCACCTTCCCATTCGGCAGCCATCATTTCACCCTTGCCATATGGATATTTGCTTGAGCCTGAGCCATCCCCTCATTCTCTTCACTGGAAATGTTATCCCCACAGATTTTCATCCTCTTAGCATCATTGATGAACCTTGAATTGTTGAGTTCTCCTTTAGAAGCCATCATCCTTGCATACCCTCGACAAAACCCTAACCCCTGTGAGGTATTTAAAGAGGTCATCTGCCAAGTCGTTTTTGCATCCACCCACGCTTCGTCTCGGGCACCGTCCCTATCTCGTATTAAAGTGACACGTCACCATAGTTAAAATTATGAAATTTCAAATGTTCAAATCCATTTCAGCCAATATTTTTTTGTAATTTGAATATGTAAATTTTCATTTTTATCTTATGAAAGTTTAATCCCAATATCCTTAGTAAATAGTCTACTAGTAATATTGATAAAAGTAAAAATGTCATTGAGTGTAGTGCTACTAAAGACATGTAACATTTAATTGTAAAATTTAGTTGTTTCACTTGTGAATATTCTTTATTTTTAAGTATGCAAATACTATTATTGTTGTATAACCTTGTGTTTTGGAAAGGTACTTCCTAATTTTTCATGGTTAAAATGGAGCTATTCAATATTACAAGAGAATTTTATTTAAAAGAATTCATGTTAAAGTGACACATCATGGTTAAAATGTAATAAAAATCTAGTGAAATATTGACTAAAATAATCATTTTAGTATATTTAATATTAAATTATATTACATTGTAGATGAAAAGATTGAATTAGAAAATGTAATGTATATTTAATTTAATTTTAGAATATTATATTATAACATTTAATTATATATAGATAAAATAATAATGTAAGTTATATATTCAAGAATGTAATATAGCATGTATATTAAATTAAGTTTTAATTAATAAAATATTTTAAAATATATAATTGTGATATATTATAATATTATTTTAAATATAAATAATATGTAATAAAAATATATAAATACAAATAACAAAATTTATTGTGATATATGAATTGTAATAGATTTTTTTTTAAATCATTTATAGTTTTTTTTAGACTGCAGGAATTAAACTTTTTAACGTGACTGGTAGCGCTGGCGCGACACGCCCACCGATACCACGAGGACGAGGGAGACTAAACCCATGACCAACCCCCTCCAACAGGGAAGATTTAGCCAACCGAGCTAGGGCCCTTGCCCTATCATTGTATAGTTTTAATTGAATATATTTATATATTTATAATTTCATTGTACATCTATTTGAGAAAATATTTTTTTAAATATCTATGTGTAGATTTTTGACATATTTTGTACCAAACACAATTTTGATCCTCAAATATCTCTATTAAAAATCTACCAATAATATACATAAAATGGAAAATATGATAGAGCCTAATAGTACTAAATTTAACACTTAATTGTATTATGCATAATATATTTAATTATCAGCAAGCCACATATATTAGTAGGGGAGAGTCGGACTTAAGACCTCCCTTATGAAGGTCACTCACATTCACCACTAGATTGTGTGTGGGCTCTCATTAGCATTAGATAGTTATTGAAGATGTCAATTATCCTCTCAGCTATTAACTTGGTTGAACATAGGAAGGGGGGTCACCCCTTTGAAGTCAAAATAGACAGATTTATAGTTTTTGTTAACTATGATTTTAAAATATTATATTAAAACGTTTAATTATATATAGATAAAATAATAATGTAATATAGCATGTATACTATTACAGTTTAATTAATAAAATATATAATTGTGATATATTATAATATTATTTTAAATATAAAATAATATGTAATAAAAATATATAAATACAATTAATAAAATTTATTGTGATATATGAATTGTAATAGATTTGTTTTTATCATTGTATATTTTTAATGAATATATTTATATATTTAAAATTTCATTGTAAATCTATTTGAGAAAATATTTCTTAAAATATCTATGTGTAGATTTTTGACATATTTTGTACCAAACTCAATTTTGATCCTCAAATATCTTTATAAAAAATCTACCAATAATATACATAAGATGGAAAATGTGATGGAGTGTAATAGTACGAAATTTAACACTTAATTGTATTATGCATAATATGTTTAAGTACAATTTATTTACTACTTTGAATTTGAATAGTCTTTATCAGTTTTGTTATAAAATTATCATTTAACTAGTTAGAATTAAGATTAGGACACGAAGAGGGCCACATATATTAGTAGGTGAGAGTGGAAGTTGAGACCTCCTATATGAAGGTCACCTGAACTCACCACTAGATTGTAGGTGAGCTCTCATTATCATTAGATAGTTATTGAAGATGGCAATTCTCCTCTCGGCTAGTAACTTGGTTAAACATAGGAAAGGGAGCACCCCTTTGAAGTTAAAATAGATAGATTACTAAAATTTGCTAATATTTTTGATGTAATGATAGTCTTACAGTTTTCCATAGAATAGTGTCTAATCATAATCTCATTCTTCTTGAATGGATGAACATGTCATCAAGAGGACATATTTTTTTTTGTTGTGAGATTATTTGGATCATGCACTTGGAGTTCTAAGATTATTTTCAAAGCATGTGGAATGCTTCTATACTAAGGGAACTCCTAAGTTGACAGTTATTCAAGAAAAGATGGCTAATGTACATTAATTTGAAGCCACTCATAAGGAGGAGGAACTCTTAAAAGAAAAATGGAAGGAATATTTAAAGAAAGAGGAAATTATTGGAAACAAAAATTGAGATTTTTTTATTAAAATGTGGTTATAAGAAATTAGTAAGCACATGTAAAGGACCACAAATCAAAGGCTTAAGAATGACACAAAATAAAAGATAACCGATTAAAAATTATTGCAATTGATGACATCAAACTATTTCTACGATTTTCATGTAGATAAAACAAGAGATTAATGAACAAGATGTTGGAGGACCACTTATTGAACTGCCTACCTAATACCCTTTCTTTTTCTAACAATGCCCAAATTCTCACCTTGGATCTTCAAAAGACGTTAAGAATGAGCTATATTTTATGGTGGAGGGGGGGTTAAAGAAATTGTCACTATCTGTGGAGTCATTCATTGGATAGATGTTTCTTCCTAGGAATGGCTCTTAAACTTGGCATAAATCTAGGTCAATTTTTTATATATCCTTTTTATTTAACATGTTCCTGATGGTCATTTCTAACATGAATCTTAATGTCTCTACTAGAATAACAATTGATCTACACTGAAAATTAATCGTCAATACATATTAATAATGTGTCATGTCCATAACCAAAAGATGTCTTATGATCACATTATATAAAAATATACTACTTGCTGACATTCATCACATGTAACAAATCTTCCAAGAATAATGCACCAAAGTCTTTCTTATCAAACAATGTTTTTAATGACCTTCATGGTAAACTATTTATATGAGTTAAGACACCAAACTACCAAGCTTACAAAGAAATAGTATTGAACTTTTGATTGCATTATCATAACTTCTTTTTTTCTATAGAGAAATTAAAAATATTATCATGATAGACTACCCCTGAGCTTTTTCTACTTCTCAAGTCTTTGATGATGTAATACATTCAAGGAGTCCACATAAATTTTTCAAATAATTTTCTTTTTCTTCATCTTGGATATTTTTCCTTCTCCAAAGCATAAGAGACATTTTCTCTTTATCACCTTTAGATGGTTTGTGAAACACATTCCTACAAAAGTTTGCTATTGTCCAAGATTACTACATTTAAGAACCTTGTATTTCTATCTTTTCAGAGCATATTTCTCTTAGAAAATTTTGTAGACCATCTACAATTTGTAGCTTTATGATCAAAATCATAATAAATATTAAAATAAAATTATTCATAATGAATTCCCTTTGGTAGAACCAAGCAATCTTTTGTTAACAAAGTTACATTTTTTATGCTTATGACCATAAGCATTTCCAACATAATAATATTCTTGAAAATATTGATTATACCAAATTGTCTAATTATGTTGAAAGGATGTGAAGTTCTGAAAGAACATCTTTTGTTATTGTTTTTATCATTTGACCTCAAATTTGACTTAGATGTGCAGAATTATGGCAAACCAAATCAATATTATTTCTTGGTGTTTTCTTGAAGATAAATTCCTTCCCATCAATAGTAAAAAATACTATCCTTTTGTGTAACCAAGAACAATATCGATGACCTTATCTGTCCTAAGGCATATATACATCTCTAGACTCTCAAAGGTACATAGATAGAAAAGAAAAAGATGACCATGAACCATCCTGAGAATTCTCGTAGATTAGTTTATGTCATTAAGTGGAATAGGAACATGATTGAAGTGAAACAAAGAAAAAATAAAATGCTCACTAAACAACGTGAGCCAACAACTATTCTCATCAAATATTACTTGCTTTTTTAGTGTCTTTATTTTTTAGAGAGTGTTTGTGAGATTGATTGTGTGGTAGGTTTTATTGTTTTGGTTGATAGGATCACAGTGACATGTTGAATTGATTGTTGGTTCATGTTACTAACGAGGAAAGTTCACAAACAATCATCCTCTCTACTCCCATCCTAGCTTGTACTAGGACTTAAGGCATGATTGAGGTAAAACATTGATCTTGTTAATTCATTTAAATCCATTTAATGAAATTTTATCACTTATTAATACAACTTACAATGGGTTACCCATGCAACCTCTTTAGGGCTCCCGCCTCCATTGCAAGCCACTTCCCAATCTACACATAGATAACCTACCCTAGGCTCATAAAAAGTATAACTCATAAAATCACAATATTCACCTCAGTCCTATACAAGCAACTGGAAAGCACAAAATGATAACTGATTGAAACCTCATAGGTTACTCAAGAAAAATCACACTATTCACCTCAATTCTATACAAGAATCTGGAAAGCATCAAAAGACAAATGATTGAAACTCAAAAGTTACACTAGGAAAATCACTCTGTTCACCTCAGTCCTAAATGAGCAATTGGAAAGAATACGCAAGCAACTGATTAAAACTCATCACAAAAAATGTGAATACATCACCATGGTTGGGAATAAAAGATCGTGATCTTGAAAATAATAAAACATTGATCCATATCTCAAAGATCAAAACACAAACCATGACATCTCATATAACGCTATAAAATAGTAATTCCCTGGCCTCTGGTAAACATCCAAAACTGGTCAATGTATTAAGTCAAAACTGAACCCAACACAAAGTTAAACATACATTAAATCAAGTATATAACAAGTGTAGTTTTGTAATTTGTTTGGTTTTGAAACATAAAAGTTCAATTTTTTCAATTGGTTTCAAGTTTTCCATTTTCAAAGTATCACTTTTGCTTAAGGTTTTCAAGTTACAAGTATCTCAAAAGACTCAATGATCCATTAAAATCACCTTAATATAAAACCCATTTCATATAAAGAGAAATACCTTTTCAAAACAAAATCCAAATTTTATAAACAAATTTTCTTTATTAAAAAATTAGAATTTACAATTATTAATTTAATATATGTATATTTTAATAATAACCAAAAACAAAAATCTTTAATTTAACCATTGTTAAAATCTAATAATAATTATTAAATTACTAATAATAATAATATTAAATTACTAATAATAATATTATTAAATTACTAATAAATAATATTTATTAATGATGATAATTATTAATTTAATAATAATAATAATTAATATATTTAATAATATATAAAATAATAATAAAACTAAATAAATTAACCTTACCTACTGATGAAGGACACGGTTTGCACAATGTAGCCGCGGGTTGCCTTTGGCAGTTGAAGACTAGTTAGGCAGTCACGGTCTACCTTAGGTAGAAGCAGTATGCTTAGACAGCTATGAGCCATCAACTCAAAGGGAGAAAGAAGGGGGGTGGTGGTCCTCGCCCATTATTATTATATATATTTTAATTAAAATAAAATAAAATACATGCCCCCGCATAAAAATTTCTTTTTCATAATATAATTCTCACAGTAATTATTAATTATTGTTGTAATTATATTATTAAATAATTTGTTTTAATAAAATTCCAATATAGATATGATATAGCAACCAGAATTAAATAGTCAAAAATAATAATTTATATCTGGTTTTATTTTTCAAAACCCCATCTCAATTTCATAATTTTTCTAAAACAATCTAATTATGAATATCAAAATTCCTCAAACTTTTTTTGATTGATTTCATCCACAAACATTTTCAAAAAATGAACAACTGTAAATTTTGACAAGGGTTTCAACCAAAATTATTTCTAAAAATAGATCCATAACAAACATGGAGAAGACAAAAATTTGAAGGGAAATTACTGTGCAAATCTCAACAAGATCCTACCTCGATTTGATGCTAACCAGATGAATGCTTGGAGCTTGCAAGAATTCATGTCTTCTCAAAAACTCTCTTTCTTGAAATTGGCTCATCCAAACCTGTGTGTGGAGAAATGAGTTCAAGGGTCAAAATCTTGAATTCATGTCACTTGACAAATTTGGAAGTGAATAATTGAGATACTTGTCATACTTTCTAGGACAATTGGCTTAGGGTTAGGATTTGGACTCAAGAACTATCTCCCCTCTTTACCATTGAGATACTACGATAGGGACACTCATCCTAGCAATTTAGGGAAGTCAATGGTTGGTACCTACAATCTCCATAAAAGTTGAGCATGTACATAATATAAATCTAAACTAAATAGGAAATGACAGGGAGTGGTGCATCGTGTAGATTCTGACTAGCATGTGACTACAACTCCCTCCCTCAACCACATGAGAAACATCAAACATAAAGTAAAACATACATGTACACCATACACATGCAAGTATGGGGCAAGTATCCATAGAAACCACATATAAATCATCAATTAACTATCATCATGAAATAAGTAAAATCACCATATGAACATATGAAACATCATCATCGAAAGAATAACACGAACACATGAATAATTGAGTATTAAGTAGCTCATCAAATATATCAACTGAGTATGAAATAACATCCAATCAAATCAAATAATCAAGTACCACTAATCATAAAACATAACCATAAAGTTGGCCTAAAAGAATTTGGCAATACAACATGGAAAGTAAACTAGGGTTAGGCATTATAAATAGATATTAATTAACTAGTTCATAGACCATGATCAAGGACTATGGATGTTTTGCATGATGAAGGATGTGATTAGGGAATGACAAGGGAGGGAAGAATCAAATGTAATCCTGATAGGTGGAGGAGCACCAACTAATTACCCATGGCGCCTGGTTGCCATATTTTCACCATGTTACTTTCCCAAAGCCCCTGTTTGCTAAGTTTTCACTTTTGGAAGGAATCTTCCTCTTGAATCAATATGCCTATTTGTCATGTTTCCATCAAGTCATCCATTTTTTCACAACTTTTTTTTCATTTTTTAATTCTTTTTCAAGTCTTTTTGCCATTAATTTTTTTCAAGGACTTTTTGCCATTTTTTGATATTGTTTCAAGACTTTTAGACATAATCATGAATTTTGCTGACAAATGCTAAGAATGAATCTATTGTTGATGTTGCTAGCCAATAACCTCTAGACCCACAAGTGACTATAACTATGGAAGTTTTATTCCAAGCTTGTAGCTAAACTCGAACCACTGAAATAGCCTTAGGATATACCATTGTGTACCGCATGCAAGACAATGTCTTCCTCTCATGAATCAAGGAATATGAAAATAGTTGGGTTAAAGGATCTCTTATGAAGGGTATCACTGATGATGATGTGCTCAAAGGCTCGCTATGTTTAGGTTTGATTTTGGGTGTTGGACAAGTCAGGTGGTAGGATTTGAATATAAATAGTTGGGTACAAGGAAGAACTAGGAGGATTAAAACCAACAATTTCCCACATAAGGGCTAATTGAGAGAGCTCAAGTATAGAGAAAAAAAGACTTTTTGGCATGTTACAAATTGGAACACTTATTCTCATGGCATCATCTTATTCATTTTGTATCCTTGGGAGCTTCTTAAGGTTTTCATTTTCATGGTCTAATGGCACCTCTCAATTTTCACCAAGAGACTGATTCTTGTCATTTTTTCCCCTTTTTTTCCTTTTTTTTCAGTTTTGCAACTAGAAGATGGAGTTGATTCCCCAAAATATGCCAATGTGTTTGATTTAGGAGAAATTTATTCTTTATGGTCACCAATCATAATGCCTTCATAGAGTTCAAATACTTTTACAAGAGCATCATCATTACTAAATTGATCAAAGGTTGGTGGTCCACACTAGTCCCATTCTAACAATTTATGATAACTTGAGGGGATGTCATCATCAATGTTGAATGGGATTTGGTCTAAGGTATATCTATGGGTATCAAACTTAGTTGTATCATTGGGGTCATGTTAAGAGGCTAAAGGACTTGGATCCCAGAATATTTCGATCCAAGGTGCAGAGCTAGTTTGAGCAATATGTGGAGTTATAGTAAGATGTTTCTTCTCCACATGTAGGCTATTAGGGTCAATAAAGATACGGTCAAGTCCATAAGGACTATCAAGATCATCAGCTTCAGGTTGGGTATCCTTGGATGCCTTTTCATCATTTGAAACATTCATAATCTCACATGAGGATATCGTAGTACCAGGAGGACCTAAATTCACAATGGCTTAAATTAGAGCCCCAAACTAGGTCATCCTTTGTAGTGATAGGTTCAAATATCCCTTGTTTCTAATCTTGATCCAAGACCACTACATCCATCATAGCCCTTTTTTTAGCATGATAATAAATCTAGGTCCATACTTGTTAGGAGATATCAAAGTGGGTTCTTGTTCTTCTTTTCCTTTCTCAATACAGATAGATGTATTCTCATAGACATTTTCTTCATGTAGGCCACCACTACTAGTGAAATTGGTAGAAGTGGCATTTTGTGTACTATCCTCGATTTTTTGTCCTTGCAGTAGTTGTGGTTTACCATGTAAGATTTGGGAGAAAGTGGTAACTTCCCAATGTGAAATGCTTGAGACATAGAGTATTTTCCACAACCTTTGTGTTCAATCTTCAGCTTTTCCTTGGTCTTACTGAGGAGTATATCAATGTCCACATATTTAGAGGAAATTGTGGGTCATGCTTCATTGTTTGTTGAAACTTGGCATGCAATAGTTCGTCTAAAGCCAACTCAAAATTGGAAATGGTTTAGATCACCAGGGATGGTAACCTCGACATTGTTATAGGAAAACTTCAGAAACTAGTGATATGTAGAAGGTACTGCTTTCATGGCATGAATCCAAGGATGTCCCAGTATCATGTTGCAGTTAATTTTGATATCTAGGACCTAGAATAGCATTTTCTTAGTTGTAGGTCCAACTCTGATAGGTAATATAATGACACCTTTGAAGAAATGTTTGCCAACATCATATTCTTTTATTATGATTCTATGGGAAGGATAACCAAAACCCTCAAAAATGTTTAGGGTACAAATGTTTATTCCTGTTGCACCATCTATCAAGACATGTCTAACTTTAGCATTATGGATAAAGACCTTGAGATGAAGGCACCATTATGATTATGTTTATCTCTAGGAACATCTCAAGGTGAAAAGGTGATATGTTGTAATGTGGGAAAGTTACCAACCATGGCCTGGAACTAGGAAAAATTGATTTTATTAGGTAATGTTGACTGTTTGAGGGCTTGGTCAAGGATCTTCTGATGTTGGGGGGATGAGCATAGCAACAAGAGTCTTGCTAAGCATGTCAACAAGGTTGTAATCAAAAGAGGTTATAGGTTTTGTGGGAGTAGTAGGTCTACTAGGGGCTCTAGGTAAGGTGATCTTGGTGTGATGCATGGTGATAAAAAATGAGGGTCTTTTTTATTCAAGGTAAATGTAGATGTGATTGAGTCAAACTCATTAAAGCAATTGATAGTGTAGTCATGTCCAATGCAAGTGTAATTGAAATTAGCCTGCGAGTTTGAATTTGATTTGGAGGCTTTCCCTTTATCATGGTTTCCCAAAGGATCCTTGAAAATGGTAGAATCAAAATAAGAGGACAAAAGTGAAGGGTCTGTAGTAATCACTCCATCAATTAGATCTTGGATTTCATGTTTAAGATGGAAACATGAAGTGGTCTTGTGTCTCTTGGTATGATAGTAGTTACAAAACTTCTTGTAATCCCACCAAATGGATCTTAAGTTCATACATCATATCAGGGACTAGGTTCTCAATGCATTGATTGACTTGTTCTTATTTTGGAATATCTAATGAGAATTGACTAACAAGGTTTCTCCAATGTAACAAGAATGTTATGAACAGTTTTCCTTTTCTTTCTTTGTCGAGCACAAATAGGATAGTGTCACCTCATTTGTTATGTTAAAGGAGAAATGAGATATGAATTTGTCTACTAGTTCTGACCAAGATTTTATATTACTAGGTAGTACCATTCAAGTGTTGGTCCACTAAGAAAACAAGGGAATAATCTCATAAGATAAGTTGGTTCATCACTGAGCTTAGTACAAGAGGCTCAAAATTCTCTAATAAGGTCAAGTGGGTTTCCTTTTCCTTGATATTTCTGAAATCTTGATGCCTCAAAATGCCTTGGAAATGGAGGCATATACAAACTCTTGTCAAAAGGATTGGGACATAAATCCCTTTGTGTGTATAGAACTTGTTTGTTTTGGACTTCTAATTCCTCAACTTGTTTAGCAAATTGTTTGAGCTGGTGTAGAAAATCCTCATTAGGGTATTGAGCATTGGTTCTTTCTTTAAGTCTTTTGTGTCTTCAAGTAGATCTATTACTATGGTCAGAGCTATGTCTACTTGGTTTTGACATATCTATATCTGAAGACTCAAGAGATGTGTCACTAGGAGGTAGGGGTATATTGGCACCTCAAAGATGGAAAGGTCCTTGTTGTATTTGGTGTGGCATTGATTGTGATTTTTGTTCCATTGGTCGTGGTTATTGTTGAGGTACCTCTATTTGTTGAACGTATGGCCATGTATGAGACTTTTGTTGTAGAAGTATTTGTTGAGCTTGTTGTGGAATATGTTGTTGTTGCAACAATTGTTGTTGATAGGCCCAATTTATTGTTCCAATCGTTGTTGATATTCTAACTATTGTTTCAATTGCTCTTGTTGCTTTGCAAAGATTTCTAGTTGTTGTTGGAACTATTGTTGATACATTGTGTGTATGTCAAGTGGATTTAGACTAGGTTGTGTGTTAGGAATGTTGGGTCCTTGTACCACTTGATGTTCTTTTTTCTTTTTATCTTGGTACGTTGCATGTATGTTAAGTGGATTTTGATTAGGTTGTGCATTAGGAATGTTGGTTCCTTGTACCACTTGATGTTGTTATTTCTTTGGATGTTGACTATGTCCCTTAAATCTAAGCATTGTGTTAGGATACTTAATTTGATATGTTTGGGGTTTGATGCTTCTCCTTGAGATATCATGTTTATTTTACAATGGGTTACATTCCTTTGTGAAATTGGTGAGATGTCAATAAGACTCTTCCTTTGTGGTTTGATAGGTGCACTTGCAAAAATGGTTAATATTTCACATGGTGTACTCATAAGGGTCTCTATAGTAGTTGGTAGAGTTAAGAGAAAGGGTGCACTTTGTTGATTTTCTTCCAAAGGAGGTTGCATCATTTGATTAAGATCAATCATTAATGTCCTTTTGAGATACTTTAAAATGATTTTATTTCTATTAATTGATGGAGGTTCATCAAATAGGGGGTTGATGTTGATGTGCTCAAAGGTACCTTGAAGAATCTCAATTGTCAATTATTGGTGAGGTCTCTTAGGTGTTACCTTTTTAGTTGAGTATTCCAAATGTTACTTCTCCTTTTCTAAGTCTAAGTTGATCATAGGTTGTATGTTTTCAAATGGAGGGTTGTCTTGAATCTTAGACTTATGTCTTCCAAGTTGGAGTTAAATTTTACTATTTCTTGGGTTGTCAAGAGTTTTAAGTTCTTTCAAAAGATTTATCTTGACATGCTCTAGCCATTTCTTCATTGGGATGCCATAGTCAATGTCAGAATCATCACTTAAGTGCAAGGTACCTTGTTGTATGTTTGAAGGATTAAAGGTACTTGTGTTAGGTTTGCTAAATTCAAATGAATGGGTATGTTCATCTTCGAGTGTCGTAGGCACACTTCCACATCCAGGTGGTATAGGTATGAATATAGGTTCAAAATTGAGACTCCATTGAACCATTCCATGTGCAGGGGATGTGTAAAGAGGAAATTTCATGTTGGACATGTTATTAAGGGTTTTTTGTCTTGTTTCTTGAGGGTCACTGTTTGCAGGATACATGCTTAGTGGGTCCACTAGTAATGGTTGTGAAACTTTTGTTTGATCTGTGTCAAAAGCTTGTTGAGTTTGCTTGGTTTTCTTTTTTCTGGGATGAGGTTTGGTTGTGTTTGCACTTGAGAAAAAAAGGGTTGATATAGGTCTTCTAGTCTTTTAGTTGATCTTATGTTAGTGCAAAAATGACCTAGGGTTATGGTATGCAAGGTGCAAATGACCTAAGGGGATGATGCACAAATGCAAACGCGAGTGATGTTTTGGACATTTTGATTAAGGGATATGAAGATGATCCTAAGGTATGCAAAATGTAGATTTTTTGGAAATGATATTAAGGGTTGATGTATGTAACTAAGATTGGATTATGTAAAGGAATTATGCTAGGGTTGATAATGACATTTAGGACATGCAAGATAGGGATGTGGGATTATGAAAATTGTTTGTTTTGACAAATGATTGGGGACTTGGGGAAGTTGATTGTTGGAAGAAATGCTAGGGTTTTGGACTATGCAAGGTGAAATGATTATACAACTAGGGTTTAATAAAAATGAGTTTTAGGGAGACTAAGGATGTGCTAATGCTATGACAAGTGCATGAAAGGTTTGAACTTAGGAGAAAATATTTGGAAAATACCAATCTAAGAGTTTATCCTTATTAAGGACTTTGGATCTTGATCAAAAAAGACAAAAATAATAAAAAATCAAATGGATAAAAAGGACAAGGTCAAATCCATCAAGACGTAGATAGAATTTGACCCAAGAAAAATGATAACAAAGATGACAAAAAGACCAAGGTCAAGATTCTTCATCAATCGACATAAGGAGATACTCTAAGAATCATACTTTGTTCTAATTTTTGACTAAGTTCAAAGGGGTTCTAGGTTCAAAATGAAGTTTATAAGGGGATCAAAATGAGGGCTATGTGAGGTTGGTATACAAGATAAAAAAGACATGTTTAAAAGAAATATTTTTAAATTAATGTCATAAATGTTTGAAAAAAAACATTTTAAATAAAATATAAATTTATAAATGATAAATATTAATTAATGCAATTATTGTTTAAAATATAATTTTTTAACTTTGTGCATGTGCAAGTGCCCTATATCTACATTGGAGTAAGCTTATGGTGCCATTGTACATGGTCTTGTAAATTTGGCCGCAAATGATTGAATTTGTGCAGGGGAAAGAGAAGAGGCTGAGGGAGTTTGAGCTACTTGCAATTCAAAATGTCCTCATTTGCTGGGAGACAATTGTTGGCTTTATTCTCATTGGACTTTGCTGCTATAATTATTATCTTTATACCATCTTTGTTCTCCACATCGAAATCAAGGAGCACTTTTAAGAGCCCTTGCCAGAGGCAACCCACAAATAAACATTTATATCAGACTAGGTTCTATCATTTTCAGTTTTTCATTGATCTTGGCCATTCTTAAATATTACACATTAAGTTTAGAAAAATAAATGGGAGACAATTGTTGGCTTTATTCTCATTGGACTTTGCTGCTATAATTATTATCTTTATACCATCTTTGTTCTCCACATCGAAATCAAGGAGCACTTTTAAGAGCCCTTGCCAGAGGCAACCCACAAATAAACATTTATATCAGACTAGGTTCTATCATTTTCAGTTTTTCATTGATCTTGGCCATTCTTAAATATTACACATTAAGTCAACTTTAATGTTGTTATCTTAGAAATCAAATCTTAGTATATGATGTTTAACCTGTCTGATTGATATTTAGAACCTAAAATAATCATTCATAGGTCCCTATCAAAAAGGTTGATAACCATTACCAAGACCTTAATGGAACCTACAATAGTATCTTGAAAATGCAATCAAAGCACTCAGCATAGATAGCAGAATTCTCTGGTAAAAAGGTATTATTAAATATTGGACTCAGAACATACTCTACACATAGGAGATGTTAGTATTGGACATATACTGACATCTAAATAACATGGTTTTGGTCATGATAATTTACAAAGGAATATATAATGATCAAATATTTTTTATTGCCACTATAATTTGATTTAAGGATTACAGTGCCTCACGAAAAACTTGATTTACAAATTACAATGCCTTACAAATAGCATCAGTGCTTCTATACAGCTGGATGTAATTATTTCTTTGTTTATATAATGTCAAAAATGTATTTTTTTAATCTTTGAAAGATAAGTCATGAAATTGATAATATGATTGTGACAAATTTGTGAGAAATATAATTTTAATTTAATTTGAAACTCACAACTCTAAACCTAAAATCTTTGCTCGATACTAAAAAAACTGCTCGGCACATGAAGGTGTCAAGTGCCAGTTTTGCTCGGAACTTGAAGGTGTCGAGTCACAGATTGCTCGGCACTTGATGGTGCCAAATGACAGGCAATAGGTGTCAAGTGACAAGATGCTCAGCACTTGAAGAAGAATGTAGTAGGTGTCGAGTTAGCTCAACACTCAAAGAAAAAATGCTCGACAGTAATGGATGCCGAGTAAGCTTGGCTCCAACTGAGAAAATTTATAACTTAGAAAAATTCTAACATGAATGCTTTCACCATTAAAACCAGAGAGCCAAGCTTTAACCTTTCAAACAAATTTCTCAAATGCAATGAATAGAAGAGGAAGAAATAGATTCAGGTATGCCTACTTGCTTTTCTATTCAACTAAGATTTAAACTATTACAAAATCTGGGAGCATTCAGCTTCAATTAGAAAACCCTAAAATAACCCTAAATATTCAAACTGATGAAACTTCAACCTTTAAGCTTTAAACTTGCAGCTCTAATAGCTACATCTCGTAGCACTTGGAGCAATCACTGCTTTACAGGTCGAACCACACAATAAACTATGAACTTATAGAATGCACGAAATGAACTATCTTCTTTCTCTACACTCTGACGACTGGATCTGTTGATCAACTTCTTCCTTCTTTCTCTACTCTGCAACCTCTGAGCTCTTCCTCTAACTTCTCTCTATTTGGTCGAATGAATGTGTGACATTCCTTTTTGTCTTCTTCCAAAAATGTTTTCCCCCTTTTTCAGAATTTGAAAACTCACCTACTTGTATTAATTTTTTTGGTTGTTTTGTAATCCGTCAGGGGTGGTAGGTGGGCATTTGGCTCCAGGGGCAAGACAACCACCGCATTAAATTCCAACACTCCCCCTTTGTCTCGAGACAAACAAAACAAGGATCACTTCTGATCCATATCAACTACACCAAGACTCTCTTTTAGGTGTACAAAAGTTCCAATGCCTAATGGCTTGGTAAAAATGTCTACTAGCTGTTGCTCAGACTTACAAAATTCTATTTTGATATCCTCATTTTCCACCAACTCTCTGATGAAGTGATATCTGATCTCAATATGCTTGCTTCTACCATGGAAGATTGGATTCTTGGACAATGCAATTGACGAGATGTTGTCACAATAGATTGTGGTTCTATCCTCTTGCCTTTCATTCAAATCTATCAAGATCCTCCTTAACCAAATAGCTTGATATGCTTCTACATTTGCTTCTATGTATTCAGCCTCTATTGTAGATTGAGCAACAATAGGTTGCTTCTTGGATGCCCATGAAATTGCACCCGATCCCATATGAAACATGTATCCGGAAGTGCTCTTCCTATCATCTAAACTTCCAGCCCAATCACTATCAGTGTAGCCAACCAACTTGAATTCATTTGCTGTAGTATACAAAATTCCAAATCCCTTGGTACCTTTCACATACCTTAGGATCCTCTTTCCCACTTGCCAATGGGAATCCTATGGTGTTTCCATAAATCTGGAAATCAGACTTACTGCATGCATTAGGTCTGGCTGAGTTGCAGTTAAGTACATTAAACTTCCAACCATACTCTTGTATAGTTTTGGATCCACTCTTTTTCTATTGTATTCTTTGCTCAACTTCAAACCTACTATTGTTGGTGTGGGGGCTACCTTACTATTCTACATTTTAAATCTCTCCAAGATCTGCCCTGCATATTTTTCTTGAGAGATGAAGATGCCATTATGCATTTGTTTTACTTCTATGCCTAGAAAGTATTTTAAGATACCTAGATCTATCATCTCAAATTCATTTTTCATGGCCTCTTTGAACTCACCAATTAGAGCCTTTTCATTAATAGTAAAAATCAAATCATCTACATACAAGACAACAACCAACACATTTCCCTTTGTTGCCTTGATGTGGAGAGTAGGTTCACCATTGCTTTTGCTAAAGCCATTGCTCATCAAATATGAGTCAATCCTACTGTACCATGCCCTTGGAGCTTGCTTGAGCCCATAAAGAACTCTCTTTAGTCTATATACTTTGTTCTCTTCACCTACAACTTCATAACCAGGTGGCTGCTCCACATATACTTCTTCTTTCAATACACCATTTAGGAAGGTGGACTTCACATCCATTTGAAATACCTTCCACTTGTGTTGAGCTACAATTTCAATGATAGCACGCACAGTTTCCATTCTTGCAACAGGAGCACATGTCTCATCATAGTCTCTTCCATACTGCTATTTGTAGCTCTTGGCTACCAGCCTTGCCTTATGCCTATCAATCTTACCTTCAGCATTGCATTTGGTCTTATAGACCCATTTCACTCTAATCACTTGCTTCTTGAGAGGCAATTCAGTTAGCTCCCATGTCTCATTCCTTTCTATAGCATCTATCTCCTCATCCATGGCCTTACACCATTTCTTCTCCTTAATAGCTTCTTCAAAATATATTGGATCACTATGAGAAAATAATGCAAAATTAACACTCTCATCATAATCTTCATACCTTTCATCTTGGTATATCTCCCTAAGACTCTTGGTCTTTCTTGGTAACAAGGAGGAGAGTGTGGGATCAGAATCTTCACTGTTGCTACTTTGCCGACCAGCTCAGTCTTCACTGTTACTCGACAATGACACTCGATCATGCCTAGAGGAGCTCGACAATGACTAAGGTTGCTTGCCTTTTCTTCTATTTTCTCCTTCTTCTTGTTGTTCATCAGCATCTTCTTCGCTCATTATGGGCACTTTACTTGAAGTGCTCGGTGACTTATCAATTTGACCATACCAAGATTGATTTTCCAAAAATTCTACATCTCTTGAGAGAGTCGTCTTGTTGTTCAATGGGTCATACGATCTGTATGCCTTTGATTCTGAGCTGTACCCTGCGAAGATGCACTTCACACCTTTTTCATCCAATTTTTGCCTTTTCTCTTTAGGCACATGTGCATATGCAACACATCCAAACACCTTTAAGTGTTCAACTGTCCATCTTCCTCGTGACCATGCTTCCATTGGAATTTTGTCATGGACTACCTTTGTAGGACACCTATTAATTAGGTAAACTTTTTTTGCCATAGCCTCTCCCCAAAATTCAATTGGGAGACCTTTCTCTTTCATCATGCTCCTTGCCATTTCAACAATGGTCTTGTTCTTTCTTTCAGCCACTCCATTATGTTGTGGTGTATAGCTGGCTATGAGTTCTTTCTTTATGCCATGTTTCCTGCAAAAGTTTACAAAAGAATTGGAGGTATACTCCCCTCCTCTATCTAATCTTAGGATCTTGATATAGTGTCCACATTCTCTTTTAGCCTAAGCTTTAAATTCTACAAATTTATCAAATGCTTTAGATTTATTCTTTAAGAAATACTCATCATCAATGAATGTCATGAAATAAGTACTCCCCCCAATGGAAGTAACTTGCATAGGACCGACTAGCTCAGTATGCACTAACTCTAATGGATATCTAGCCCTCCTAGAATGTTTAGAATTAAAGGGAAGCCTATGTTTCTTACCCAAAATACAAGCCTCACACTTGTCACATGAATTTCCTATATGTGGCAAACCTTCTACCATTCTTTTATTTGATAATAAATTTAAACTAACATAGCCAAGATGACCATACCTAAGGTGCCATAGTCGTGAGGGGTCTTCAATCACACTCCTTAGAGTTGATTGTGTGGGAGGTGCAACACCAACTTGAGCTGAGAAACATGTCTCTGTCCTTAAGGGAAACATTCTATTCTTTGTCATTTGAACTACTGCAAGTAAGTTCTTGCTCCCATCCTTTTCATGAATGACACATGTGTCATTCTTCATCAGCACTTTATATCCATTTTGAATGAGCTGACCAATTCTCATCAAATTGTGCTTCATACCAAGGGTGAAATACACATTTTGTATTTCCTTCTTCTCACCTTTCTTGGTGCGGACCATAATTGATCCTTTGCCCACTACTGGTAGGGTTCCATTATTACCCATTTTAATCTCAAATTTGAAACTCTTGTTAATGAATAAAAACAAGGTTTCATTACCACTCATGCGGTTGCTACATCCAATGTTGAGGTATTAAACCTCAGGGCTTCCTTCTTCACCAACATTACACATGATGAAGGCAGTGGCATTGTTTCCACTTCCCATGTTCACATCAGCCACATTTACTTGTCCTAACTAATCATTTTGCTTCTTCCAGCATTCACTTGCATAATGTCCATATTTATGATAGTAGTAGCATTCTACATTACTCTTATTTGATTTTTAGTTTTTCTTACCTCCTCTTGAAGTATTTTGTGAGCTACTTGCTCCATCTGCTCTTCCTGAACTTTCTGCTATAGCATTCCTTTGTCCTCCATTACCTCGGCCTTTGCCTCTGAAGTTTTTTCCTAAGCCATTTCTTCCTCTCCCCCTTCCTCTTGGATTTGACTGAGCCTTGAATGCTTTCTCTTGGGAAGAAGAAGATATAGATCTATTGATCCTATGCTCATGGGTTTGAAGAGTACCCATCAACTCATCCATTCTCAAAACAGTGAGGTTTTTTGCCTCTTCTATGGTCATGACCAAATTGTCATATTTATGAGGTAAACTCCTTAATATCTTTTCCACTATCCTCTGCTCTTGATAGTCTTCTCCATTTGGTTTCAGTTGGTTAATCACATTGGAGGTCCTTAAACTGAAGTCTACAACTGATTCATTTTCCTTCATCTGAAGGTTCTCAAACTCCCTCCTTATATTTTGTAGCTTTAATGTGTAGACTTTATCAGTCCCCTTGAAGTTTGACTCAAGGATATCCCAAGCTTCCTTTGCATAATTTTTTGCTGCAATCTTAGAGAATATTGTCTCTGTCATTGTTGCTTCAATCAAACTTAATGTTTTTGCATATTTCCTCTTTGACTCCTTCAAATGAGTCTTTTGTGCATTTGTGAGGGTAGCATACTGAGTTGGGTTTGTCACATCATTGAACCCATTAACTACGAACTCCCACAAATCATTTGCAACCATTATGGTTTTCATCTTCTTTGCCCATGTATCATAATTTTGCCCATTGAAGGATGGTGGTTGCTGTCATATCTTTCCTGTATCTATTGTCATGTCAAATATCCCAAAAAAAAAATTCTTTTTTCTAACTCACTGTGGATGTGGGGCCTCAAAGCTCTGATACCATGTGAGAAATATTAATTTAATTTAATTTAAAACTCACAACTCTAAACCTAAAATCTTTGCTTGGCACTAAAAAAATTGCTCGGCACATGAAGGTGTCGAGTGCTAGTTTTGCTTGGCACTTGAAGGTGTCGAGTCACAGATTGCTCAGCACTTGATGGTGCCGAGTGACAGGCAAGAGGTGCCAAGTGATAGGATGCTCAGCACTTGAAGAAGAATGTAGTAGGTGCCGAGTTAGCTCGGCACTCAAAGGAAAAATGCTTGTCAATAATGGATGTCAAGTAAGCTCGGCTCCAACTAAAAGAATTTATAACTTAGAAAAATTCTAACGTGAATGCTTTCACCATTAAAACCAGAGAGCCAAGCCTTAACCTTTCAAAAAAATTTCTCAAATGCAATGAATAGAAGAGTAAGAACAATAGATTCAGGTATTCCTGCTTTCTTTTCTATTCAACTAAGATTTAAACTATTACAAAATCTGGGAGCATTCAGCTTCAACCCTAAAATAACCCTAAATATTCAAATTGATGAAACTTCAACCTTTAAGCTTTAAACTTGTAGCTCTAATGGCTACATACAGTAGCACCTGGAGCAATCACTGCTTCACAGGTCGAACCACACAATAAACTACGAACTTACAGAATGACCAGAGAAGAAACATGTGCAATTACAGGCATGAAATGAACTATCTTCTTTCTCTGCACTCTGATGACTACTTCTTCCTTCTTTCTCTGCTCTGCAACTTCTGAGCTCTTCCTCTAACTTCTCTCTATCTAGTCAAATGAATGTGTGACATTCCTTTTTTTCTTCTTCCAAAAATGTTTTCCCCCTCTTTTGAAATTTTGAAAACTCACCTACCCATATTAATTTTTTTGGCTGTTCAGCAATCCATCAGGGGTGGTAGGTGGGCGTTTGGCTCCAAGGGCAAGACAACCATAGCATTAAATTCCAACAAAATTGATATCATTCCCTCTTTTGTATATCACAAGGACAGTAATAATAAATTGATCTGCTTATTCAGACTGTAATATTTAAGTTAGATGCTATGACAAAAATATTTTATAATCTTGCATCAAAGATCCTTTTACAGAAAAGATAGCAAAAAAGTAAGATCTCTCTGGGCTTGTCTAGCTACAGTCTCGGTCGCTGCTTTCCAATTTTATTTTATTTTTGTGCTAAAAATACTATAAATCTTTAATACGGAGTTCCTTCTACCTCTCTATTCAAATATGAGAGATTCATTCCATTGTGCACCTCTTCCAACAATCCAAAAATAGTTTTAAAAATAGCTACAAAATAGTATTTAGACTAATACAACCATTTAAAAAATGTAATTTCCAATACAACCCCAAATAAAATGTAATGGAACATTGTAAATTCTTCATGGAGGAGCAGATAGTTAAGCATGTGTATATGGTGGCCTACCTTTACAAACCATTATCATTCTGCTCTTGTACATTAACGATTCACAAGGTCTGCTCAGTTATATCTTTTATCCCCATTAGAATATTTAAAAATTTGATCTTGCCATCTCCATTTAGATCATTAATAATTAACATAGTCTAATATTACAATTTCATTAATAATTAACATAGTCTAATTTAAAACCAGACGATGTTCTGGTTCTGTGTGAAAATGCTTGGGAATGAGCTCACAATCATATGCTCATACATTCTTTTCTCGAAGCAAGTATCTCTCATTTCCCATATCTTTTCTATAGATTTATAAATCACAACAATAATTTTCTTATTTCTGAGAAGAATAAGATTTCCCATTATAACAGTTAGTTGATAAGTTTTTTTTGTAGGATCACAGTTGAGCAGCATAATCACATCATCATGATATTCTTTGATGTAATCTAAAAGGTTACTTTTTCTGGTCATTCTTGCATCTTCAAGATAATGGGACTGCATAGTCAGTGGATTAACCACTTGAAAGGTTCCAGTTCACTTACAAGTATAAACCAAGAGACCCCCATCTTCGGCCAAGAGACCCCCATCTTCGGCTCTAAGAAACCATTGTGAGTTAGTGCAACTCCACTCTTCATTAAATATATGTTTGTATCTTAGCCTTCTATGGACATCATAAAAAAAAAGTCCTTTCAAAGAACCACTTGTTTCATCATAAAGTTCCACCTTTGCTAATTGCTCCGCTCCCACAAGCTGTGAAAGTAAGCAGATCCAAAAATAATTCTTTGCCATGAAGTAGAAACCATTTGCAATTGAAATAGGGTATGGAGAGGAAGTTTACAAAATATCCTATCAAGATTTCTTGTGGAATATAACCTAAAAGGATTGATCCTTCCCCTCTACTTTCTGCATCTTTGGCCTCTTCTATGCAATATTTATGTTTGCCGCATCCATTCTCAATGCATGAGTCAACTTTAAGGGTAAGCGAGTTGGTATAAAGTCCACTTGATCCAGAATTACCTTCTGATTCTGCAATCATCACTTCACCCTTGCCATATAGATATGTTCTTGAGCCTGAGTCATCTCCCTCATTCTCTTCACTGAAAATGTTATTCCCACATATTTGCATCCTCTTAACATCATTAGTGAACCTTGAGTTGTTAGGTTCTTGATATAGAGATAAAATCAACGGAAGCAAAAAAAAAAGGAACCAACACCAGAAAGAAATAGATAATAATATTCTTCTAATTAATTTATTATCTAAATAATATATACACTTTCTCTCCTATAGGTTTCTTCTCTATGTAATTTCATATCCAAAAACTTCACCTAAACCTAAAAACTCTATTTATACTTCTCCTCGTAACTTCGTATCCAAAAAATTTTATCCAGAGCAACTTCACTCAAAAAAATTATCCAACTCTAAACCCAAAGACTCCATTTATACAAGTTGAAATGGTCTAGGGAACATTCTAGATTATTACATAGGAATACTGACCCTACGAGACCAAAATGGCTTACAGAAAGATCTAGATCCTTATCTCTTTCCAAAAAAACTTATAGACTGTTCTAGAACAATATAGAATAGGGTAAATCGACCCCACAAGGACCTGTACAAATCCCAAGATAAACTCCCCCAATCGGCTCACATAGAACTGATGCTCGATAGTGACTAATTAGCATATGTACATTCTTTATTTGGGTACTTTTGTACCATACTCCCAGGGACAATAGAATCCAAGTCCCTTGGATTGGCCTTCCTCTTTCGTGCCTTCCAATTCTTTGGTATTTGTTGTCTGTACTCTTGACTAGTATCCAAATCAACTGTCATATGTGCATAAATTTTTACCATATTCAAATAGAACTCCTACAAACCTACAATGAATGGATTAGATAGAACCTCATTAAACATGACTTCACCAATTTGGGTTACTGTAGGAACTACTGCATCCTTTGTTGTGATGTCTTTATGCTACAATATCTCCATGCGTGTGGAGACAAATTCATCACTATTGGAGCCTCCTCTATCCTCTTAGCTTCATCACAAGTCTTCTTCCTTGCTAATAGTATCCTTTTGATGGGCCAGACCACCTTCTTTCTTAACTTCAAATGCCATTTTTTGGTTGCATTAAGGACCATCACATCCAGCTCTTTATGAACCATTTTATCATAATACTCATTAACCATTTCAACCTCTTTTCTATCTTCAAAAACTTATGTATCATAAGTTTCATCAAAAACATGTTGGTTTTCACCTTGTATATCTGCTTCACTGTGTTCATTTGGTATTTCAGCATCGATCTATTCATATGGTATATCAACATCAATGTGATCAGGTTTTTCTTTCAATGGACAAATCTTCTCTTCCAATGCCTTAGTACAAGCTTCTATAATCTGAATTGGTTGATGCTCTAGATCTATATTTTCTTTTTCTATATTTTTTTGCAATTCCTCTTTTAGTTACACTGAATTTTCTTTGTGCTTTCTTCTGTGTTAGGAATTCCATTCATTCTTTTATCTCTTGATCTATTTTGGCTTCCTCTTCTCTTTTCTTCCTTTTCTCTTCTGCTCTTTTCCTTGCTTCTTCCTTCTTGTTCTAAAAATCCCAATATGAAACCCATGCATTGAATAGTATCTTCTGATCATGAGATAAATCTCCACTTGTGACCGTTGTCTCCTATCTAGGTTCTCTCCACTCAACCTAGTCTTTTGGCCACACTAACAAATTCTTTCCTCAACCTATCACAAAATCCAAAAGCTTTCCCCAAGCTTTTCCCAAGTGCCTTAGGAGCTTTCCCCAAGCTCTGATACCAAAAATGATGTAGAGATAAACTCAACAAAAGCAAAAACAAAAGGAATCAGCACTAGAAAGAGATAGATAATAATATTCTTCTAATTAATTCATTATCTGAATAGTATATACACTTGCTCTCCTATAAATTTCTTCTCCCCATAATTTCATATCCAAAAACTTGACCTAAACCTAAACCTAAAAACTCTATTTATACTTCTCCCCATAACTTCGTATCCAAAAACTCTTATCCAAAGCAATTTCACTCAAAAAAAACCTATCCAACTCTAAACTTGAAGACTCCATTTATACAAGTAAAAATAGTCTAGGGAACATTTTAGATTATTACATAGGAAAACTGACCCTACAAGACCAAAAAGGCTTACAGAAAGATCTAGATCCTTATCTCTTGCCAAAATGGCTTATAGACTATTCTAGAACAATATAGAATAGGGTAAACTAACCCCACAAGGACCTATACAAATCCCAAGATAAATTCCCCCAGTCGGCTCGTATAAAATTGACACTCGATAGTGACTGATTGGCATATGTACATTCTTTATTTGGGTGCTTCTGCACCAGTTCTCCTTTAGAAGCCATCACCTTCTGATTCTGCAATCATCACTTCACCCTTTCCATATAGATATTTGCTTGAGCTTGAGTCATCTCCCTCATTCTCTTCACTGAAAATGTTATTCCCACATATTTTCATCCTCTTAACATCATTGGTGAACCTTGAATTGTTAGATTCTCCTTTAGAAGCCCTCATCCTTGCATAACCTCAACAAAACCCTAACCCTTGTGAAGTATTTATAGAGGTCATCTGCTAAGCCATTTTAGCATCTACCCACAAAACCTAATTTGTGTGGGACATGATTCCCACTTCCTTTGTCTTAGACACCATACCTGTCTTAGCATCTACCCACAAAACCTTTGTGTGGGACATGATTCCCACTTCCTTTGTCTTAGAAACCATACCTTTCTCATATTAAAGTGACATGATAGTTAAAATTTAGAAATTTGAATATGTAAATTTTCATTTTTATCTTATGAAAGTTCAATGCCAATATCCTTAGTAAAAAATGAAGAGTCTTTATTATTTTTGTTATAAAATTATCATTTAAGTAGTTAGAATTTAGTAGGCAAGAGTGGAACTTAAGACCTCATATATGAACGTCACCTGAATTCGCCACTAGATTGTGGGCAGACTCTCATTATCATTAGGTAGTTATTGAAGATGGTGATTCTTCTCTCAACTATTAACTTGGTTGAACATAGGAAGAGGGGGTCACCCCTTTGAACTTAAAATAGACAAATTTCTAGTTTTTGCTAACTAAGGTTTTTGATGTAATGATAGTCTTCTAGTCTTTTGTATAGTATTTGATCATAATCTCATTCTTGTTGAATGGATGAACATGTCATCAAGAGTACATTTTTTTTTTTTGTGAGATTATTTGGATCATGCACTTGGAGTTTAGATATTAATTTTAGAACCTATGGAATGCTTCTATACCAAGGGAACTCCTAAATTGATAGTTATTCAAGAAAAGATGGCTAATGTAGATTAATTTGAAACCACTCATAATGAGGAGGAATCCTTAAGGGAAAAATGAAAGGAATATTTAAAGCAAGAGGAAATTATTGGAAATAAAAATTGAGAGTATTTTACTAAAATAGGATTATAAGAAATTAGTAAGCACATGTAAAGGACCACAAATCAAAGGCTTAAGAATGACATTGAATAAAAGATAACCAATAAAAAATTATTACAATTGATGACATCAAACTATTTCTACAATTCTTATAGATAAAATAAGAGATTATTGAACAAGATGTTGGAGGACCAATTACTAAACTCACTACCTAATGCCCTTTCTTTTTCTAATAATGCTCAAATTCTCACGCTAGTATCTTTAGAAGACATAAAGAATTCTATGTTTTATGGTGGTTGGGGTAGGGGGCAGGGGGATTTAAAGAAATTGGCACTATCCATGGAGTCATTCATTGGATAGGTGTTTCTTCCTAGGAATTGTTCTTAAACTTGGAATAAATCTATGCCAATTTTTTACATATCTTTTTTATTTAACATATTCCTAATGGTCACTTGCATCATGAATCTTAATATGTCTCTACTAGAATAACAGTTGGTCTACATTGAAAATTAATCATCAATAAATATTAATAATCTATCATGTTGATAACCAAAAGATGTCTTATGATCACAATATATAAAAATATACTACTTGCTGGCATTTGTCACATGTAACAAACCTGCTAAGAATAATACACCAAAGTCTTACTTATCCAACAATGCTTTTAATGACCTTCATGATAAACTATTTATATAAATTAAGACATCAAACTACCAAGCTTACAAAGAAATAGTATTGAATTTGTAATTTCATTATCATAACTTCTTATTTTTTTATAGAGAGATTAAAATAATTATCATGATAGACTGCCCCTCAATTTTTTCTACTTCCTAGGTCATTGATGATGTAATATATTCAAGGATTCCACATGAAATTTTCAAATATTTAAAACTTTTTTCTTCATCTTGGTTACTTTTCCTTCTCCAAAACATAAGAGACCCTTTGTCTTTACCACCTTTAAATGGTTTGTGAAACACATTCCTACAAAAGCTCACTATATGTCCAAGATTGCTACATTTAAAGAACCTTTTATTTCTATCTTTTAAGAGAATATTTTTCTTAGAAAACTTTGTAGACCATCTACAATTTGTAGCTTTATGATCAAAATCATAATAAATAAATTATTCATAAAGAATTCCCTCTGGGAGAACCAAGCTATCTTTTGTTAACAAAGTTACATGTTTTAGGATTATGGCCATAAGCATTACCAGCATAATAATATTCTTAGAAAATATTGATTATACCGAATTGTCTAATTATGTTAAAAGGATGTGAAGATCTCAAAGAATATCTTTTGTGATTTTTGTTATCATTTGACTTCAAATTTGACTTAGATGTGTAGAAATATGGCAAACCAAATCAATAGTCTTTCTTGGTATTTTCTTGAAGGTAAATTCCTTCCCATCAATAGTAAAAAAAAAAATAATCTTTTATTCAAACTTTCTAAAGAACTTTGTCCAACTTTGTATACTATACCACTATAGAGAATGTGTGTGTGTGTGTGTGTGTGTGTGTGTGTGTGTGTGTGTGTGTGTGTGTGTGTGTGTGTGTGTGTGTGTGTGTGTGTGTGTGATATATTTATTTTTTATTATATTAAATTAAATAATTGGTCAATGTGTAGATTAAAAAAGATCATATTTGATTGCAATTGGGCTATGTGTCGAGGTCTTTGAAATAGGTGATGGCTAATCTCTAAACAAAATGTACCAAAGACACACAAAAAAGTCAAACATGATTCTTTTTTTGATTCACGAAAACACATCAAAAAATTTTGAAATTTTTTTTTCCAATCACAATATATATATAGATCATGAAGATCAAATGCTGAAAATTTCAAAAAAATTCATTGTGTTTTGGTTTTTTTGAAATTTAGTCAATGGTGCATTTTGTAGGGAGGATAGTTGCATCCTTTGAAATATGATAAGACCACAATATTGTGATTATTAATAGAAGAATGAAATATAGCCACATAGGAAGGAATGTTACATCAAAAAGACCAAGTTTTGGTCAACACTATCATCAAAGATAAGGTGTACATGTGGAGGGAATGGAAAATAAGAAGTCAATGTGTGGGAAAGGTTAATGGAGGTCCCAAACATATACAAGGTACAATCACCATTGTGACATGGCACACATTGCATACAAACTAAGTAATTACACCAAGCAAGTCACATCAATCTGTAAATGATTTGGAAAGTTGACTAATCGAACAAGAAAGTACATGTTTTACATTTGTGGAAATAATTATGACATCTATATATATATATATATGAAAAAAAAGAGTTGTTAGTAATTTTTATATATGAGATTATTAGGATAATAATGATTTGCAAAGAATTATAAATATTTGTAATTTATATTGAGGATATATATTTATCCATTTTGGATTGATGCAAAATTATTATTCCTGAATATTATATTAGTCTAATATCTTTTATTTTTATTTCTACACAAATTATGAGAACTTGTTGCTATGATGGATTCTTCAATAATAAATAAATTGTTACAATCAAGAGGACTATGATTCATAAATATTCTTCAAAACTATATGGGCCTGCCTACATATATCATGAGAGAGTAACAAATTCTAAATGATTATTACTTGTATTTGCAAAATTTATTGAAAGGTGACGATCTTTCAATAGCTTATTCTATTATGATGGATATCTTACGATGTCTATGTAGATCATGATAGATCATGGTGGATGTTCATATGGTAAGCATTATGAGAATGTGTGTGCACATACCTTACATTTTGAGTACATGGTGAATGTTATGCAATTTATGTTCAAGAGGCCATTACACAGAGTACTTGGTGATTGTCAAATGAGTTGACATCTAGGAGGCCATTACTTACAGTACTCATTGAATATTTTGTAATTTAACATTTGGGAGGCCATTTCTCAAAAGACACCTAGTGAATGTGAAATGAGTTGACAGTCAAATATCAAATGAGTTGATATTCAAGAAACTAGAAAGTCAAATGAGTTGAATTTCAAATGTCAAATGAGTTGACATTTGGCAAATGAGTTGGCATTCAATAAATTGAGAAGTCATATGAGTTGACATTTCAAAAATCATCCTTTTTACATTGAGGTAATATGTTATTTGTATTGTGTATGAATCTTGTTTATCCTCCCTACCTAAGAGGGAGTGTTAATTTTTTGTAGCTTTGGTTGGATTAATATATTAAATATATGAGATATTTATATGTCATTATATTAAATTAAATAATAGCATGAATAGACATGTCCCATGAATAGATATATCTGTCTATTCTTCATCCTATATATTATAAAGATGGATGTCATTTGGAAAGCATATACCTTATTTGACAATGCAATTACATTTGCAGCAATCCCTCAACCTTAATGTAACCCAATAGAATCCTTAGATTATATTTTCATACTTAACATCTCATTCAACATATTAGTATTTTTATCAAACTTTTGACTCTTCTTTGATTGATTTTTGACAATTTCAAGTTCTTACAACTTCTCCTTCAAGCTTTAGAAAATCAACCCTTTTAATTTCTAAATCAATTGTATTTAAATCTATTATCCTCTTAAATTAATCATGTTTCCTTTAAGTATTTTTTTTTCTTTAAAAAAAACAATTGTTATCCCCATTCATTTCCAAAGATATAGTCTCATCTTGAAAGATATAACCTCATCTCATCCTTTTCTTTCAACTTAATTTTAACATTCTTCTTCATTCTTTCTCTTATCAACCATTTTCTCTTTTAAATTTTTTATAATAGTTTAGGACATCAAGGTTTAAAATTATAATCTTATTAGCATGAACACTTTGTAGTAAAATTACCTTAAGATCTTGATTTTCTTTTCTTAGACTCTTGACCACATCTAGGGCTGAAAAAAGTTCTTCAAGACTAGCCACACATTTGTCTTCTTTCATTTCCTGATCAGTAAAAGCAAAAAACATATATGCTATATAATCTTCGAAATTCTATTTGTTAAATCAACACCAAATTTTATATGAAATTTATTTTTAGATTTATCTTTTGTTTTCTTGTTCCTGCACTTCTTACCCATAGCATTCCTTCTATCAAGACTGGAACCCAAGTTGATGAGAACTCTTAATAGAAACCTTTCATATTACTTGTTAGATAACTAGGATCACTAAGAGGATCAGTGAATTAGTGACCTACGATACAATTATTACATCAACAATGTAGCATGTCATAGCCAAGAAGAAAAATGCACATACAATAATTATCGACACTATGTTTATAGTAGAAAATTCCTAAGAAAGAAAACCACTTTTTGGATTTCTTTTATTAAGCCTTTATGAAAAATATTTAAAATGCCCACTCTAAGAAACACCAAACTCCATAATGATTTTAAGAACATCCATTCAAAGGAATACCAACACCCTACTTACTTTAGAAAAAACCCACTTGAAGAAACATCCATCCCCTAGAATTTTGAAGCACCCACTTGAAGAAGGAAAAATTATTTAGAAAGATTTCATGTTTCTATACATCATAGTTGAAATCTTAACATTCATGATATCCTTAATCTCTAATTATTGTACTATAACTCTAATGTCTGCAATATTTCTTTCACATATACCAATTAATGACAAGCATGTCATCACACCAATTTGCACCATTAGATTATGACTCAGATATTGAAGTTTGCATACACAATCTTGTAAGCATATGCTAATACCAAGTATCTTCAATATTTCACATGACCTGTGACAACAAAAATAGATGATACATTTATGAAAATCATTTTCATATTATTCTTGTCCATATAATTGTGTATCAACTATCCTTGACTTATAAAATTCAATGATAGACTTGTTGAGTTGTTGTTTTGCACAATGCTTAATGGCAGGAATCCTTTCAAATTCCTCTCTTGAAAAGCTAATCCAAGGTTCTACGTGATCTTGTGATGTACTAGAATTTGCTCAGTTAAAGATAAATTTGAATGTTCATGAGGAGGCCTTTGCTGGTTCTAAACAATTCAGATAAGATTTGAATATGCTCACTATCTCAAAAAGAATAACCACACAAGAAAGAAATATATTTTTTGTATTTTTTGTTTTTATGATGAATGCAATCTAATAATGCAACTATATGAATTCCTAATTTAACCAAGGGTTTAGTAAAGAAAAAAATGAAGGTAAGGTGATAAGAAATTTAAGCAAATAACATGGAAAGTAAAATCCTAATGGACATAAGCTATAGAAACAACATGTCTACGAGTTAAGCTTTCAAAAAGATCGGTAGGTAACCAATGAAAATAGGAGTAGGGCTTCCTTAATTCCACCGATACAATTGTCAATGGGAATTTAGTAACCATAATATGTTTCACTTTTCATCAAATTGCAAGGTCGCAGAAAGTGCACTCATGCAAGACGAAAAGCTATGCAGGAACAATATGATGATCTCTTCTCAAACTAAGTACGTCAGTGGAATTTGTAGACTCGTAGAAAACACCAAAATTAAAAGATCACACAACCAAATAAAATGCAATAAAACTATTGGCTTAATTACATCCCATGAACATACATCCATAAAATATAACACTTTTAGGAGAGAATCACTACACTCTAAATGCGAGCACCAATAGCATATATTATTGCATCAAAATAATGGTTGCCTTGAATACATATTACATACCCAAATTTATAAGAAATATTCTCCTCAATTTTTGTTGAGAGTGAGAGATATATTTTTGCAATCATATGCTTCTAAACTAATAAAACAAATCTATTTATGTACAAACTAACTATCTAACTAGTGCTAAGTAGGACTTCATCCATATTTATATAATTAGTTGAATGCATGAGCCTTGACATGTCATAAAACAAAGAAAGCATGAGAAAATAAGAAAGAGATGTAAGAAAACTTGCAACAAAGAATATAACCATTTCCACATGCCCCATAATAGATCTGAAATAAATAAAAAATTAAAATCCACATGCAAGAGAATAAACAATATACCCACAAAAATTGTGATACAAGATATACCCTGGGAAACCCTCATTGAGGGAGAAACCCAACCTCCAAAATCATCCATCACCATGTATTATTTATCAAAAACTACCATTGCAATACAACCTCGAAAGCCTTTAAAGCCATAGCCACAACCGAGCAATCTATGTGAACAAGCATGAATCAACACATTCCATGTCATGCTTCTAACCTTCACAAATTCTCCCTTGGCTAACCAGTCAAGCTTTGTCCCACTTGACTCTTTCCCTTTTGCCCTTTTTTCCCTTCTTCTCTCTCACACCAACAACTACCGTTGTGGCTACTAATATAGTAGCAAGTCCCACAAAACCACCAAGTGGTATTACATAAACCATGTACTAAAACCATGTGCTACCTAACCCATTGACCCCGCATTTAATATTAGAAATTTAATTATTTTCCCCAATATTAAATAATTACATGAAATAATATCATGATGTTACAATGCAACTCATCAAGTATATCCCATGGGAATATTTACATGTTGCACGTCCATCTAGATGCAAAATTACATAATAAAATAATATAATATAATATATAACAATATTATGCAATGTGTGCAACACAAATTATCTCAACAATCTCTCACTTGTTGTATACATTGCATAGGGTCAATCTGTAGCCACATAAATGAACAAGGGAACAATCCCTCCTAGCACATCCACCATCATGGATCAAAGTACACAAAGTACTCCATCCTGGTACCTATAACAAAATCAGAGTATCCAACATCTCAAAAATGAATGATCTCACCTCCTATTATGCCATTTCCATTGGACATACATAGAAGCCATCCAAAGAGAAAGCCACCCAACCTATCACATTACAAGTGACCCGCCTCACAATAGGTATATAATAATCATGCTCTAGGGCATGCTTAGAAATAATGTATTCAATCTAAGGATTATTTGTTTTTTCCACTATGAGGTGCATTTAATCTTGTCAACCCAAGGACGTATACTTGAAATGGTTGGCACAGTATGTGCACTAGGTCTCTTAATGAGTCACTATGCTTATGCTGCAGGAAAGTAAAATGCAAGGAAAACAACTTACACTATTGCTGCAGGAAACTAACACACTTAACTCTATGAATATTAGGAATACAATGAAAGACTAACAGATATTCCAACTCAGTTCATCCACTATAACTATTCTCACAGATGTTGTAGGAACATTCACAAAGTATGATGCTACAGGAAGGAACTTACAACTTCTACTTGCACTACTAAAAATGCTTGGAAATAAATCTATACTATCCTAATCTAATCCACCTCCCAAGTGGGCCCCCTTGGTCAGCTCCAACTAAACTACTAACATAGGATAGAAGCCAAAAACTATTTCATTACATTTCAAAAATTCATTACATAGAAACAACACATAGAACTGTAAAAACACAACTCGCTGCAAAAGTTAATAGTCGGTTCTCATAAAATTTCTCTCTCTAACTAAACTAACACACTTGGTCCAATCCCTATATATAAGAGATTGACACGTATTCCAAAATAGAAAACTAAACAACCTAGCTATAAATCCACATGAGGGAAAGAAGGAAAATATCAACTCAAGTCGGGAAGAAGAGATAACAGCTCAAGGCAGGAATAATAAAGTCTAAACAACCACTTACCATAATAATAAATGCAAAGAATGCAGTAAGTCTTCATAGCTCCTCCATACTCATTGTCATGTCCTTTGGTACCGTTATGACTTTTCTCCACTATGGCTATACCTCAATGTTCTTTTCTCCTTGAATGCTATTAGTTGTCTTCAACGTTCATCTTTGAATTCTTCCAATCATCTTCAACTTCATTGCTAACAGGTTAGTTGTAATGCAGAGATAATTGCAAATAAGCATTTTCAAATAAAATTCAAATATAAGAACACACATTTTGATAATTATATGAAATATTGCATCATATATATGATATTGGCAAAAGATGACATACTATCTACCCATAGGTTAATCGATGGTTTAGGTAAACATAAGTTCACAAATGTCTTGATGAAAATGAAACAAAGTGTTTTAAAACTATCATGAAATAGTGGCAATAATTAGCCTCATCATCTATCCCCTGGTAAACTGATGCATGTCCTCAAGCATGGCATTTCCTAGTCAGTGCCCTGAATTTCCCCACTTTTTCCCTTCCTATCCTACTGCTCTTGAAGGTATAATAGAATCCTCATGTTCTTTCCCAAACCTCCCTTATGTTGTTCTCCTATAGCTTGTCAAGTCTTTCAACATTAATGTCATATAAAGGTCACATGAGCATTGGAGGTTGCATAGTGAGTGGGCACCATAATTTGAATCTAGCCTATTTTCCTAGCTCTAGATACTTTGGAGCTTGGTGAAGGGTAGCTTCCAAGTTGATGGGACTATGTGGCTCTAACCTTTTAAGTGACTCGGGTAATTTGGCTCATCTACTTCTAGCACTAGCCATAGCTCTCTAGAAAGAAAAGTAGGGAAAGTTCTCATAATCAGCCTAGGCCTTGGCTCTGGTAGCGAAGATTCTATCCCTTACTCCCTTTTTCTTATCCCCATAAGTTAACCTGAACCAATCCCTAAGAAATTCTCCTGGTTTGTTGCTCTCAACTCTTAATGGTAGGGGTTATGTCCTTTCCTTGTCTCTATAATTATTCAGCTGCCTATCATAGTTTTCTTCATTAGACATCTAGGACATCAAAGCTCTTAAATTTATATCCCCTATATAGAGTAAAGGGTTCCATTGGGAAGGGATAACAATATTATGCACATATAATTCATAGAGCAAATTTTGCTACCAGGACAGCAGAGTCTGATATAAACCATAAAATTCTTGGACTGATTTAAATTCTACATTTATATTCTTAAGGGTTAGCATGATTTGGAATAAGAGAAATTGTTCTTTTAAATAGAGAACATAAATTTGTGGCGGTGGTCTACAGGCAAGTGCTTGATCAGCCAATTTGAGGGCATGATCCATCCTTTGTTTTTGATTCACCAATTGCTCTTTTGAATCTGTAATTTTTGCATTCAGAGACACTATGTCTTTCTTCATTCTTTTCCTCTCCCCTTCCCATAAGGCCTTAGCAAACATATTTTTTCCAAACAACTGAAAAAGGAGTTTCTATAGGGTAATGGAACCATTGTCTTCTTCATGATTTATTTTTCTCTTTCTCTGTTCCCTCCATAATTATTCTACAATATCAATAAACCATGTTGATTTATAGGGAACTAGGGTAGTGTTTGCATAAACTTGTTCAGGAACTATTTCATCCCTATAGCTCAAAGTACCTAGTTGGCCTATTGGGGTATCATTTGGATTTTCATTGACTTTAACGCTACATTCCTCGTTAGGGTTTTTAGGAATGTTTTCAATTTTAGGGTGAGGAGGAGAGTGATTAGGAACAATCTATATAGGGGATTCTTTAGTAGATGGCTTGGATGAGGGGGAAATTTTTCCTCTCATTCTAGGAGTTCTTCTTACAGGGGTTTCTTCTACTATCACAGCCTTCTACCTACCTCTTCCTTTTGGTGTCTCTACTGCAAGAGTAACTACTATAGGACCCTTCTTAGTTCTCTTTGGCCTCATGACTATAGGTTTTGGCTCTTCTTTTACTAGAATAGAGATTTCTTCTTACAATTTTTGCTTTCTCTTTGCTCAGCTAGAGGTAGGTTTCTAGGTTTCTTGAACAGGTGAAGACACAATCTCTTGTACATTTTCTTGCATTAAGTCTTGCACATTTTCTTTCACATTTTTTGCTTCAACCTCTTGAGTGCTTTGCTTAGTAGGTTCATTAGTGGGAACTACATTCTCCTAACTAGGCTATTCATGAAGGGCAGCCTAAGGTTGTAAGGTTTTAGCTTGGACAAATTCCACCCATGACAAGGGAGAAACATCCCTAAGTGACCTTTCTATGAGTAATTTAATTAGGGCATGATGGGTGATGGAATTGTCTTTTCCCTTTTGGGTATTTTCTGCACTAATACACAACATATTGTACAAGAAATTGGGAACATTAATTGGATGATTATGCTTTATACAACTGGGCAATTTAAAATGATGTGCATGTAAATATTAAAATCTTCCTTCGCATGTGAGGTACCTAATAATGTGCATGACCAGCTCATTGTATGGTGGCAGAAGAGATGTTCTTTTACAACCTTGCTTGGTAATACCCATCTGAGGGTCGGCTAGTATGAAAAACTAAGCCCTAGTTGATCTTGCATCATGAGTGTTGGGATAATGTTCTCCTATTATCGGTAACCCAGTTACTTTTGCTATATGTTCTTCTATAGAAACCACTATTAAGCCCCATACAAAAGCTTCCCCTTCATTAAATGTCCTTGTGAATTTTTTGGTTGCTTCTTCATCAAATGCAATCAAACTTAAAAAGTACCCTAACTAGCCACACACATTAAATCTCCTCATAGCCTCTACATCTGAGAGAAAAATGGTATGCTCCATTGGTTCTCACCTGTGCAATTGTCCACCCATTCCACTTTAACACTTTCACTATCTACACTATTTGCACTATTTCCCCCTTACAATTTTAGGCTTCTTTTGTTGTTTTATAGACCATTTTCACATTTCATTTGACATGTAATTAATGTCATAACGATTCATTATGAGCAATAATATGGCTTTAATGAGAGTAAATCATGGAAGTGCGTGAAAATTGTCCAAAAATGGGGTTCATATCACTTAAAATTTAAACACAAGTCACATCATAGCCTGTCAATAAAATTATTCAAAAATAAGGGGTATAACACCTAGACACTTGTGTACTTAAGGAAATATGAAGATTTGGAAAAATCTTTATGAATAAATGCAATCATTAGGTTTTAGTAACCTTCCCTACCCCCTACAAAATATGGACAAGTGTCCACACTTGTCAGACTTAGTACAAGGTATGGAACCAGCATAACGTTGCCATAATATAAAGAATGCAGTATTAAATATAATTAATGAAATCTACGGACTATAAATGAATTATAATTTGAAATCCTTATACCTGTTGATTGATCATCACACATACCAAAAGGTGGTAGAAGGTACATCAGCAGTGATAGCATTCATCAACAAACTCGCAGGGTTTATTGAAAGCATTAGAAAATGATGACATGGAAAGTGGGTGGGTGGAAGGTAAAGAAATGAGATGAGGTGGATGGGGGGAAGGTAAAGAAATGAGATAAAATCAGAAAATGAATGGAGAAATTTGGAACTTTATGTGGCCATAAATTTTTTATTATGACCATGCACAAAGAAATTAGTGTTGAAGAGCAGCAGGCAGAAGGTTGACACCTTCGGCTATAGGAAGAGTTACCTGGTTTGTATTTGAATTTGGCCACAGGAACTACTATAGGAAGTCCTCTTTTGTTTGGGATCATTTATATAACTTGATTTTGTGACCATTGACTAATAATTTAAAAGGCACTGGATCAATGGTAGTTAATTGAATAGCTCCATTATCAAAGACATGACTAACTTCATATGGACCCAGCCATCTTGTCTGCAACTTGCCTAGCATATCCTTAAATCTGAAATCATATAGTAGTGCCCAATCACCAACTTAAAATTGTTTACTAATAATATGGGAGTCATGCCATTGTTTTCTTTGTTTCTATATAATTTCAATACATTCCAAAGTAGCTTTGCGCATTTCATCCAAAGAGTTAAGATGCAAAAGATGTTTTCTTTGTGCTACAAGAAGTTCAATGTCTAACTCCAATGTAGTTCTCAAATTTTTATGTTCAAATTCAATGGGGAGCATTGCTACCTTCCCATATATGAGCTCAAATGGTGTGAATCCTATAGTAGTCTTCCATGTTGTTCTATAGACCCAAACAACTTCTTGTAATCTGTTGGTCCAATCCCTACGATGTAGATGAACTGTTCTTGTTACGATATTCTCCAGCTCATGATTTGTGACCTTTGTTTATCCATTAGCTTGAGGGTGATGAGGACTTGATTTTTGGTGTCTGATGTTATATTGTTTCATTAGTTTTGAGATCAAATTAGAGGTAAATTATGCACCTTGGTCAGTGACTAGCTCTTTGGGTACACAATAGTGAGTAAAAATTTCTTCATACTGAAATTTTGCAACTTTTTCATCACAAGCATGCTTCATAGCTTTAACTTCAACCCATTTTGTTAGGTAATTAGTGCACACAAGAATATAGGATTTCCTATTAGAAGGAGGATCAATTGGACCAATGAAGTCCATGCCCCATTTGTCAAATGGTGTTAATGCCATATGTGGGTTAAGAGGCATTTCATCTATTCTTGTTGGTCAGCCCATCCTTTGACACTTATCACACTTCCATGTATAGTTGGCTGTGTCTTTGTGAAGTGTAGGCCAATAATAACCAATTGTCAAGACTTTCAAGGCTGTTCTTTTTGTTGCAAAGTGTCCTCCACATGGTTCATTATGACATGCATGTAGAATGTCATATGTCTCATCCTCTCTCACACATCTTCTCATAACTTGATCAGGTCTAGTGTAAAACAGGAGATTATCTATCCAAGAGAAATAGAAACTTTTCTCTACAAGCAGCTTATTTTCCTTGTAAGAAAAATGTTCTGGTATTTTATTAGCTACAATCTAATTAGCAATGTTTGCATGCCATGGAGTTTGAACAGCAATATGAAATAAATGCTCATCTAGAAATGCATCATCTACCAGATTAGTGTCAATATCATCATGATGGATTCTTGATAAATAATCAGCTACAACATTGGCTCTTCTAGGCTTATCAACAATAGTAACCATCTTGCTAACCTTGCCTATTATAGAAAGTTTGTTCATGAGATATTTAATTGTTGTATGATCATTATGGACAAACATGGGGTAGCCAGTTATGTAATGCCAAAAATTTTTCAGGACATAAACTATTGCTAGCAATTCTTTTTCTATCACTATGTAGTTTAATTTTGGTCCATGAAGGCTCTTGCTAATATAATATATTGCATTTTCAAGATTTTGAGATTGTTGTGCTAGAACTGCACCTATGGCATAGTTAGAAGCATGTGTGTGTGTGTGTGTGTGTGTGTGTGTGTGTGTGTGTGTGTGTGTGTGTGTGTGTGTGTGTGTGTGTGTGTGTGTGTGTGTAAAACTGGGGTTGTAGTCAAAAGTTTCTTAAACTGCAAGAAGGCTTCATCACATTCGGATGTTCAACTAAATTCAACTTCTTTTATGAGTAATTTATATAAGGGACTAGCTATTTTGCTGAAACCTCTTATAAAATGTCTATAATATCCAACATGACCTTGAAAAGATCTTACATCTTTTGATTTTGTAGGTATGGGCAATGTTTGAATTACCTCTATCTTAGCTGGATCCACTTGTATTCTTGCAACTGATAGGAAATGACCAAGAACCAACCTTCCTACATGAGCATGAAACATTTTTCACTATTAAGTGCCAAATTATGTTCTTGACACCTTACTAAAACCTTTTCAAGATTCATCATTGCTTCCTCAAAAGTGACTCCAAATGTTGTGAAATCATCCATATATATTTCCATACAATCATGTGATATATCAGCAAAGATGCTAATAACAGCTCATTGGAATAGTGCAAGAGCATTACATAGACCAAATGGTAAAATAAAGTATGCAAAATTACCCCATGGGCATGTAAATGTGGTTTTGTCTTGATCTTCAGGAGCAATACTGATTTGATTATAACCACTATACCCATCTAGAAAAGAGAAATACTTCTTTCCAACTAGAGTGTTTAGAACTTGGTCTATAAATGGTGAATGAAAGTGATCCTTTTTGGTGGCCTTGTTCAGTTCTTTGTAAACTACACAAATTCTCCATTTTCCTCCCTTTTTGGGCACTATGACCAGGGGTGACACCCATCTACTGTTAGATGTAGGATAAATAAAATTAGCATCAAGACATTTTTGTAATTTAGTTTTAACTATCTCTATAAGGTTTGGATTTATCCTCCTTTGGGCTTGATGGAGTGGTAGACAGCCTTCATTAATGTATATCCTAAGGGTGCACAATGTAGGACTCAACCCTTTCATATCACTATAGTCCCATGGAAAGGCCTTTTCATGTCTTTGAAGCAACGTTGTTAAATGTTACATCTATATGGGTGTTAATTTGAGATTAACATGGAGATTATGACCTGTAGACAGTTCAATAGTAGTGGTAGACTCTATCATAGCAACTTCAAAGATTGGACTTGCTTCTAATTCACACGGTAAGAGTGGATGAAGAATCTCAATTTCTTTGAGCAAACTAAAACTCTCATCACATTTCTCATATGTGATTAATTCCAACACAAAACTTTTAGATACATCTTTTTCTACCACACAACTGCTAGTAAGGATACTCTAAAGTACTAAATCCTCCTCTTGTAGCTTTAGAAAGGATTGTCTATGCAACATCATGAGTTGTACTTGTACACTAGAAAAGGTGCACTTTTCTAAATCATTCTATCCGAAGTTCTCCATAGATTGGAAAGCTCGAATGTCGACTTAGAGCTCCCTAGTCATGGAGTGCAAGGGGCATACAAATGAGTATATAGGAGCTCTCAGCTGAGCCTTAGAAATACAGCCCTTGCTAGTAAACCAAAAAATGAGAGATTCTTTAGACAAGAGCAAGAGTGCTAGTGTCAAAGAACTCTTAGATCATGCAATGCAAAAATGAAACTAAATTAGGATGAGATGCACAATGCAAGCTATGCTAACAATGAGATGGGAATGTTACAAATCCAACTATTAATCTATGTGATCTAATTATTTGCAAAGGAATCAAAGTTAAACTAAAATGCAACTATGCTAAGAATGCCATATGATCTTATGCTAATGTGATGGAATGAGAGAATGAGACAAGAAATGAGAAGTTCTCCACAAAGCTCCAAAGAAAACTGTTAGAAAACCTGCAGCATAACAATATTCAAATGAGGATGGATCCTTTGAGGGGGAAAGCTCTCTCCCTTTTAAAGATGTATGGATGGTGGAGATCAAGATGAAGATTGTGGATGATCAACGGTGGAATTTGAAAATAGGAGTGATCCATGTGCACACACAAGTCAACCAATAGAATATAAGTTGACTTGTCACATAAGACAAAAAGTCTCACAAGCCTTTTCTTTTAATTGTAAAATAGAAAAAGGTCTTTATGTGTGCACTTTAAGTGGGTTAGAAGAATGGGGTCTTTTATTTAATTAAAAGGGGACATGTTCTTTTAATCAAATAATGAACTTAGGATAGCATAGTCAAACTATAGGTTATAATCAAATAAATTGATTATTAGCAATTTGGTCTAGGTAAATGATTAAATTAATTTAGCCAAAATGCTGAGAAGGGGGCTAATAGTCTAGATGACCATTTTTAGGTGATTACATTTGCCCCTCTTTGACTAATGCGTGATCGATATGGGAACACATTATGTCAAAGAAAATCGAAGCCAAGTAGGCGATGATAGATATAGATATCTGATTCCAAAGAATGAAATGCAGAAATAGATAGCAAGTCCTAAATGCACAGCCTGATAGCGGTAGTACTGAACATTAGGAAGATGATGTTAAGATCCAAAAAGAATTTTAACACCTAGCAAAGCGAACAGATCGAGAGCAAGTGATAAGGTCAAACAAATGCTCCTAAGAAATAGATAGCTGTAACAATCAGCAATAGAGTATTTCTGCCCCCTCGGGATCAAAATTGAAATGAGGTAAGGGGATGCAAAAACTGGCTAGACATGAGAAAAATAGAATAAAGCAATGTCCAAGATGATAGATAGATGATTAGAACCCAAGAATGACTATAAGAAATTGATAAAATGCCCCAGTTTGACTAGAGTTGACCTTGAAGGATATAGCATAAAAATTAGGTCAAATCGAGTAGAAAGAAGATTTAGATGTGAAAAGGTGAATAGAAGTAGATATGAAGCATAGAAATGATGAAGACATGAAGAAATGAAGATGCCCCAGTGATGATTTAAAGATTAGACCTCAAAAGGTCAGCTAACTGCTCAGAAGAAAGTAGAATTTTAAATGACAATTTTGACCATCAAGATGAACTCGAATTTGGATTTCGATCCCGAAAATGAATCTAGGATGTTGAAATTATTTAAGAGGTCAAAACTTCATATAATGTGATGACAAGATAGAAAAGAGATGAAGCGAAAGATTAAGAAGGTGAAAAGACATGAACAAGAAGAAAGTAAAGAAATATATGAAAGGAGTTAGCTGATATGTCCACAAAAAGATGAAGAAAGAGAGCTCTCCCCATATGCAAGAATGCAAGACTAAGCTAGAAAATGAACCTAAAATGCAAGCTAATATGCAAAGTGGTTTACCAGCAAGAAGCGCATAACATTTAAACTCTTAATTTCATCATTGAGCATTTATTAGGGACATCATGAGATCATACAACCATCACTAGTATAACTATGAGGATATGAATATGATCGATATTAGATAGGTATGTGGAAATCCAATCTAAGCATCAAAGAAATGTAAGTCAAGATAACTACACGATTAGATTCCCTAAGTTTAATTTAGCAAGATTACACCTGTATCAAGGCATAAGCGCCAAGATAAACCCTGAGTGTGGTCTTGCAAAATAGTCAAGGATGATACATTTGTAAGTCAACGTGTTGAATAGGACAAGCATGAATGCTTACAACACTATAGACAAACAAAGTATACCCACAAGCAGAAATCAAGAAGACATGCCCCATGCCCCCAGTCTTCTAGTCAATGACATCCTTGAAATACTATTAGGGAGGGAACACATGGAAAATAAATCATCATAGACAGCACACAAAGTAGATAAATGTCAGCATAGCTCAGTCATTTAAGTGTTAAAGTGCGTGTGTGTAAGTCACTTGGCCATTTCTTACAGACTTGATTCTGATAGTGAGAAATATCGCGACATCGAAGACCATAGGTAAACTATCTGTAAAGTGTTGAAGAACACTTGATGTCAAGGTGGGGGAAGTGTTGAGAAACACTATTTTGTGAGTTGTCAAAGAAACCCTAATGCACAAGAATACCTCAAAAGGCTAAGCAGCTATGCCCCTGTGACAAGGACAAGAAACAATTCCAAGCTAGGAAATGTGTAGCAAAATAGGTGATTGAGACTGATAGACATAGGTGTGAGGGTTTCAAGTAGCGCCTATTTCCAAGTTTTCACCACTTGACAGATTTTTTCAAGACTTTTTTCAATTTTTTTTTTTTTGTGTGTGATACATCAAAGTGAGGTTTTCACTAAGATGGTCATTTTTTCAAGACATGTTTTGATCTTTAAGATTTTTTCAGGCTCATAGATATATACAAGATAGCTGAGCAGCAAGCTTCTAAGCATAGAACTTCTTCAAGTGTAGGATGTTGATAGGTTCCGCAAGTTCTTCGCCTTCTGAAGTAGACAACTGGTAAGCACCAGACCCAAATGTTGCTGTGATAATGTAAGGACCCAACCAATTAGGTTCAAATTTCCCTTTCTGTTCTCGATTTTGCTGATTTTTGGGATTCTCTCTAAGCACGAGTTCACCAACTTGGAACTCACGGGGGTGTACCTTTTTGTTATATTGTGTAGACATGCGCTTCTGATAGGCTCTCATGTGATCAAAAGCAGCCTTGCGCTGTTCATCCAGAGTCTCTAATTCCTGTATTCTCATAGCTCTATGATCTTCATCGGTTATTAACCCATGTAAGGAGACATGCAAAGAAGGTATCTCGACTTCTAATGGGAGAACAGCCTCAGAGCCATAGACTAGAGAAAAGGGTGTAGCCCCTGTAGGAGTACGAATAGAGGTTCTATAGGCCCAAAGTGCCAGATTTATTTGCAAGTGCCAATCTTTCCCAGACTTGTGAACTGTGCGGTGTAGGATTTTCAGTAGTGTTTTATTAGAGGCCTCAGCTTGGCCATTCCCTTGGGGATAGTAAATGGAAGACCAGTGTTGCTTAATTCAAAACTTTTTGCACAGCTATTTTAAGTCCTTATTTTTGAACTGTCCTCCATTATCCGTAACAATAGAGGATGGGATACCATATTGGCAAATGATGTGATTCAGTATAAACAGGGCAACATGTTTGCCTGTAGTAGCAGATAATGGTACAGCTTCAACCCATTTAGTGAAATACTTCGTTGTTGTGATGATGAATTTATGACCGCTGGATGAGCTTGGATGAATCTTTCCTACCAAGTCAAAGGCCCATTGCTGAAATGGCCAGTATGTCACAGAAGGGATTAATTCTCGCCCAGGAGCATGTATCAAGTTACCATGGAGCTGACATTTCTGATAGGACTTTGCATAGCGCACAGCATCAGCTTGCATGGTGGGCCAGTAATAACCCGTCCTAAGCAGTTTTCGGGCAAGTGCAAGGCCATTAGAATGCGCCCCACAAATGCCATCGTGGACTTCGGCAAGTGCCTTCTCAGACTCTTCTAGCTCTAAACACCTAAGCAACGTTCCGTCTAGACCCCTCCTATACAAGTCACCAGAGACCAAAGTGTAGTGTGAAGCATTACGAAGGAGTTGGCATTTTTGGTTGCGCGTAAGGGTTTCGAGAATAACCTGATCACGTAGGTAGGATAAAATAGCCGCATAGCGGGAGGAATCGTGACCCACAATAGTGTAGATCACCTGGTTATCTGAAGAATCATAGGCTGGATGACACAATTCTTCCACCAGGAACTCAAATCACAATTCATGTTCTTGTAATTGGAGGATAGATGCTAAGGTGGCCATAGCATCAGCAGCCTTGTTTTCTGCTCTAGGAATTTGTTGGAATGTTACAAAGGTAAAATAATTCCTTAGAGCATCTATCAACTTTTTATAAGGGATCAATTTATCATCCTTTTTTTGATATTCATTATTCACTTGGTTCACAACCAGTTGAGAATCCCCATAGATGTGTAGCTCAGTTATTCGCCATTCAAGGGCCATTTTGATCCCATTTGTTAATGCTTCATACTCTGCAATATTGTTTGTACATGGGAACAATAATTTGTAGGACTTTGGGATCGTATAACCATGAGCGGAAACAAACAACACCCCTGCTCCTGCTCCATTCTGTGTATGGGATCCATCAAAAAACATTTTCCATGTTCTGTCAGTAATGTTCATGATTGAGGCATCTAGAAACTCAATTTGCAGAGGTGCTACATCTTCAAGTGGGAAGTCAGCCAACTGGTCAGCTATGGCCTATCCTTTGATTGCCTTACGTTCAACATACTGAATGTCAAATTCAGAAAGAATCATCATCCATTTAGCAAGGCGACCAGTAAGTGCAGCTTTACTTAATAAATATTTCAAAGGGTCTATCTTGGCAATCGAGTGAACTGTATGGGCCAACATATAATGCTGAAGTTTTTGGGAGGCAAAAACTATAGCAAGGCATGCCTTCTCTATAAACAAATCTTAGATCAAATCAAAGGCTACTTGGCAAAATCGCCAGTTTTGATGCCACCCATTCTGGGAAAACCTTTGATTCTGTACATTTCAGCTACAAATTCTTCTCTAGGAGCACTCTTAGCCCAAAGTGATGAGACGGGTAAAGAAAGAGCCATATACTATATCAGTTCAACATACTGAATGTCAAATTCAGAAAGAATCATCATCCATTTAGCAAGGCAACTAGTAAGTGCAGCTTTACTTAATAAATATTTCAAAGGATCTATCTTGGCAATCAAGTGAACTGTATGGGCCAACATATAATGCCAAAGTTTTTGGGAGGCAAAAACTATAGCAAGGCATGCCTTTTCTATACTTGTATAATTTAGTTCATAAGCCACCAAAGTTTGACTAATATAGTATATGGCTCTTTCTTTACCCGTCTCATCACTTTGGGCTAAGAGTGCTCCTAGAGAAGAATTTGTAGCTAAAATGTACAGAATCAAAGGTTTTCCCAGAATGGGTGGCATCAAAACTGGCGATTTTGCCAAGTAGCCTTTGATTTGATCTAAGCTTTGTTGACAGTCACTGTTCCAAATATGGGTAGATCCTTTATGCAGATTTTTATTGAAAGGTTGAGCCTTATCAGCTAATTGAGAGATAAATCTTCTTATGGATTGTAGCCGTCCTTGCAGACCTCTAAGCTGACTGATAGTCTTTGGTGGAGGCATATCCATGATAGCTTGGACCTTTTCAGGGTCAACCTCAATGCTTTTTGCTGAGATGATATAACCTAGCAATTTTCCAAAAGTGACACCAAAGGCACATTTTTTTGGATTCAACCTAAGTTGGAATTGTTCCATACGGTCCAATATCAAACTAAGGTCTTAGAGATGTGTGTCTCATTTCTTTGATTTTGCCAGTGTTCCATCAACATAGTCTTCCATGTTTTTATGCATCATATCATGAAAGATGGTTGTCATTGCTCTTTGATATGTAGTGCCAGCATTTTTGAGCCCAAAAGGCATGACATTCCAGCAAAAGGTACCCCATGCACATGTAAAGGCTATCTTTTCTTGGTCTGTTGGAGCTATCTTTATTTGGTTGTACCCAGAAAATCCATCCATGAGTGAGTACATCTCATAACCCGCAGTCATGTCCACTATCATATCGATGTTTGGTAGTGAAAAGTCATCCTTGGGGCACGCTTTATTGAGGTCTCTAAAATCAGTACAGACTCGTATGGATTTGTCATGCTTGGAGACAGGTACAATGTTGGAAATCCACTCAGCATAATCAATGGCCCTAATGAAGTTTGCATTCAATAGTTTTTCTAACTCTATCTTGACCAGTAGAGCCACATGTGGATGCATTTTTCTTAACTTCTGTTTGACAGGCTTGACATCTGGTGAAATTGATAAGTGATGCATGATGAGATCTGTATCAATCCCTGGCATGTCAAAGTATGTCCATGCGAAGTTGACCTTCTTGTCTTGAAAGAACTGAGCAAACTGTGTCTTTTCTTTGTCTGACAAAGATTGAGCTACATGGATAATCTGAGGACATTCTTCTGTTCCCAAGTTGATAGGCTATGTAGGTTCGACTAGAACTGAAGATCTATCCTAGAAATAGCTTGGCAGACTACCAAGTACCTCATTCGTAGGTGCCTCAGAGAGGTTTTCACCATTAGATACGTCTTTATTTTTACTTTTTTGAGGGCCAGACACCGACACAATGTGGTTTTTGCCGTCTGATCGCTTATTTTTTCTTTTAATTTTTTGACTGAGGTACTTGATATCCGATTCTGTCATGTTAACCACGGGTTCACTATTGGAAGAAATAACAGGTTCAATTGCGTTTAGATAACAAGCGATCTCATAGTCATTTTGGAAAGACCGTATTTCAGGTTTTTGATTTTGGATAGACCAATCTATGAGATCTGGGTAAATTAGCGAGAGTAAGGGAGAAGTTTCAATGTGATTGATATGGAAGGAGTCATCTCTGGTGACCTGTGAAGTTGAGCCTATAGAAAATGTCGCAAAAGAGTCCAGCTCAGGAATAGTCCTAGAGGAACTAGCGTGATCCATTGAGACATGTTGTGAATCAAACTCATCTGACCCCATACTAGACCGTTCGACTATATCGGGTCGAGTTGCATAGGCATGAATGACATCCACCCCTAGCTCGCAAGATGCATCAGAGAGCCTTTCCTACTCATACTCATGAGAATCTGTACTTTGACCCCTATTTATGAGATGAGCAATATTCTGCCTAATTCGTCCTCTATTTATGTCCTCAGAAGTAGACCCTTCTTGTTCCTGTTGTTGGGAGGTAGAAGCTTCTTCATTATTAGCAGTAACTATGTCTTCTCCCCAAAGGAGGGAAATGAGAGGAACAAAGTCTTCGTCTTGTGCAGTAGTAGCAATTACGGGAGAGTCATCATCCTCCGATTCACTAGACATGAGTAATCTTTGACTACAGTTTGGTGTATTATTGTCTAGCCCAAAGCCTAGACCAGCGGTGTCTCGAGCATCATGGCCTTGAGTGTGACTTAAAGGTTCAACTAGAGCATTCTTACAACCAGTTAAGGACCCGTGGCCCTGCTAGCCCATTTTTGTCAAAAATTTATAGCCTTTTCCATATTTTTTGGGAGAAATAGGGGTGGTCATTGTAACCTCCTCATCTTCCTCTTCTCTATAGATCCAGTCCCTAATGGCTTGTTCTTCCTTCTCTACTTCCAGTGGTATGGAAGATTGCACAAAAGTGCCAAAAAGTGTCATAGCAGAAGTAGAAGACTTCTTTGCAATAGTTGGTTTCCCATAAGACCGAGGGGAAATTGGTAAGGCAGCAATAGAATCTAAAGTATACTCGCCCATACCAAGGCTCATCATTTTCATTTTTTTTTCACATTCTGTGAAAGATGGTGCTAGCTCATGAGAAGAGCGATTGTGTGGGACTAGCGTTTCGGCAGCAAATAATGTGTTGATAGACATGGAGTTGTCGCCGGGGACAACTACTTCAGTACCATTAAAAGGGAACTTAATGCACTGATGGTATGTAGAGGGTACTGCTTGCATATCGTGAATCCATGGTCGTCCCAACAACAAGTTGTATGCAAGTGGTATGTCTAAGACTTGGAAAACGACATTCTTCTCAACTAGACCAACTCTGATTGGTAGTACAATTAGACCTTTAGAAGGCCTTTCAACCTCATCATAGGCCTTTATAGTGATCTTGCGCTTAGGATCGATGGAAAATTTAGACATGCCCAATTGTTGGATTACATTGAACGAAATGATATTTAACCCTGCACCATTGTCTATCAGGACTCGACGGACGCGGGTACGAAATATTTGAACTTCAATATGAAGAGCAAGGTTATGGGGATGACTGAGAGCTCGGTCATCTTCTTTAGAAAAGGTGAGATAGTGAGGCGAGGAGATGTGGTTAACCATAGCTTGGAATTGTTCCGCATCAATATATGTGGGAACATTGGCAATACGTAAAGCTTTCTCAAGGATATCCCTGTGCAAAGGAGATAATTCTAGCAATTCAAAAATGGAGATTTGTGCTTGCGTGCGTTGCAGTTGGCTAACAAGATCATAGTTGGAGATTTTGGAAGTAATTGGTTGTTTAGACGATGAAGCATTTTTAGGATCATTAGCAACTTTTAGGACAACCTTAGATTGCCGCCTAGTGACAGCGTTGAGTGGTTCACCTTGAGAAGATGAAGACTCAGCCACCCAGAGTACCACCTTGGATCTAGTATCAGTATGATTTTGAGGAGTGGATCGTGTCCTTAAGACCACTTTTGGTCGTTCATCTTCAGCATCATAATTTGGCCAGTTTTCATTGTTGGAGCTTGTCATACATACGTATTCAATGGGCTCAAGCATGCTTATAACATTATCAGTGTCAGCATAAGCATAACTGATTTTGGCGTCATGATTCTTTTTGGCAACTACCCTTGAGGTCTCACCCTTTTCATATTCAGGTAATGGTTCTTGGAAAGCCTTATGATTAGTATTCTTAACAAGGCCAATTGTAACAACTTTTCTAGCTTCAATGAGGTCTTGAATTACATCTTTGAGTTTGAATCAATTCTCTGTGTTATGTCCCTTACTTCGGTGATAGCTGCAAGTATGATCTTCTCTCCACCATGGAGGTCTAACGAGTGGATCGTAAGGATGTGAGTTGTCTGGCAAGGTGACCAATTTGTTTGCAATTAAGGTTTTTAAAACCACTTCATAAGGTTCGACCATAGGTGTGTAAACACATCGCTTCTTTGCAAATTTAGAGCCTTTGTCAAAGGTTTGTGGTTTCGAACCTTCTTGTTGCTTTGCTGCATAGATGGCATTGGAAAGGTTAAATGCAGGTTCCTTAGTCTTAGGAGTGTCCACTACTCCGTCATTGACAACATACTTGTTTTTGTTCCAAGGTTTGCCTTTGTCTTTACTGTTCCCATTGTTAATTCTATCCTTGTTTATGGTAATATCACCTTTTTTGATAGCAACATCCTCAATGCGATATGCACTTTCTACCATGGCATTGAAGGATGTGAATAACTATTTGCTTAGATCAAAGTATAATTCAGGTACAAGCGTGTTGACAAAGATGTCAATTTTTTCAGCCTCGGGCACTTGCCGAGGATACTGAGAGTATAAAGATCTCCATCGTTGAAGGTATATTGCAAAAGACTCTCCTGGTCTTTGTTTGATGTTGCATAAGTCTAGCACTGTCACAGGATGTTGAATGTTGTACGAATATTGCTGGATGAAACGTTGCGCAAGTTCGTCAAATGTTTTAAGAGGAGGACTCAATTTTGTGAACCACTCCATAGCTTGTCCTCTTAGACTTCTAGGGAACAAACGCATAAGAAAGGTGTCTTCATGCATAAAGTCCATGCTAATAGCATAGAAATGTCTCACATGGTTGTGAGGGTCACCATTTCCATCGTATTTGTCATACTTAGGAACCTCTATATCCTTAGGAAATGGTAGCATGTATAGACCCCTATCAAATGGAAGAACGCAAATTGATTCAACGAATGATGTCTTAGGTGGCTCTTTTGAAGTTTGCAGTTGTGTAAATTGTTTTCTTAGTTCTTGTATTTCTTCCCTTAAGATTTCAGCCTCAGTGGGCTCTTGTTTTGGGATAATATGTTCAACATTAAAACCTTGAGGGAGTTTCCATCCCCTAGTTGCCATGTATCGGAAGTATTGGTCTCCATTTTCCTCTAAAGCTCTGAGCATTAGTTTTTGGGCGAAGCCATCTTGTTGAAATTTGATCACATCTTCGCTAGTTACTTCTTCATCACTATCATGATGAGATGGTTTAGGTGAAGGACATGCGCCAGTGGCAGCTCTAGGAGTCCTTGGAGGTGTGTGATTACCATCATTATTTTCAAAGGGATTTCGAGGACAAGTTCCTTTATATCCTTCGTAGCGTGCCTGATTGTCAGTTTCAGCTTGTTGATTTTCTCTATCCGTAGCGTATATAGCCTCCAAAGTCTTTTGGGTTTCACGTGCTTGTTCTTCTAAGCGACATTTAATTTCATCGAGATGCACCATAGTGACTATACCACTCGTACCCTCAGGTGTCTCAAAGGGTGTACCAAATGGATTTTCAAAACTATAAAGTGGGTTGTGCCGAATGTTAGTTGTTTGTGTTTGATCAAATTCGAGGTTTTTATCACAAGGTTGTTTGCAAGGACGTTTGGGTGGTGTTTCCAATTGTTTGAAAATGAAAGGCGTGTGGCTACCATTACCACCTTGATATCTAGTTGTGATCGGCATGTAAAGAATTGTCTTTGTTTAGTAGGACAAGAAGAGCGAGCCGAATTTGAAGCTTTTACGATCAGGACTAGTCACTTGTTAAAACGTGATTAGATGGCTTGTCAAACAGTGCTCAAGATCTTACAGCACGGGTGACTCGAGCCGAGCAGACGAGCGAGAAGCTCAATAGTGGATAGCTTAGAAAAATAATAGCTGAATTTTGACAAATGATTTATCAAGACATTTCAAGACTTACATTCGACGGACTAAACCCATCTTTTCAACTTTGGATGAATTCTTCACACACTGATACGTGACCAGGATCAAGGGTGACTAGCGTGACACTCCTTAGACCAAACAAATCCGACGGCAAACTCTATTTTTGACCCAAAATGACTCTGGGTGATACTTTCTCAAAAGGAGGGCGACATAAGTTCAGCAAATAATGTTGTGCGATAGAATTTCAAGAGTAGTGCGATACTTTTTGTTCAGGCGACAGATATTTATACCAAGTGCGACGGAATATTAGACACAGTGCGACATAATTTACTACTGACGTGCGACATAATTTTTGAAAAAAATGTCGCGCGATATTTCTCGTCAAAGCGTGTGACAGATTGCCAGTTTTGTGTAAAAAAAGTCAATTTTTTGGTTTGGAGTTCGTTTCAATTTGTCAATCAGACAGTCGTTTCAATCAGACAGCGTTTCGTCTCAGCTTGTATCAGTAAACAGCAAGGTTTGCAAACAGTAAGTGTTGTAACATGTCTTCAAAACAATTGATCAAGGGTAAAAACAACCTTATCAATACGCACTTGGGATATCAAAATAGCCTTTCTAACAACTCTTTATCGGAATGTTTATGTTGCAAGAATGTTAACACTGGTCAAAACATTGAAAACAATAGCCAAGCAATCTACCTTAGAGTCACGGTTCATTACTCAACAACTTAGCCCACGATTGATGCTCCTTCGCCTCACACCAAGTGGTTGCCCACAAGAGATATTGGCTTTGTCATGGAAGTGCCATAAGCACAACCAAGGGAACACATATGGTGAGTGTAAATCTTGGGGTGATCTGGGTAGTCCACTAGGATCTATCCTTGCACCAAGAAGTTGAGCGGCTAAAAAATGGTAGTTACTAACTTAGAGTTTTTAGATTGGGCTTTCGTTCATAGTGTTCCTCTTGCTCCCAATTATGGGACACCTCACCTTGCAATGAGTAACCTATCTCGCGATCACAAGAGTACCTTAAGCATTCTTGCCTAGTGATCTCCCTATGGTCGAAATCCCATAAGCGATCACACTAGGTGAAGACAAACACTACGTCTACCAAAGATTTGTGTCCTTGGTAGGCTTGAGTTTATAGTGGGTTGGAAGAGCCAGGTAATTGACTTGTCCCCACTTGGGTCGTCCCTCTTAGGTTGTCCGAGAGCAGGCCCTCTAAAGGATCTTAACTATACAAAGTGGATCAACTTTCGGAGGTCAAGATTTCTGATTCACCGCAAGGGTGAAGAGCATACTCTCCTATTCCAATTGTTTTCTCCCAAACACGCCAGGAAGATTCAGTTACCCTTTGTTTTTGAAACCAAATGGCAAGTTAATATTTCTAATTCACCACAAGGGTGAAGAGCATACTCTCCTATTACCAAAAGATTCCAATCACAAGTTATATGTGCCTATAAAAAATGAACAATTTATTCAATGCCGCACATGGAAACAAAAAATAAAGCAAGTTTGGGTTTTTATGCTTTGGACAGCCCTACAAACAATGTTAGTAGCCCTTGTGCATTTGAAGCTTTGACATGCGTTCTTTTTGTATGCAAGGTTTCGATATTTTCTTCACAAAAAAGGAAACCTGCAATCACAACTCGTTAGCCCATAAGTTAGCACAAAATAATCATAAAAACCGTGAATTAAACCTCTGTAAAACAGTTTAGAAATCTATTTAAAGATGACAGCAAGCTAGCTACGAAGAAATTTGATCAAATTCCTCAAGGAACGAGCAAAAAAATATCAGGCGATACTTTTTGCTGAACAAAAGTCGCGCGATACTTCGCAGTATAAGAGGGCGACAATTTTTGTTTAGGCGACAGTTTTACTTTATCCGTGTGACATAATGATGCACAGAGGGCGACAATATACAAGCTACAAGCATGACACTATTTCCAAAAAAAGTGTCACACGACAGTACTGTGAACTGTCGCGCGATACTAGAAAAATGTCGCCCAATACTGCGACTGTAAAAAAAAAAAAAAAAATACAGAGCAATACGAAAAACGTGAGCAAAAACAAGAAAAAGAAGAAGTTCTCCACAAAGCTCCAAAGAAACCTATTAGAAAACCTACAGCATAACAATATTCAAATGAGGATGGATCCTTTGAGGGGGAAAGCTCTCTCCCTTTTAAAGATGTATGGACGGTGGAGATCAAGATGAAGATGGTGGATGATCAACGGTGGAATTTGAAAATAGGAGTGATCCATGTGCACACACAAGTCAACCAATAGAATATAAGTTGACTTGTCACATAAGACAAAAAGTCTCACAAGCCTTTTCTTTTAATTGTAAAATAGAAAAAGGTCTTTATGTGTGCACTTTAAGTGGGTTAGAAGAATGGGGTCTTTTATTTAATTAAAAGGGGACATGTTCTTTTAATCAAATAATGAACTTAGGATAGCATAGTCAAACTATAGGTTATAATCAAATAAATTGATTATTAGCAATTTGGTCTAGGTAAATGATTAAATTAATTTAGCCAAAATGTTGAGAAGGGGGCTAATAGTCTAGATGACCATTTTTAGGTGATTACAGTACTATAGAATTTAACTCTTCTTCTTCATTCCCTAAATCTGGCCAAACAAATGTGCTCAAATCTAGTAATGGTTGTGCTGGAGGATATAAATCAAATTTCTTTTTTTCTTGGTCATTTGATATGATCATATTCCCTAATCTACAACTTATATTTGAATCAGCAATGGCTAACCATAGTCGACCTAGGATGACAAGGTAACTAGATAGATTAACTTTGGGGGATAGAATTATGAAGTCTGTAGGATACTCTAGAGAATCTAAGGTTACAACTATGTTTTCTATCATCCCATCAAGGGTGACAATAGAACTATCTGCAAGTTGCAAAATCGTTGGAATAGCCCTTAATCCTTCTATTTTCAACTTCTTCATAATGTCCTAGGTCATGACATTTATAGCAACACCAAGATCTATTAAAGCATTCTTAACATACTGACCATTTATATTGACATTCACTACTAGACTAACTGGATCAGAATATTTTGGTGTGATCAATTTTCCTAACATAATGTTAGCCAATTGTCCCACAACATGAACTGTGGTGGGGTCCTTTTTCTTCCTTCCAAGCTTCTTCAGGCAAGCATCTCTAATGGCTTTTCCATAGATTGGAACATCTTTAATGGCTTGGAATAGGGGTATTTGGACATGTATGTTCTTCAACTAATCAACAATATCAACAGGTTGTTCCTTTTCTTGTATAGGTTTGCTTTGTATAAACTTTTTTGGAAAAGGAGGTTCCATTGCTAGTTGAGCTTTGCTTGACATGGTGACATTGGTTGGGTCAACCGTTTTAGCAACTGAAGGTTCTTGTGCTGCAGGAGGATCTGGTATTTCAATTATAAGAGGTAGTTTAGGCACTGGTAAAGTTGTACCACATCTTAGATGTATATTTGCAACACTCAGAGCATAAGCAGGATATTGTTGGGCATTAGCAATATACATGGGTTGTTATGGTTGTTGGCTATTTGAATTTGGCTGAGGTTGTGTAGGTAGGTGTGTCTACTTTTGAGGTCTAGGATTTGCAAGTGGTGGCATTAGAGTAGGTTGTTGAACTGGAGGTGGTAATTGTGGAGTATTGGTATTTTGGTTAGGCCACTGTTGAGATCCCCTCCCTTGGTTTGTAGACTGCCAATTCCCTTGGGGTGGTTGTCATTGGTTCTGTTGGTTTTGCTAGTAGTTTTGTTGGTTTTGCCATTGGTTATTCTATTGGTTGGGTGAGGGTGGTTTGGAATTCTGAGGCCATTGGGGTTGTTGTAGATTGTTTTGTCCATCATTATTCCAATTAGGTTGATAATGTGGAGGACCTTGGGGATTATGGTTTTTCCATTGATTACCATATGCATTTGAATTTTGCAAAGGGTCCTGAGGCATACCTTGACATTGGGCCCATGGTCGGCATTGAGCAACAAAAAATAGTTGCTTATCATCTCCATCTATCTTGAGGTACTCAATTGGAAGATGATGGTTCTCCATGCTTCCAACCAATTTACATTGGCAATCCTTCTTTTGCTTTCAGCAATGAGGGCAATATTCAACTAGTTGTAACTCAAATTCTACATACTTTTTCTTTGCAATCATTTTGTCAAGATGTGTAGCGACATCATTGATGATGTCCTATTTGAAATTTGACAATAGGCTTGATATCTCGAGCTTTGAAATCCCTTAGCTGATTCCTTTAGTGACTATGGAATGAGGTCCTCAACATTTCTTTATGGTTGACCTTGAATAGTTTTGACAAATCTTCTTGAGGTCATCCCAGGAAGCTTAATATACATCACCACCAGTCATCAGGTCTAGTGCAGAGAATGTAGTAAGTCTTCATAGCTCCTCCATACTCATTGGCATGTCCTTTGGTACCATTATGACTTTTCTCCACCATGGCTACACCTCAACATTCTTTTCTCCTTGAATGCTATTGGTTGTCTTCAACATTCATCTTCGAATTCTTCCAATCATCTTTAGCTTCATTGCTAATAGGTTAGTTATAATGTAGAGATAATTGCAAATAAGCATTTTCAAATTAAATTCAAATATAAGAACACACATTTTGATAATTATATGAAATATTGCATCATATATATGATATTGGCAAAAGATGACATATTATCTACCCATAGGTTAATCGTTGGTTTAGGTAAACATAAGTTCACAAATGTCTTAATGAAAATGAAACAGAGTATTAACAAAGTTTTTTAAAACTATCATGAAATAGAGGTAATAATTAGCCTCATCAAGAAGATCATAAAATTTTGTACCAACTAAAATGTCAAGCACAAAATAAACTTGATCCAAAGGTAATAATATGTATCCGTAGTTGTCAAAATACCCATAGCTGAAATAGCACCCATAGAAAGTGTCAAACCCATCCAACTATCCATACCTCCAAAGGTATACCAACTGAATCTCACATCATCAACATATCCAATCTACAACCTACAATCACAAGTCTCAAGAGAAATACCTACCACATATATACCAAGAAGCTCCCACTGCAAAAGATAATGTCAAATCTATAACCAATCCACTCACAACATCTCAAAGAAGTGAATCCATGTATTATCAAGGACATCCACAATACATAAACCAATAACCTTCAAGAAAAACTATCATAACAAGTCTCCAACACTCTCCCAAGTTCTCCACAACCAATAGAGGAAAGAGATAAAGGAATAACCATGTCATCTCTCACATGACATACATGAACAAAAACTAGTGATCACAATCTCTCAAATCTAATGTAAGTGAAACTAAACATCCTAGAAGATAACCAAGACCAAAGAGAAACCATGCAAATCATAACCTATATCATGTCTTTCTACACACACCTCTAGATGTAAACTGTGCAAGTATGATCTCCTCCATAAAACCCCAACAAGAAACCTCAACAACACCCAAACCATATCATGTAACTAATCATGGATGTAAGCCTCTCACAAGAAGATCAAACTCATAAACTATTCCTAATTCAAGGAATAACCATTCCTAATCCAAGGAATATGCCCAATATAAAACCATCTCCAAAACTCAACCAGCATAACAACCTATGAAAATGGAGATAATCAATGCTAAACCATCTCTCAAATGAACCCTCTAGAACTAACTCATGTATTGTAGCTCAAGATCCATATCCATGAAAGACAAACATAAATAAAATACACTTGAGAAAAATATGGGCTATACCTCTCAAGTAGTAAACTGCCAAGTAGACCAAGAGTGGGGAATGAGAATGCTCATCAAGATATCCGAGTCTCCAACCAAGACTCATCTAAGAAAAATTTCCTCTCAAGTCCATATCAGGTGTTTGGCCCTCAGACTTCTTCCTAAAACCATCAACCATCCCAACAAATACTTCTCTAATCCAAGAGAAATTAGCATCACCACCATCTTTAAGTATCCATGAGCACCTATAAACAATCAATCTATGTCAGCTCCAAATGCAACATAGCAATATAATGAAGTATCCTACTTATGATCAATGTACCCAATACTAAGAACCTAAACCAAGATCATTGTCAAAGTTCCAACCATGGCCTCAGGAACAGAAACATGACAACATGATATAAACCATCTCAACCCAAGAGATAACATGCTTCATTACTATAACATGTCACAACTCTAAACATGTATCAAGAGTATATCGTGACATAATAATGAAACTATCCTCACACTAAGGATAACATGCCAAATAAAAGTATAAACCACACCTTTATTAAGAACCCCATAATTCCTCAAGATGCAACCATCTCCACACACTATGAAGAAAACCATCTTCACATACGATGAAGAACCATCTCCACACACCATGAAGATAACCAAGAACTCCATGAGTCCTCAAGATCTAACCATCTTCACACACCGTGAAGATAACAAGTGCACCATGAAAATGTCAAAGACACTTCTACAGCAACAGGATCTAAGACAAACCTCCAACATCTGCAAACACTCAATAAGTATGTCAATGCTAGAAATAAACTTCCACTCAATTGTGGTACTAAGTCATCCATGAAATCATAACATACATCTCCTACATGAATATCTTCCAGGTCTACACTCACACAACCAAAGTGTCAGTACCAAGCGAAACCAAGATCTCCAAACCAAGAAGATGCAAACCAAACCAGGAACTAATCCTGCATTGTCACCCCATCACTATCACAAGCTCCAACTAAACTGTGTATCCAAGCTATCCATGACATCATGATGAAAAACCATCCTCAAACCATGAGAATCAACCAAGGCATCAAACCATCAAAGAACTCAAAGTGCACATCATGAGGTCCTCAAAAGAAACCAAATAACCATGATACTCAACCAAAAAGATATACCACCATAACCAAATTAGGAATCCAAACTAATGAACATCAAGGATGTACCTATATATTCAATCATTTCATGCCAAAATCTATGGCACCATGATCACATCCATGAACCGAGAAACTAACTCTCAATATGTCAAACCTGTCAGCATAAAATAGTCAACCACAATCCTCCACCATGACTATACCTAGTAACACTATCTCATCCCTTCTACATGAAGAAAAAATTAGCAAATCATGTGACTTAGGGCATAGACAACCCAAACCCAAGCCACTAATATGAATATGCATCAATAATGAAAGATCAACGGGCAAAGACAACCTATAACCAAACCATAAATGCAACCTATAAGTATAGATCGCTTATAACACTACGTAACTTGTAGACCCAACAAGTCATCATACATATTCAAATCAAATATTGATAACCATATCATCATGAGACTAATCTGAAGTATGAACTGAGTTTACAATGACATCAAATCCAAATCTCCAAAATATACAATGTCATAAACTCACAATGCTACCATAGCCAATATATATCATAAACTATTCAAATTAATATATCACCAAATAAATCATGCCAAACCTACACCAAATTTGAACCAATGTGTAGAGCTCTCCAAGAGCTTTCCATTGACTATGTGAAGTCCATAATCTGACTCTGTATGCCCAATTTATGCCCTAATATGTGCTTAAAATAAATAACATCTAACTTTCAAGCTCTTAAAATCTGAACAAATGTCAAAATCATAGAACCAAACCTACACCATGTTGTAGTGCTCTAAACTAGCTTTCCAACACCTATAAAAAGTCTAAAATCTGATATCCCAAGAGAAAGTTATGGTCATTTTACTAAGACAATCTTTTTACCATTTTCATTGCAATTTTTTTTGTGATGAAAATTCTAACAGGATTAAATTTGATAGCCATCACGAGCTGAAATTTTAAAAAACTCTTTCATTTTATTTGAACATGGCCAAACTAGGGCATATTATATATCAAAATTTATGGAAACGTCGACCCGAATCCAATGGTGAGGTCTATTTTTACCTAGGAGTTTATTTCTGCAAGCTCTCCCTAAAACCCTCTTTTAAATGAAACATCCAAAAAATCCTTTTGTCCAACTATTTCACATGCCCAAATTCTACCAACATCCCATCATTACAACAAACCCAAAACCCTCACATCTGCAATAAATGACTCATATATCTTGCCCTTTCTTTTATCCTTTCATGTGTTCCCATGGATTCAATCTAGGGTTACAACAATAAAACCATATCTTTGATACCACTTGTAAGGAAACTTGCAACAAAGAATATAACCATTTCCACATAACCCATAATAGATCTGAAATAAATATAGAATTAAAATCCCATGCAAAAGAATAGACAACATACCCACAAAAATTATGACACAAGATATACCCTAAGAAACCCTCATGAAGGGAAAAAACCAGCCTCCAAAAGCATCCACCACCATGTATTATTCAGCAAAAAATACCATTGAAATACAACCATGGAAGCCTTTAAAGCCACAGCTACAACCAAGAAATCTATGTGAACAAGCATGAATCCACACATCCCATGTCGTGCTTCCAACCTTCACAAATGCTCCCTTGGTTAACCTATCAATCCTTGTCCCACTTGACTCTTTCTCTTTTGCCCTTTTTTTTTCTTCTCTCTCACATCAACAACTACCCTTGTGGCTGCTTATATAGTAGCAAGTTCCACAAAATCACCAAGTGGTATTACATAAATCATGTGCTAAAACCATGTGCTACCTAACCCATTGATCCCACATTTAACATTAGAAATTTAATTTTTTTCCCAAATATTAAATGATTACATGAAATAATATCACAATGTTAAAATACAACTCATCAAGTATATCCAATTGCAATCTTTACATGTTGCACGTCTATCTAGATGCAACATTACATAATAAAATAATATAATATAATGTAGCAATATTATGTAATGTGTGCAACACACATTATCTCAACAAGAGAAAGCCTTCAATTGATGTAGAAGTGTCTGGAAGTGCCAAAAATAGGAGCTCCATCTTCCCTAGGTGTCTATCGGAGATAAATTGCTATCAGAATGCATTTCTGATGCATGGAAAGCTCTAAATTTAGAACTGGTATTTAACTGTCGACACACCTCTAAATTCTTCAAAATCTTACAGAACACCATTGGAAAGGTGCACCTATGCACCTAGCATAGCATTGCACCTCAGAGGTAGGTTCCAAAAAATGCAAGTTTTTACTATATGTCAAAATTGAAATTCTGGCTTCTAGGTTTTGTTCCCCTTTATAATAGAGCTATATCTGGGTATTTGCCCTTGAATTTCTCAATGATCTCAATGACTTGAGCTGCATTTGGCAAATCTAAGGCTTCATATTTGTCTTTCACCTTCTCCCTAGAGTTTTCAAACTCGATATGAGTCTCTACAAAATCTCCTAATTTCACATCCAGATCTAAGAATGCCTCCTCTATTCTAAACACTTGCATAATGTCATCATCATTAGCAGCTTCCTCAAATGTTTTCTAGAATTTATCAACTACCACCTCTACTGGCATTAACTTCTCTCATGTCTCATCCTGAAAAATGTCTAAACACGCATCACTATAATGCTTTTCAACTTCCAAAATTTGCTCTTGGGCTTGATCCTTGAGCTTGTGAATCTTCGCATGTAATGTCTCCATTACTTTATTTCCATCTACAATATTTTCAATCCAATCATCAATCTTTTATAATTCCTCAACTGTATATACATCCATCAACATCTGATACCTTTGTCCTTTGATAGACTAAAGTGCTTCCAAATCCTTGCCCCAAGTATGTACTTCATCCATCAGACCAAAATCTTGATTTAAAATGGCCACAAGCCTATCTGCATTATCCTACATAACATGTAATAACTATAGATTTCCTTGAATGATATGTACAACTTTTTCCTCAAAAATTTCTCTCCATTGCTAACAAGCTTGTAAAAATGGGTCTAACGGCACCATACCCTTATCTCTTCTCTCGATTGCTAAGTTCAAGGTTTCTTCAAGGTTTGTGGGATCTAAACAGACCAACAACTTTGCTTAGATATCTCTTTAGGATTTCATTTTGTCACTGAAGTGTTATCAATTCTGCCCCATCCTATTCTAAGCTCCTAAATACCTCTTTTATTCCTATTGTAACCATCAGCTTAGCAGCATCCTAGGTAGGTTTCCCAGGCATGGCCTCCCTGATCTAATAATCTTGTGGAGTCAATTCTTCAATGTTTGAGTGTAGAGGAGGGATAGCCATGTGAAAAAATAAGTCCTAGATCTGATCACTCATGATGAAGGCTAATGCCCATGCATCCTTTGGAGGTGATTCAGGCTTCCTTAGGACTTCGATCAATTCCATCCTATCCTCCTCCTCTATGGTGAATTATTGCTTCCTATTTCTTGTTTTTCCTTAGCCACATTCGGATATGCTCCAATAGAGATTTTCCTTTTGAGGATGAAGGAGTCTACTCTACTATGCCTTTTCCCTTATCTCCCCTTTTTAGAGTCCTCTCCTTTTGTATGAGATTTGTACTGGGAGTCTCTATGTCCATAGAGTCCACAATTCTTACCTCAGTGTCTTGAGAAGTTTCTTAAGGCTGTTCACTTAAATTTCCTTCTTCTGACACTTGGCAGAGGCTTGTTGTGGCTCTTCCTCTTGCCCTACCTGAACCTATTCTTCAATACTTGGAGGCAAAGGGGTAGGTGATCCCTTGTCTACACAAAATGTGACTTGCACTGGGGATGATGGAGCTACCTCAGGTCCTTGTGGCTCAGGTGGAAATTGACTCTAATCCTCCTATTGAGGTTGATTGGTTGGAGTATCTCTTATCTTATCCCTAACCAATTCAATACCCACATGCATGAAATCAAAATCTAACATCTAAAAGACATCAGTGCCCTCCACATCCTGCTCATCTATCCACTATTGCATTTCATCTTCTAATATTGTAGTCTGAATGGGTTGCTCAAGGATAGATGGTGGTGTGATTGTGGATCTTCTTCTCCTTTTTGACTCTATAGCTCTTGTGAGATGAGTCCTCCAGTTCAAAGGTATATTATCCTCTTCATCCTCATCATCTTCTTCTTCTGTTTCTTTTAGAATAGGCTTGGGGACTGATGGGAAAGGAATCACTTTCCTAATGACCCTTTGTCTCCTCTTTACCAAAGTCTTGATTTTTCTCTTCTTAGGCATGAAGGGGGAGGCTTTTACTTCTTGTGAAGGCACTTCTTGTATTTCAATCTCAGCATCTCCTTGGTGTTGTTCAGTTGGCGGCACTTAAGGATCATCTTGAACTTGTGTAGCTTCCACATTCTTCCTCCCTTGTACATTTTCTTCTCCCTTTTATGGATGTATCTGAGTCACTTCTTCTTCTAGCACAATTTTTTGAGGAGAAATCCTCTTCCTCTTTCATTTACATTTACCTTTCTAAGCCCTATAATACCCAACTATTCTATCAAATTGGTGTACTGTCTCGAGTCTCACTAGAAACTTGGCTATAAATGTAGGCATTGTGACCTTAGCTCCTGGACCTTTAGCAAGGGGCTTGAGCATTAAAGACCACTATTTGAGGAATTGGACCAAGTTTGGAAGGTCTCTTGATCCAATCTTTTTTCAATTTGATGACGTGTCTCACCCTGTGATTAATGTTTAAGTTCTCTTCTTTGTCAAGCTTGGCATTCATAATAGGTCTATCACCAATATTATCCCTATTGAATAATGGATCGAGTAGATCCTTCATATCTTGTTGCGTAATCTTCAATGAGATCTTTATCTATAAAGCCCTTTCCACCAAATATAGAGTCATCCTACAATAATCCCTTATGCAGATATCATAGTCATCCACTTCGTTCATCCAGTGATCCTCAATCGCATCCTCATGCTGAAATGTCTTGCCAGCTAGATGTTGCACCCTTCCAATGTTATCTAAATAGTTCCATGGATAATTATATTATTCTAAGGGATTTTGATCACATTCACACTCAAAAGATGGAATATATTATCTTCGATCCACACTGAAAGGTCCTATTTCAATAGGCCATACCCATGTTACTTGCTGCTATTTCCTTACTCTATTGTATGTAGAAAAGAGTTGTCGATTGATCTCCAAGAGTATATGCCTATCACTTGGATATCTTGGGAGCTTCTTAGGATTGATAGTTGTGCCCTCTAGCCTCAAATATGTGAATGTTTGGTATTGGATGTAATAGGCTCCAACCTATGAAATCTTTTCAGCTGCCTCTTCTAACATCGTCTTTGCATAATCTCCTTCAATGAATCATATTATTGTGAATATGAAAGCATCATTTACAATCCTATATTTCTTTATTTTCTTTGAAAGCCTCTTCTTTACTAGCTATGGATATACAATGTAGGGCCATACATTTGCATCCTACATGCTACCCTTCTTATAGAGCCCTAGATAATTTGTCACCCTTGCAGATAATAAGTACACTAAGTATGATGTCATGTAAAATTTTATATTATTCTATAGTGCCACCAACTACTCACCCAAGTTCTAGCTGAGAATAGAAGACCAATCAATCATCATCTTTGCTATTTAGATCGTCTTAATAAAATGCACCATAGAAATGTTCACGTGTCCAGCTATCAACAAACCCATAACTCTACTCAAGAGCATGATTGAATATCCAATATATTCCTTCATATAGCCTCTTGTCATAGCCACTTTTTTTTCTTTGCACCCTAGAGGAGTCTTCTCAATGAGGTATAAAGACTGGATGATCTCAGAAGCTTCATCAATATGTTCTGTGTACCATCTCTCTGCTTGTTGATAGGTTAATCTAATGAATTGGTCTACCCTCGGGAGGTGGAACACCTTATCAATGTTCTTGGGTCAAAGATCCAAGACAATTTCTCTAGTAATTCTCTTGACAACTCTTGCTTCAGGATCATAATTCTCTATGAGTGTCATAATTAGCTCTGAGGACTATACTAACAATGAGTGTGATGCTGCACTAACAAGCCCTGATTGGATCAATGCAAAAATAATTGGAGACCTTTTTGTTGGTATGTTACACAGTTTCAAGAATGTTCCTAAATCTATGTGGCCTATCTCAATGTCCTGGATCTCTGAGTAATCATCCTAAAATCGTGACTTGGTCAGAACACCTTGAAACTTGAATACTACTGACTTTGGAACCATCTTTACTACAAGGGAAGACGATGAATAAGCCATTGAATCTACACAAAAATGGTGTCTATTAGTCCAAGGTCAAAGAAATATCAATTAATTCAAACCCTAATACTAACATAGGAAAACCCAAAACCCTAATCTACCCAAAAACACCTTAAACCCCTAATTTATGACCCTTTTTTACAAAAAAGAGTGCACCTAGCACACCTGATAGGTGCGCCAATGTGCCTTTTTACTTTATTAATTCTATTACATAGGGTGTTCTAATGCACACCCAAATAGAGACTTAGGCATAAATGGGGTGTTTCATTTTTAAGGTTGTCCAGTAGAGCACCTAATTAGGTGTGCTACTACACACCTTAGTTTGGTTTTGGCACTTATGTTTTTTTTAGTGTGTCCAAGGTTTTGTTTTACTTATGATTAGAGAAGGATGTGCACATCAACACACCTAGATTGGTGTTTTGATGCACACCTTCTTTTGTGTTTAATGTGTGTTTTTTTGTGCTTGCAGATGGGAAGGAGGTGATAAGGTGTACCTTAATTGGTGCACTACTGTGACTCAAGTGTTGAAGGAGGGAGAATGAAGTGAAGTGGGGAGAGAAGTGGGGGTCCCTGGGTTATACAGACCCAGGGACCAAGCCCACCTTTGATGTTGCACAAGTGTGCAGGTGCACATTTATGCATCAGTGCATCACCAAAGGAGTGATTCCCTGTTTCTTAGTATTTCAGTGTACTAGCACAACTATTGAGGTGCATTGGTGCACCTTTTTTCTTTGCAAAATAATTATCTCTTTCAAAAATCTATTTCTAGAATCTAAATCTTCAAACCGAGACTTGGATCTAAACTAAGACACTAGATTAAAACCCTACGAAAAAACTTGGACCCTAGGCTAGGGTTCCAAAAAGCAAAAAAATAAAGTAAAGGGTCCACATTTCTAGTCAAAATGGGGTGTGCATTGTGAAACCACAACAAATAGCCCTAACAAAAGGAAGAAATGGTAAAGGTATTTCTTCATCAGCAAACATTCCTCTGATATGTATCAAACACCAACTAAATTTTGAACACTCCAAGCATATTTTGAGTCACTTTTACAGTCAAAACCTTAGAATCTTGAATCTCCTAAGTTCAGTGTGTGTTCAGTGTATTCATTTCCTTTGACATCTCAAAATGCAGTTTATCAAAAAATTTCAACAACTTGAGAACAATCTTCCACCCCATTTGATCCATACATTGGGAATCTTCACGAAAGTTGTTTATCAATCCTTTATCTGACTAGATGAGAGAATTGGTTATGAGGGCTCTTACTGGTTGTCACTTTTCATTTGAAGTCCTGGGTAACCTTTTGAATACTTGCTTCATGTAGTTCATAATGTTTCGATTTGATTATTCAATGAAGCAATGATTTTGATATTGGATAGCTTATTTGGAGTGGGTATCCCTTTAATCAGATTACCATTCTCAGATTTTGTAGAATCCTTCATACTTAACACCTTCTTTGTTTTTTTATTTTCTTTTTGTACCCTGACCATGCTTAGACCGTATAGCCAAGACATTGGTTTCATTTCTTGGATTCGATCTCTTGTGAATATCCCTTGCATTCCTCTTTTGAAAACTTTCTAGAAACTCTCACGCTAAACAATGATCTTAGCAATTTCCTTGAGAAGACCCTTCTGTTTGAACCAATGGGGTTTGGACTATCCCTTGCTACCTTCAACCTTGGTTCAAAAACACCTAAGATAATTTATCTTTAAATTTTTAAAGTGTTGAGAACTTGTTGATCTGCAATTCTAAATTCAAGATTGAAAGTCCTCTATTACTGCAAGTAACATCCATTCCTCAGTTGGTATAAGAAAAGAGATCATAAAAATGTCCTAACAAGGAAATACCCCCTAGACTAATGCAACTTTGAAAACAAACACACGACTAAAAGCAAACACACAACTGAAAAGAAACACACTTGTAGAAAAGAAAACACACTTTTTTTTTTGTGATCTCTTAGGCCTCAAAGTAATGTTTCAAAAATTGCCCATTGACTGGCAAGAACTAATGCCCCATGTAAGGAATTCAGACTAAAATCATTTTCTCATAGAATTTCCACAGTCTAATAAGGACCAATCCATAAGCATTGAAAATTTATGTGGCTGCCCAACTTTTCTTTCACCTTGTCCCAGAGTAGAACAAGGTTGGATATTCTAAAAGAGTTGTGGCCCTCTTGTCGAACCACCTCTTTGCTTGATGTTTCACCATATGTTCCAAAGTAGCTATCTATTTTTCATCCATCTCTAAAAGATTCATCAACCTAATTTTTACTCTATCAGTATCTTCAGCATGCGCACTCATGAATTTCAAAATAGGAATCCTACGCTAAGTAGAAATACTAGCTCTTTTCCATAGACAACCAGATATGGAGATGTCCCCAGAGCATTTTTTATCCTTACTCAGTCTATCCATAGAACATATTTGAGTTGTGTGTGCCAATCTCTAAGATTATCCTTCAACAAACATCTTATTACTATGATCAGGTTCTTTCTCATAGATTCAGGTACACCATTCCCTTGTGGATAATAATTTTAAGAGAACTTGATAATAACTTGATTTTCCAGTGCCCATTGAGTTAAGAATACTAATGCAAAAGCTGATCCATTATCACACACTAGGGAGAATGGCATGCCAAATCTAGTAACAATGTGTTCTTCCAAGAAATTTGTAACCACCTTATCCGTGCAATTCCTAAACATCTCTTCTTCTATCCAACGTATACAGTAATCAATAGCTATGAGAATAAAAGAATGTCCAATTGACAATAGTGGGTTGATTAGACCAATAAAATCTAGCCCCCACTTTACAAAGGGGTGTATCTCAAACACTAGCTATAATGGCATCGCATGATTTCTTTCTTTGTTAGCACTAGTCTGACAAATATGACAAGTATGCATGTGCTCAAAAGTATCTTTGAATATCGTGGGCTAGAAATAACCCAATCTTAAGATCATATTAGTAGTTGCTTCTATCGATCCATGCTCTGTACTATACTTTGTGTGAAATTATTCTAAAACTTCTTTTACTTCCTCACGTCCCAAGCATTTCAAGTAAATCCCTTCATAGTTCCTTTTGCATAACTTTCTATCATGCAACATGTAGGATTCGCACTTCATTTTGAGTCCCCTATGCTATGAACTATTCATCCAACTAGGATATTGATTTTTTAAAAGATAGTAAACAATATCTCGGTACTAAACATCTACTATTACACCCTGACCAATATCAACTTGAGATACTACAATTTGCTTCTAATCTTCTACACCCGGTTCACCATCAAACCAGAATTTATTTTCATCTTCTATCTGGTTATTTGCTATCATTTTTTATAATCCTTGACCTCTTACTAACTTCATAGGTTGAATATCTGAATCATATTCTTGAAGGATTTTCATCCATTTCCTTTGTCTTTCACCAAGTTCATTTTGCATTAACAATGTCTTAACCACTGGATTAGGCACAAAGGCATAAACCTTGCTCCTTAGTATATAATAGTGGAACTTCATTACTATTTTAATCAAAGAAAAATATTTTTTTTTGAGATTAGAACACTTTAACTTAGAATTATTTAGACGGAAACTCATAAAGGCAATGGGCCTTTCATCTTCTTTTTCCTTCTTCTGTGTAAGAATCCCAACACATGAATGCTCTAAAGAAAAAGAGTATATCTTGAAGGGTAGTCCATAGTCTAGACTCACCAGTACTGGGGCCATGAAAATGGCCACTTTGATATCTTCAAATGATTTCTTGACCTCTAGAACCCATTCTATTTAAGCTCCCTTTTTGAGTAGATCATTAGGGGGATGAACTATCTTTGTAAAAATGCTTATGAATTTTTGCACAAAATTTATCTTTCCAAAGAAAGACTTCAATTCTTTTCAACTATGGGGAGGTGATAACTATATAATGGCTTAAACTCTATTAGGATTAATGGAGATTTCATCTTTAGAGATGATATGACCTAAAAGCCTCCCTCTAGCAACCCCGAATGAACATTTCTTAGGATTGAGTGATATGTCGTACTTGCGACATCTATTGAATATTTGTTTTAGATCAGCAATGTGGGTGCTTTGATCCTTTCAAAATACTATTAAATCATCCATGTAGATGACTATGCACTTATTTATCAATACCTTAAAATATTTTTCCATGGCTCATTGAAATGTAGCTCCTACATTAATCAATCTGAAAGGCATTCTCCTGTAGGAAAAAGTTCCCCAATTAGTTGTGAAGGTTGTATTTAGCCTATCCTCTTCATCAACCATTATTTGATTATATCCCAAATATCCATCCAAGAAAGACATTAGCTTTGAACATTAACAATTTGTAGAACTTCATCCAGTGAGGGCAAAGGGTAATTGTCCTTTTGAGATGCAAGATTCAAATTTTGAAAATCTACGCAAAGATGAATCTCTCTGGTCTTTTTTGTATAGGAACCAAGTTAGCCACCCATGTAGAATGGCGAATGGGGAAGATGATCTTAGCATTAAGCAACTTCTTAACTTCATTATTAGTGGTTCAATGATAGGATTAACAGGCCTTTGTCTTTGTCAGAAAGGTTTTGCATTAGGTTTTAATGGAATGTTGTGCGTAATAATCTTAGGATCATACATCTTTAGCTCTTCGTAACTCCAAGAAATGACATCCTTATACTCTATAAGTAATCTGAGCATATCTTCTCTTTCTTGTGCATTTCACACCTTTCTGATCCTTACCATTCTAGGATCTCCATCAGTACCCAAATTGTACGAATTGCATTCTTTGATCTCCTTTTCTTGGACCATCCTTCTGTTAAGTGCTGATTTTTCACAATCAAAAATGCATTCCAACTCAATCATTCCTTTAGGAATAGTGTTGGTTTTCAAGTTCAGGATCACATCTTCATCTTTAAGTTCATCATCTTCTGATTTGTTATCAGGAGTGTCATCAATTTCTTGCCCTTTAAAGTGGCCATTGCACATGATAAATTTGAGTATATATTGATCACCTTGAAAAACTTGGAAGTTTTTAATCTTATCTGGGATAGATGGAGCAACAACCAATTTGACTAAAAACCTTTTCAATTTCATTCTTTTGATACGTTGTAATGCACTAGCAGAAATAGCGAGGGCATCTGCTACCATGTTTTTCTTCCTTAGAATAGATTTTATATTCAAAGCTTCAAATTCGTCCATTAAATCAAATACTCTCTTCCTGAATGCAAGCAACCTATTATCATTGCAAGAATACACTGACTTCACTTGTCCTATAACCAACTGAGAATCTCCCTCAACTATTAGAACTATGATTCCTTTCTCCAATGCAAAAAGGAGTCCTCGAATCAATGCTTCATACTCTACAACATTATTAGTACATCTATAACTATAATTGATATGCTGCTTAGAAAGACTTACCTTTTGGGTTGACCAACTCAATACTTGCGTCAGCTCCTAATTTGCATTTGGAATAGTCAAAGCAAGGTGTCTAGATCAAATCCTCTTTGGGTTTCCTAACCTTATGCTTATTCATCCTCAACTTTTCTTTCACTTAGGCTTGGAAGAATTGTTTATTGGGGACCCACTGTAATCTTTCGCATGGTGGACTTGATGATCACCCACTATTGCTCCTTGATATGGTAAGTGTATGTTTGTCTTGTTTATCTTGGATTTCCCCTATCAATTCTATAATTACATCCACTTTGGGTTTAGGATGGATTGGATGACCACTGAAGTCCATCCTTGACCTTTCATGTATTGTCTCCTTTGAACTTTGATCATTCCAGGTGGAGAAGAAGACAAACCCCCACCATCTAAGGAGGTATCACTATATGATGAATTTAGATTTTCAATTTCCTCTTCAACCCTTTCCATTGATTTAGATATGTTTATAGGATTTTGATTCTCTACGGGTTCATCTTTTGGACCATTACTATTCTCTAGTCTCATCATCTGTGTCAATACCTTGGTGACTACCTCTTGGCAAGATGAACATTCAAATTCTGAATGACTAACTTTATGCAATTGGCAAAATTCTAGGAGAAGGAGGATAATAGGGTTAGCTTCTTCTCCCAGAAATTTCAAGTTAGCCATCATGTTGTCTGTGAATTGTGTTATGATCTCATCCTTTGGGATTGAAATCTTGGATTCTATATCTTGATTATCTGATATTTTGATTGAAGTTATATCAAAAGCCATCACCTTGTAAGAGCACAAATCTGTTTGTAAGAATGCTACCTCATTTGAAGCGTTGTATTCTATAATCATTATTTTTAACTTTGGCTCCACATCTATCTTGATTTGATTGTTCAACCCTTTCCATGGTAACCACAACTAAGTAAATTTGTAGAAAACCATCCTCTCAAGCATTTGGTCCATTCTCTTCTTAGTAACAGTTTGTATGTTTCTAGGATATCCACCACATGTATATCGATGATGTCTTGAATTTGCGGATCTACCATCAATTGTATATGAACATCTTTCAACACACCAATGACTTTCACCTCTATTTTATCCAATTATACCACTATTCAATTGGATGGTTGAGGATTGACTCCTAATCTTTGTGCTATTGATAGGGCATAACATTACAAGAGGCTCTTAAATCAATTAGGCAATTACAAAGATTCTTCCCATATATCCTAATGCTGAGAAAAAATGGTGGCACCTCAACCTTGTCTTTAAACATAGTTGGCATTGCCTCCAAAGCATTGACTTGTTGAGGTACTATCTTTTGAGGAGTAGTATTCATATTATGGGGTACCTTTTTTATGATAGAGAGTTTTATCAGTGCTTCTCATTGACGAGGACAATTCTGAAGCATGTCAAACATGGAAAGTTGGCCTTTGTTCATTTCAAATCTTCCACTGCATTATACTTTTTAGTAGACCAAGCTGGATTTTTCAAGATTGTTGGCACATTTCCTTGATTCTAATTTTTTTGTCCTCCATATGGTGGCCTGAAGGGTACCAGATTATTACTTGCTCTTGGATTGAGAGGAGTTGGTTGCAACACTAGCAAAATTCCATTTGTCATAGGTTCTTTCTAACTTCATAGATTGTATGTATTTTGATTTTTGTTGCGAAAGGAAAACACCTCTTTCAGTTGGATGTCTGGTTCTTGACTAAATAGAAAGGAGAATTCTTAATTGGTCAGTTGTTCCACCTATGTGTTTTGTGCAAAATCATAATATTCTAGTAGCATAACATTGAATTTTATAGGAGGGACATTGTCATTCACTTGTGAATTTTGAGTCATGTCTTTATTTCCATTATAGTATGAACCATCATTGTTAGATGCATTTTGACCATTTTCATACTAATTGATATTGGTGTATTGAACATTATTGTTGTTGTTATCTACAGGAATGCTCCCATTGTTTGGACGAGTGTTTCATTGTCTATTCTGTCTTTCGAAGCTATTGTTACAATTAGGATGATTGAAGTTGTTTCCTCAATTATTGTTTCCTAGATTGTTATTTCTAGGAATAGTTTTTCCATTGAAATTCCTATTGTAATTGTTGTTTTTGTAAGGCCCAACATTGTTTTTTTGGAATTTTTTATTTTGTCCTTGTGGCAACCTTAAGCCAGTTAGCTTGTTATTCATTCGTGACATGATCTTCTTCTTTTGACCAAACTCAGAGGCAAAACTATTGTCTGCCTCAGCGGAAGCTATTGCTTTTTACTCAAAGAAAGTAGATTTTGGAGGTTCATATCCTAGATATGTTAATGCGGGGTTTTTTAGAGCGGGTGCCTACTATAATGAAACTAGATTCATAAGTATGAATTGGCTAGGAATCATAGGTTCTCTGACAAGATATATTGGCATCATTGTATTAGCTTGAGCTAGAAGCATCAATTCTTCTCCATTAGGATTGACTTGCATAGTGAAGATAATGCTTCTGCAAAGACTTTGTCCAATGTGTTGATATCTGTTGTAGGAAGTCTTCTTAGAAAAATAGTAGTAAGATGGTCCATAACATTTAGATAAATCTGAATAGCGGCTTCAACTGGTATAGTGTATGGCATTTCTAACTTGCAATATGCCATATGAAAGTGATGGTTGAAGTGTGAAACTGTCTCAACTAGATCCTTTTTGATTGAGATGAATTGTTGATGTATCACGACTAGATTGATGAAAGTTTTGAATTGTTCCAAGAATAATATTTTGAAATTAGCCCAGTCTCCAATACATCCAGGTGGCAAATTAACATACCTATTAAAGGAAACTTCCCCCAAAGAGTAGGGGAATAATCAAAGAACCACATTCTAATTCGCAATCTTCTTTTGGTTGCAAATTTCATTAAATACCTTAATGTAATCTTCAGTAGTTCATGTCTCTCCGTAGATGAACTTTGGGCAAAAAAATTTAGGATTCTAAGGAAGATCTACTAAGTTAATTGGAGAGTACAACATTTGCAAAAAAGGCCATCAAAGGATTAGGTGGACTGATGAGTGGTTGTTGTGGTGGAAAAACTAAAGAAGATGGTGAAATGTTGAATAGAAGTGGTAGAATTCAAGGGATTCCTTTGTCACTGCAAGGCTTACGAAAATGGCTAAGCTTGAGGAACTTGTGTACACTTGGTGAAGATCTTAAAGCTCACTGAAATAGGGATGATGGATCATAATCCTCTAGTTGCATCAATTCTAGAAAAAGTGCACCTCTGCGGAACTAAACTTTCTCACAAACAAGGCGCACCTAGGAATTAGGCGCACTTGCACAGCTCAAAAGCTCATAAACTTAGAAAAAAAATTGAACTTGTAAAAAAATGTAGGATTTTGAAGTTTGCACAATATTTTTTTCTATTCCAAACTTTAATGCCCTCCTTCTAGCACCACTTCTATTGAGCAGTCATTTTGCATGATGCTTAATGGTAGGAATCCTTTTGAATTCCTCTCTTGAAAAGATAATCCAAGGATCAACTCCAAGGTTCTAGGTGATCTTGCGACCTATTGGGATCTCCTTAGTTGAAGATAAATATAAATGTTCACGACGAGGCCTTTGTTGTGTTGAGCTGTCATTTTGAATGATGCTTAACAACAGGAATCCTTTCAAATTCCTCTCTTGAAAAGCTAATCTGAGGATCAATTCCAAGGTTCTAGGTGATCTTGTGATCTACTGGAATCTGCTCAGTTGAAGATAAATGTGAATGTTCACAAGGAGCCCTTTCCTAGTTCTAAACAATTCATATAAGATTTGAATCTACTTGTTGTCTCAAAAACAATAAGCACACAAGAAAGAAATATATTTTTTGTATTTTTCTATTTTTATGATGAATACAGTCTAATAATGCAACTATATGAATTTCTAATTTAACCAATGGGTTAGTAAAGAAAATAACAAAGGTGAGGTGACAAAAAATTTAATCAAATAACATGGAAAGTAAAAATGAACATAAGCTACAGTAACAACACGTCTGCAAGTTAAGCTTTCCAAAAGATCAGTAGGTAACCAATCAAAATAGGAGTAGTGCTTCCTTAATTCCATTGATGCAATCATTGATGGGAATTTAGTAACCGTAAGATGTTTCAATTTTCATCAAATCATAAAGCCACAAAAAGAGTGCTCATGCAAGATGAAAAGCTATGCAGGAACAATATGATGATCTCTTCTTGAACTAAGTATGTCAAAGAAATTTGTAGACTCATAGAAAACACCAAAATGAAAAGATTGCACAACCAAAACAATGCAATAAAACTATTGACTCAATTACATCCCATGAACATACATCCATAAAATATAATAAATTTAGGCAAGAATCACTACACTCCAAGTGTGAGCACCAATAGCATATATTATTGCATCAAAATAATGGTGGCCTTGAATACATATTACATTCCCAAATTTATAAGAAATATTCTCCTCAATTTGTGTTGAGAGTGAGAGATATCTTTATGCAATCATATGCTTCTAAACTAATAAAATAAATTTATTTATGTACAAACTAATTATCTAACTAGTGCTAAGTAGGACTCCATCCATATTTATATCATTAATTGGATGCATGAGCCTTTACATGTCATAAAAAAAAAAAAAGCATGAGAAAATAAGAAAGAGAAAGCCTTCAGTTGATGTAGAAGTATCTGAAAGTGCCAAAAATAGGAGCTCCATCTTCACTAGGTGTCTGTTAGAGTTAAACTGCTATCAAAATGCATTTTCAATCCATGGAAAGCTCTAAATTTAGAACTGGTAGTTAACTGTTGACCCACCTCTAAATTCTAAAAAATCTTCTAGAACACCATTGAAGAGGTGCATTCGTACACCTGTGCACTAGCGCATCTTCAAGGTAGGTTCCAAAAAATGAAAATTTCACTAAGTGTCAAAATTGAAATTCTAGCTTCTAGGTTTTGTTCCCCTTTATACCAAAGCTATGTCTGGGTATTTTCCCTAGAATTTCTCGATGATCTTAGTGACTTGAGCTGCACTTGGAAAATCTAAGGCTTTATATTTATCTTTCACCTTCTACGTGTAGTTGTAAAACTCGATACGAGTCTCCGCAAAATCTCCTAATTTCACATCTAGATCTAAGAATGCCTCCTCTATTCTAAATGTTTGCCTAATGTCATCATCATTAGTAGCTTCCTCAAAAAAAAATTGGAATTTCTCAACTACCACCTATAGTGGCATTAACTTCTCTTGTGCCTCATCCTGAAAAACGTCTAAACATGCATCACTATAATGCTTCTCAGCTTCTAAAATTCACTTTTGGGCTTGACCCTTGAGCATGTGAATCTCCGTATGTAATGTCTCCATTACTTTATTTCCATCTACAATCTTTTCAATCCAATCATCAATCTTGTCTAATTCCTCAATTGTATATACATCCATCAACATCTGATACCCTTTTCCTTTGATAGACTGAAGTGCTTGCAAATCCTTGCCCGAGGTATGTACTTCATCCATCATACCAAAATCTTGATTTAAAATGGCCACAAGCCTATTTGCATTATCCTGCATAACATGTAATAACTTTAGATTTCCTTGAATGATCTATACACCTTTTTCCTCAAAAATTTCTCTCCACTACTGACAAGCTCTTAAAAATGGGTCTAATTGCACCGTACCCTTATCTCTTCTCTCAATTGTTGAGTTCAAGGTTTCTTCAAGGTTTGTGGGATCCAATGGACGAACAACTTTGCTTAGATATCTCTTTAGGATCTCATTCTATCACTGAAGTGTTATCAATTCCACCCCATCCTATTCTAAGCTCCTGAACACCTCTTTTATTCTTGTTGTAACCATCAGCTTAGCAGTATCCGAGGTAGGTTTCCCAAGCATAGCCTTCTTGATCTGATAATCTTGTGGAGTCAATTCTTCAACATTTGAGTGCAGAGGAGGGATAGCCACATGAGCAAACAAGTCCTAGCTCTAATCACTCATGATGAAGGCTAATGCATGTGCATCCTTTAGAGGTGATTTGGGCTTCCTTAGGACTTCGATCAATTCCATCCTATCCTCCTCATCTGTGGTGAATTTTTTCTTCTTATTTCTTATTACTTCTCTCCTTAGCCACCTTGGGATATGCTCCAACATAGATTTACCTTTTGAGGATGAAGGAGTCTACCATTAAAAAAAACTATACATCAAAATCTTCAAAATTGTATAGATTACAAAACATTCGACCCTAGAAATAGATCTTACTTGCAATAGAAATTGCGAGGAAAAACTAAAAATCTCTTTGCAAAACTATTCAAATTCCAAAGGGATTAAAACAAGTGAAACTAACTACAAATCTAAAGTAAAAAATTCACAATTTACAAAAATTTAAGAGTACGAAAAATTAGTGTTTCCTTTTCCCTTATCTCCCCTTTCTAGATTCCTCTCCTTTTGTATGACATATATACTAGGAGTCTTTTTGTCTATAGAGTCCACAGCCCTTATCTCAGTGTCTTGAGAATTTTTTTGAGGTTGTTTAGTTATCTACCCTTCTTCTAACACTTTCTTAGTAGATGCTTGTTGTGGCTCTTCCTCTTGCCCTACTTAAACCTATTCTTCTTTGGTACTTGGAGGTAGAGGGGTAGCTAATCCCTTGCCTACACAAAATATGACTTGCACTAGGGATGATGGAGCTACCTTGGGTCCTTGTGGCTTGGGTGGAAATTGACTCCGATCCTCATGTTGAGGTTGATTGGTTGGACTATCTCTTATCGTATCCTTGACCAATTCAGTACCCATGGGCATGAAATCAAAATCTAACATCTAAAAGGCATCAGTGCCCTCCACATCCTACTCATCTATCCACTATTGCATTTCATCTTCTAATATTGTAGTCTGAATGGGTTGCTCAGGAATAGATGGCAGTGTGATTGTGGATCTTCTTCTCTTTTTTGACTCTGTAGCTCTTGTGAGACAAGTCCTCCAATTCAAAGGTATATTGTCCTCTTCATCGTCATCATCTTCTTCTTTTGTTTATTTTGGAATAGGCTTGAGGACTAATGGGAAAGGAATCACTTTCCTAATGACCTTTTGTCTCCTCTTTATTAGAGTCTTGATTTTTCTCTTCTTAGGCGTAGAGGGGGAGTCTTGTACTGCCTTTGAAGGAACTTCTTGTATTTCAACCTCAGCTTCTCATTGGCCTTGTTCAGCTAGTAGCACTTGAGGATCACCTTGAGCTTGTGCCGCTTCCACATTGTCCAGCCCTTGTACATTTTCTTCTCCCTGCTTTGGAGGTGCCTGAGTCACATTTTCTTTTAGCTCAATTTTTTGAGAAGTCCTCTTCTGCTTTCCTATATCATTACCTTTCTAAGCCCTATAATACCCAATTGTTCTATCAAGTTGGTGTATTGTCTCAAGTCTCACTAGCAATTGGGCTGTAAATGTAGGCATTGTGACCTTAGCTCCTCGACCTTTAGCTGTGTGGGCTTAAGCATGAAACACAACTGTTTGAGGAATTGGATCAAGTTTGAAAGGTCACATGATCTAATCTTTTATCAATTTTATGACATGCCTTGCCCTATAATTAATGTTCGAGTTCTCTTCTTTGTTAATCTTGGCATTCATAATAGGTCTATCACCAATCTTGTCCCTATTGAACAATGGATCGAGTAGATCCTCCATGTCTTGTTGCACAATCTTCAATGGGATCTTTAACTTTAAAGCCCTTTATGCCAAATATAGAGTCATCCTACAATAATCCCTTATGTGGATATCGTAGTCATCCACTACGTTCATGCAGTGATCCTCTATCAAATCCTCATGTTGAAATATCTTGCCAGCTAGATGTTGCACGCTTCCAATGTTATCAAAATAGGGACATGGAGAATTATATTCTTCTAAGGGATATTGATCTCATTCACAATCAAAAGATGGAATATCTTATCTCTGATCCACACTAAAAGGTCCTATTGCAATAGGCCATACCCATGTTATTTTGTGATGTCTCCTTACTCTGTTGTATGTAGACAAGAGTTGTCAAGTGATCTTCAAGAGTATAATCCTATCACTTGGATATCTTGGGAGCTTCTTAGGATTGATAGTTGTGCTCACTACCCTCAAATATGTGAATGGTTGGTATTGGATGTAATAGGCTCCAACCTCTGAAATCTTTATAGCTGCCTCTTCTGATATCCTCTTCATATAATCTCCTTCAATGAACTAGATTGTTGTGAATATGAAAGTATCAATTACATCCTATATTCCTTGCTTTGCTCTGAAAGCCTCTTCTTTACTAGCTGAGGATATACAATATCAGGCTTTGCATTTACATCCTAGATGCTACCCTTCTTATAGAGCCCTGGATAATTCATCACCCTTTTGGCTAATAAGTACACTAAGTATGATGTCACATAAAAAAAAAATTTATTCTTCGCTGCCACCAGATGCTCACCCAAGTTCTCATTAAGAATAGAAGACCAATCAATCAGCATCTCTGTTGTTTTGATCATCTCAATAAAATGCACCATAAAAATGTTCAAGTGTCCAACTATCAGTAAACCCATAACTCTACTCAAGAGTATGATTGAATATCCAATATCTTCCTTCATATAGCCACTTTGCCTACACTTTGCCTACATCCACTTTGCCTACATTTTTCCCTAGAGGTGTCTTCTTAATGAGGTATGAAGACTGGATGATCTCAGAAGCTTCATCAATATGTTCCCTATACCATCTGTTTGATTGCTAATAGGTTAATCTAATGAATTGATCTACCATCAAGAGGTGGAACACCTTCTCAATGTTCTTGGGTCAAAGATTCAAGATGATCTCTCCAGTAGTGCTCTTGACAACTCTTTCTTCAAGAACATAATTCTCTACGAGTGTCATAATTAGCTCTAAGGATTGTACTGACACAGGATGTGATGCTGCACTGACAAGCCCTGATCGAATCAATACAAAAATCATTAGAGACCCTTCTATTGGTTTGTTACATAGTGTCAGGAATGTGCCCAAATTTGTGTCGCCTAGCTCGGTGCCCCAAATCTCTGAGTAATCATCCTAAAATCATGACTTGGTCAAAACACCTTGAAACTTGAATACTACTGGCATTGGAACTATCTTTGCTACAAGGGGGCCGATGAAGAAGCCACTGAATCTACACAAAAATGATTTCCATTAGTCCAAGGTCAAAGAGATATCAATTAATTCAAACCCTGACATAGACTCAAGAAAAAGCTAGAACCCTAATCTACCTAAAAACACCTTAAAACCCTAATATATGACCCTTTTTTGCAAAAAAAGAGCGCACCTGGTGCACCTGATAGGTGCGCCTAATGCATCTTTTTACTCTATTAAGTCTATTACATAGGGTGTGTAGCAGAGCACCTCATGAGGTGCACTGATGTGCACTTGAATAGAGACTTAGGCACAAATGGGGTGTTTCATTTTTAAGGGTGCCCAGTAGCACACCTAATTAGATGTGCTACCGTGCAGCTTACTTGGGTTTTGGCAGTTATGTTTTTTTAGTGTGTCCAAGATTTTGTGTTAGTTATGATTAGAGAAGGAGGTGTGCATCAGCACACCTAGATAGGTGCGCTAATGCATGCCTTTTTTTGTGTTTAATGTTTGTTTTTCTGTGCTTGCAAATGGGAAGGAGGTGATAAGGCACACCTTAATTGGTGCATTATTGTGACTCGGGTGTTGGAGGAGGGAGAATGAAGTGAAGTGGGGAGAGAAGTTGGGGTCTTTGGTTATATAGACTTGGGAACCAAGCACACCTTTGATGTTGTGCAGGTGTGCAACTACATTTTTGTGCATCTATGCATTACCAAAGGAGTGATTCCCTTTTTCTTAGTATTTTGGTGCACGAGCGCACCTGTTGAGGTACTCTAGTGCACCTTTTTTCTTTGCAAAAGACTTATCTCCTTCAAAACTCTATTTCTAGAATCTAAATCTTCAAACTGGGACTCGGGCCTGAACTAGGGCACTAGATTAAAACCCCAAGAAAAGACTTGGACCCTAGACTCGGGTTCTAGAAAGCTAAAAAAATAAAGTAGGGGGTCCCCATTTCTAGTTAAAATCAGGCATGCATTGCGAAATCACAAAAAAACCCTATCAACTTTAGTTCTAAGTTATTCAAATTTACAATGAACCCCCTTACAATATATAACTTCTGAATCTAATATTCTTGAATACAATCAAGCCTATAATAAGACAACCTTCACAAACTATTACTTTTCATAGTATGTGCAAGACAATCATCAACATTTTTAAAACTACATATTTGTGCCAAAGGTGTACTATATAGAGGTTTTTTGATTCACTTTGTGCATAAATGGTTCATGATCAATATTGAGGCTTGCAAGATGATCAGAACAATCTAAGTTGTCCAATGCTTTTTCTACATAATCACCTACAACCTTTTGCTTAAATTGTGGCCTTCTAAAGGTTGTTGAAACATGCAGTAATGATCTGCCACATCTGCAAAATGGGACCCTATCCATTTATCCACCATGTGGGGTACTCTTCAAATAATTTTGTATTTCCTTGACTAGTAGGGTTACCTCTTTCAAGTAAAATTGTCGATCTGTAAAAATGTTCATTAATTGTCTATAATCTGAAAGATCGGGTCTATGCATTTTATTCAAATGACAATTGTGAACAATGTGACAAAAAATTCTCACATTAGTGACTTGAAGGATGTTTCAGTAGATGACAGGTAATGGGAGTAGATGTACGTGTCATAGTGTTGAGTGATTCAATTCAATTTACCTTCAACCTTCCTTTACGGAGCCCCTCTTCTTCCCATGCCTTGTATGTGTGCATTTTAGCGGGTTTGACTTTTAGCTTGTGGTATGAAATTGTGCCATACTAATACTCGCACATATTGACAAAAACATGTCTATCATATTTCCCACCAAATTCTCTAACCGTATGTGACTTCTATCTCATGTTTATCGATTTTCTTGCATGTTGTAGTTATTTCCTAATTGTGTATGTTTTTTTGCTGCAATCTATAATTATCTTCCTGCCATCTTTAGGAAATAACATTTGGAGCATGCACTTTCCAATTTTGGAGAGTCTATAGCTTGGTTCAATATGTTTATGGTAAATGAATCAATTCTTTATTGTCCCCATTTATTGTTTATCTCATATTTTGTAAGCTTTAGGACCTTCTCTAGCATTGCAACTTCTATATATTGCATATCTATGCATGACAATTAATCTTCATCTCATTTCTTATTTTTTGAAGGTCCCCCTCCAATGTGCTACTCATTACTATGGCTTCCCTATATTTATAAGGAAATTAGAATGACTTCTTACAGATTTCAGGAGCAACTTGAATATCCAAGTACTTTCTACAGTTAAAATGTGTCTTTTGATTATGCTCACAACTATTAGGTAGTTTTTCTTCACTTCTAGTTAATTTATTAAATACCGTTTGTGTTTTTTCAACTAGAAGATGTGCCTCCTTCCACCTTTCTTTTAATTTTTCATTTGGATAATATGATACTTTTTCTTTATTGTATAAAAATATAGCAAAGTTATTATTCTTTTTTCTTATTTTTGTAACCAACTAAAAACTAGCTAAACTGTAGCTACAAAGTTTGCTAAAAAAATCAAACTATTTAATAATCTTATTTTATTTTGGCAACATATTTTGCTCATTTCCAATCAACAATTTTTTGACATATTTATTGGCTTATTCTCAAGTTAATCATAAGAAAAAAGAGAAGCATATTTTGAAAAGAGATCCACAACTTTCACGCCTAACCATTCTGGGCTATGAAACAATTACAAAATTACTGGCTCATTCTCAAGTTAACCATAAAATAACTTAGCAATATATTTTCAATAGAGAAACAAACTTTCACGCCTAAACAATCTGGGCTATAAAACAAAAAAGATGGGCATTATGTAGTTAACTTCAATCTTGTTGAAACTAGATCATAAAATAGTTAAGTTCAATCTTCTTCATAGTAGACCATAAAATATGAAAGCTAGACTTGTTTTTAATAACATTTTTTTTTTAAAATCTATTTTTGTAGCTCAATAGATCATTACTTAATGAAACCATTATATTTACATAGGCTCTAGTAATGTTTCAACAACTTAAAGATCTTTGCAAATTAAAATCTGCAAGAAAAATCTTATATTGCTACTATAGAAGTACTTAAGAACAATTATCTTTTCGAAACAAAAAAATGCCCATCAAAATCATTGATGTTTTATTTGATGTCTCAAAAGAGTAATACTTATAGACAGGTTTCAAATGAAATGTTGCTCATTAAGAAATTTAATTACCAATAATAATACATGAGTACAAAAATGAGAAACTAGTCACTTGGGCTATTTAAGGAAATGATATATCGTATTGCTTCAAGTGGAAATCAATCAGACCAATCAGGTTAAAATAATTTCTATAATTTTCATATTTTATAAGTAAATCTAAATTTAACACAAGTTTACTCCATATCAAAATAATTCGCAAGCTCCTCTGATTCTTGAAAATAAAAATCTAACTATAATCCATCTATTACCATTTTTAGTTTTAGTTTGGTATTAGTAGGGTATTCAGTGGAATTTGGTAGGATTACAGTTAGATTTAGTGATTGTTTTTATAAAATGTAATTAAAATAATGACTTGTGTGAACATTTGGGGTATTATAATTGTTTGCAATTAGATTTCAAAATTATAGAAATTATTCAAAAATAGATTTGAAATGATCTAAATGATTTTAAAATTGATTACAAAATGATGTCAACAAATTTAAATTATTAGTTATGAATGAATAGGATCATTGGTGTAAGTTGATGAAATTATTGAATTATAAAATATTTTATCTTTGGCTCAGTGCTATTAATATATTTTGTCTTAAGTCCATTAATTTAAAAAGTGTATTAGGAATTTTATTTTAAAAATTAAATACTTTAATTTTGGATTGAATCACCTACAAAAACTATTAATGTACAAGTCATTAATGTGGAAATAAATGATGGCATTTAGGTTAAAAAATTATAATGTAATGAAATATGTTTACTTAGATAGTTATCATTTGTTGAATGCATTTCATTAATACCATGTTGGACAATTCCTAAAATTTAAATTCATTTTGTACATGTTTGCAAAGTATATTTTCATACTATTAATTTAAGTATATATTTCATGTGATGTATCAAACTTAAAAGTAAACAATTCTATATTTATTTTTAATAATAATATCCATTATATACATTATCAACTTATATCATTATTAATACAATAATCTCTTCAGTAATAACAAGAATCATGATTTGAGTATGTTTTGTTAAATTCATTTTACATTATGAATCATGAAGATTTATGCAATGTTCTACAATATGATATGTAGTGCAAATGTTTCATTTTACAAAGTTACCTAGTAACAAAGTTATTGATTTTACAAAGTCAAGCTCACACTCAATTTAAGGTACACAAGCAAGACAACTACTTGTAATATTATATTACAAAAGTATATCAATAATAAAGTAATTGCTATTAGCATTTAGAACAATTTTAAATGCATTGGTTGTCTACAACTACTTCAATAAATATTTTTTGAGCACATACTCTCTTGGGTATGTGCAGGATCATGGTGTGCCAAAAAGTGGCAATGTGAAAAAAGTGGAGTTCGAAAATGTCTAAAAACATTTCAAAATCTGATAACAAGGCTAAAAAGTTTGGGCTAAGCCTTTTCGGGTAGTTGATCTGTAAGCAGATATGATATTGGGTCAAAACCTATGGCATAGTTTTTTTTTTTTTTAAACCTGAGAGTTATTTTGAGTTTTATTGTTCTACTCTATTCTGGTATTAGATTTTTGAATGGATGTCGAATAAAAGTAAGTTTTTTTTGTATTTTTTTAGGATTTGAATTAATATTATTATAAATTAGTTATTTTAAATAAAATTTGTTAAAGATTAGGTTTTTCTAAATAGAAATTGTTGAAATTTAGATTATTTTTAATAGAAATTATGTTTTACAAATTAATTCGTATGTCTAACCCCAATGTTCATACTAAGCCAAGAAACGTTGTTCCTCTTAACCCTCTGCCAAATGATCTAGTACCCCCTCAAAACCATCCACCAAATGATCCCCTACCCCCTCAAAACCTTCGCGAATTGAAGATATGATAATTAAAAATATCGCCAAACTAAGGGTTTTGCGAACCACATATAGCAATATACCCACATTGGCTCTCATGTTATCCACATTAAAAACCATAGTGGATAATATTAAAACACTTACCGATGAACATAATGTTGCTCTTCACCGGCATGAGGAAATGCATGTCATGTTTGATGATGGGTTGGACTATGATGAAGTTGCAGACCTAAATATAACTAAAGATGATATAGTTAACCTTTTAGCGAACCCAAAAATTGGTAAAAAAGTAAAATGTACAAAGCCCAAATTATCAATTAAATGGTGCACAAATGAGGCTATACGTGCAAACTTTTGTGATCATTGGTGGATGGTTTTTGACATCCCTCCACACAACAATTTAGAGGTGACATTCTATTTCATTAAAAAATTGTATGCCAAATTTGTGTTGCGCCTCAAGGTGAACTATAGGAGCATTAGGCCCAACATGGGTGTAGGAGGAGGAGCTTCTTAGAATAGACCCTTTTCCCAGTGAAAGAAAGTTGGCACTTTTGTCCCCCTTACTAATGTCTCCCCTCTCCTCTAGTGCAACATCCTGATATCATTGCAGAGGTTATCTCTTAGACTATTAAAGACATCCATAGATTGAGTAGCCTATTGATATCCTAGGCCAGGTCAGTGTTGCCTCCCCGTGTTGATGATGCTAGCTGGAGTTCATCATCAGTGAGCTCATCGCATGTTTGTGTGCCCCATACTTGCATAATGTGCAAGAATATTTGTTTGGGTCCCATAGGTGATCTTTTTGAGTATCTATTTGTATTTGAGGAGGATACACCAGATGCGTGTACAGAGGCTACACACCTGGCATGAGAGAGGAGGGGCATGCAGAGGCATGGAATCCTTCTGTGTTGGTACATGTATACATTTTTTTTGTTACATATGTGATTTAAAGTTAATCTTTATAATAGAGTAATTTTAACCCATACTGACTTAAACATGTATGTGATCTTCATCCATTTTTAGTTGATGACTAAGGAGGAGTTCAAAAAAGTTGATAATGCCACACTCTCAACTATTTCATTTTTCCTTGAGACATTTACGGTAAATTATGTTGTGTTCTCATTATTTTTATATTTGATATTGGAGCATATATGGTTTCTAATCTTTCTTTTCTCTTGCAGGTATCACTTGTCACTGGAGGGCAGAGTACACGGGGTGAGGCATAACCCATTGACAAGGGAAAGATGATTAGGTGCTTTTAAATTGATTAAATATTGATGCATTATTGTAAAATATTTGTGGTAATGAAATTTAATTACATTCATTATTGTGCAGGGCATCGCTACTGGTGATGAGTCTAGGAAGATTTGGCATTGCAAACCCTCTGGCATTTCCATTCATAGTGAGAGCCCCATTGTATGTATAAATATCATTTATTTTTTATTTCCTATATTTTCATAAATAAATTTGAAACTGATTTTCATAATATTAACAACTATTATTTTGTATCTTATAGAAAACACCTAGTGCATAGGAAGTTGGATGCCAGAGTTTTGTATCTTTGATGATGCAACGATTAAATCTAGAGGAGGAGTCGACAGAGGTAAGTTGTAGTTTGAATTCTTGACTATATGTTATAAATTTAGTATGTTATGAATTATAATATTACAGTTTAAGTTGTAGATTCATCTGACAAACATACTTGAACATATATAGGCCACAATCAATGAGGTTCAAGTATTGCCAAGGACATATGAGAGGACTCTTGACCAACACGGGAGGTGGACAAGAGAGGTATTTATGATAAAAGTTTAATACTATAAATCTTCATTATAAAAATTATGCATTTGAGTAATTTAATGTTAGATACATAGAATCATATAAATTTAGTAATCTAACTTTGGGTTTTCTTTTCTTTTTTATGTAGGAGGCATCTAATCCACCTAGTGCAATGAAGAGGTTGCATTTTGATCATCCACCAACAACATAGGATAGTATAGTTGTTATAGGATGCATCATGAGACATTTTGAGATGGCACATGCCACATTGTATATAGAAACATTTATATTATACACATTCTGATGGTCTGATCAGCCACATTTTGTATACGGATATGTGTATTTTGATATATATTTGCGTAATTTTTCTATGGATACATGAACTTTGATATATATTAATGTAATTTGTCTATATATATATATATATATATATATATATATATATATATATATATATATATATATATATATATATATATATATATATATATATATATATATCATTTATGTACACAATGGTATACATATTAGTTTAGTATAGTATTGTTCAATTTATCGTGGATCATGTGTATTGTTCATGTTTATGGAATATCATTCATTTTAATCATGTTTGTTATATTTGATCCAAATGCAATAATTTGTGAATAACATTTTAACAACCTTTATTATCAAATTTTGATACAATTTTTAATTTGAAATGATATCATATATGTTTAATTTGAAATGATCTCTTCAATCCCTTAAGATGTCACTATAGTTCACCCACCCAAACACACTTAGAGCACCTTGGATACTCTTCGATACAAGGTGGTCATGAATGGTGGAGGCTCTCCACGAATAGAAGAAGAGTGTCACTAGGGTTCACCCACCCATTCGGAGCTAATGACGCTTTTTGGTGTTTTGAAATGCTACAGGTTTCAAATTACCTCGATGAGAACATGACACATCTAGGTGTAGCTAACTCCCATTTTCAACATGTTATTTCAGACACCGGGCCAACTATAAGGCTAGACCCTTCTTCTACTTCAAACTCTGCAAAACCTAGGTGGGTGGACCTTAGATTCAATTATATGGTACTAGTGCATAAACATATTCCTGAATCTAATAAGTAGATTTATGTTTTTCGGTGCATTCTTAGCAAAATGGGCAGTTTTCATCATGGACCATTAAAATTAATTGGGGGGCAAACATTGAAGTTGGTTGAAGCCTAAACGAATTTTTTAAAAAAATTGCGCTTCTAGAGTTCATTTTTAACTGATTTTCACTTTTTCCTTGAGTTCAAATTAGGCATCAAATCAGTTATCTTTTCAATCAAATATCTCATATATTTTGTGCTTTTTGGAGGCCAAATGATGAGGATTTGATTTATCAGTTGTAGAGAGAGATTAGAGAGTTTTTTTCACTGTTAGGAGATGTTTTCAAGTGGATAGATGTCAAACATAGAGCAGATATCAGAATTCATTCTCCTCTATATCATTCTCTTTCTCATTCATTGTAGGGGTTCCAGTTTTTGGGAAGAAAAAGTTTCATTGTTGTGATACCATTAGGGTTTCTAGTTTTTCACTGTAAGACCATTGGTTCTAGTTTTTGATATGTTTTCCCTACTATGACACCACATTCTTCAACAATTTCTCTTGTATGAACAGCAGTAGTGAAGATAAATACAGAAAGTTCATATCTATTAGGTTTTTCTATGTTTTGATTCCATGCATATGAATGTATAATTTCAAGGAAATGAATACAATGGAGTAGAAATCTATTTAGTTTCATTCTGATTCTTGTCTCCTTCCTATGTTATCTGCAATGTTTTGCATTTATGAACAAAGAGCTTAAACTTATTTGCAATCTCTTAAGGTTGTGTGTCTGGATAAATTTGCTATTGGAACAAAGAGTCAAGTAAATGCTTATTTACCTTGACAGGGTTGTAGGTTTCATAAGGAGGATATCCAGTAAGTAGTGAGATCTTTATGAACATAGATGTCTATTTACAAGGTGAATGGATAGATCAGATATTTGAATATATGAGTATGTCTCAAGTATCCATATGTATGTATTTGATTCAAAGAATTGCCCAATGGATTAGGCACTAATTAGTTATAGGATCAATTAGTTCTTACTGTTGCATATTTGGGGCTTTGTTGAAATCAACATCATTAATCAGTTGCTTTTCCCTTTCATGTTGAAGAGCTAGAACAAAATGCCCTCACTCAACTTATGAATTTCATTATCTTGCATTTAGCTACTACAGATCTATGTCATTGCATGAGTTAATAGGAGAAATAAGGGTTAAATCTGCTTATTAGATTCAGGAATATGTTTATGCACTGGTTCCATATAATTGAATTTGAGGTCTACCCACCTAGGTTTTGCAGAGCCTAAAGTAGAAGAAGGGTCTAGCCTTATAGTTGGCCCGGTGTCTAAAATGACATTTTAAAAATGGGAGTTAGCTGCCCCTAGATGTGTTATGTTCTCATTGGAGTAATTTGGAACCTTTAGTATTTCAAAACAAAAACAAAATGGCAACTCTACTGGGGAGTTGTATTGAATCTAAATGTAGACAAAACTTGAGAATTTGAAGATGATTTGATACAACAAGAAGAATTTCCTACAACGGTGAGGTAATTGTGATGTTCTTTTCATATCTGTGTTGAATTTTGTGTTCCCCAGTTACGCTTTGTTCATGGATAGTAGTATTTTGTGAGAATTGGATGTAAATTGTGTTCTATGACTATTATAATTCTATTTTCAATCAGTTTAGTTTTTGCAAGTGTTGTTTACAAAAATTCAAAGTCAAGAATTGATTTATGAAGTGCATTCTCTTTTCAAGGTGTAAATGATTTGCAAGTTTTTCATATTGAAAGTTTGGTTTAGAATTTACAAATGGTAAATGGTTTCAAATCTTTTTTCACTAAGTGTGAGTGGCGACTCTAGTCTAAATTTCTATGCCAGTGCATGGTTCATTTTCATATCAAAGGCTTTTAGTATTTGTGGGCAGATCTAGTTTTTTTGGAAAGAGGAAGTATAGGTTCTTTATTTATAATTTATGTGGTTGTTTGTATCTGCTGAAGTAATTGATTTCAAAATTTGAATCACGGTTGTGATTTCATTTTTCTCTTCAAGGAGGTGGCGGCTCTACAAGGATTTTATCTATGGTGTGAAGGATTTCATGTTTGCACAGTGGCAATCAGCAGATCATAGGTTTCAAATAGCAACACATAAAGGTATTTTCAATTTTCATGTATTTGTCCTTCATGAAAGTTGAATGAACAAAATGGTTGCCTCCATCTGGTGTTTTCAACACTAGGATAAAGTGGTAGAAAATTTATTCTCAAAATAGATTCAAATTGTAGATCTGATAATACTTTTTCAAGCTCTGAAGAGGTACATAAAAATTTGTTCATGTTGTATGGAAAGCTTCATAGTCAAGTCATTTCTTCTATCCGAAGGAATGTGGGAAGTGTAGATGATTTAGATGCAATTCAGCTTTACATGAAAATCAAATTGGAAATCCTAGAGCTTCTCATTTCAGAAAGACCCAATGAATTATCATGGGCTTTTGTGTTTTTATTAATCTTCATGCCTAATTCAATACATTGGACAGCAAAAGCAAGATTAGAAAAGATCCAATACTTTGGGAGAGTATCTAGAGAATGTGAATGTTATTTAGAAATAAACGGTTACCATATTGTTGAAATTGAAAATGTTGATAGTCATAGCGAAAGTGATGAGTCCTATGATAATATGTTTGAGAATGAAAAACCATATAACAGTAGTCCTAAAATATCTTCCTGCAATGAAGTTGAATATAAGGACGCATCTAATGTCGAGATGTGGTGCAGGGAAGAGGATACATATTGTGAGAGTACCACAGATTTTTCAAATTGTATGGCTAATGGTGTTGTTGTTATAAGTTCTTCAGATTATTCAGGAAATAATTGCAACCAAGATGAAGAAATTTTTGAAAGGGATCTGTTGAACACTGATGAGGTTTTAGCCTTGTTACAACACAAATTTGAAAGGTATGCATCAATGTGTGATTCAACTTCACCTTTATTAGTGTGTGCATCTCTTAAGGATGACATAAGCTATGATGTATACCCGTGTGTTGGTTCTCCTACATATTAGCATTGTTATTCTTTTGAAGACTTTCAGCATAAGCATGAAAATTTGTTTGAAGAGTGAAGACTAGTAGAGATGTATTTACTGTTGTCATAAGTGATGTTAAATCATATTTATGTTATATAGATGATAATGAGAGGTTGTTGATATCTCTTGATTGTGATTTAACATTTAATGAAGACATTCCTATGATTGATGTTACTAATAATGTTGAGATATCAATTGATTTTTTATCTGATCCGGATGGAGTATATGCCAGTAATTTGTAGTTACATGAGATGAGTTTGATAATTCTTGTAGTAAAGTGAATATTGACAAAAGTACACATGAATCTAAAATTAAATCTTCTCTATAGGTTGGTGAGTATTATGCTAATGATTTTAATGCATTCGCAAGTGTCTCTAACAATTTATTTGATGAGAATATTGATGCCAGTAAACTTCCTGCTGATGAAAAAATTAATGAGGATTCTTTTCATATGTTTGTTGAACCTTTTCTTAAAGACTATGATGATAATTTTTCAATGAGTTTTAGATCTAATTCAGTATGTGATGACATGATACATGAAGTTGATTCAGATCTATTGTACTCTTTGAAGCCAAAGGCAAAAGGTGAGTTGCAAGTTTTTAGTACATGCAACTTGGTGAATGGTGTAGAATATGAAGTCTTTGTGTTTCCGATCAGCATGCATGAATCATTGTTGGATTTTGATTCTCAATTCAGTTTGTGTAATCATGAGCATGCTGATGTTTTTTTTCATAGTGAGCATGATGATGAAACATTTTTTGAGTTTTATATGCACTATGAAAATGATGGCAATTATTTTGTTTTATCTCATGAGTTAAGTAAAGGTGTTGTTGAAAATGGTAAAACAAGTGAAAATGAAATTTTTGGTTTACCTCAAGAAAATGTCAATGAGAATCAGGTGTTTGAAAAAGGTAAAAGTTTTTGTTGAAGTTCAATGGCTCAGGGTCATCGTTTGTACATAGAAGGAGTAGTTGTTTTTGCTTTCAATAAAGCTGTTTGAGAGAAGTTTTGAGAATGATCTACTTCTTCCAGAGATCTGAATCCTTTCCATGCCCACGAGGGACATGCATCCCCAGCAAAGTCGCCATTTTGTTGGTATTTTGAAATGCTACAGGTTTCAAATTACCCTGATGAGAACATGACACATCTAGGGGTAGCTAACTCCCATTTTCAACATGTCATTTCAAACACCAGGCCAACTATAAGGCAAGACCCTTCTTCTACTTTAGGCTCTAAAAAACCTATGCGAGTGGACCTTAGATTCAATTATATGGTACCAGTGCATAAACATATTTCTGAATCTAATAAGAAGATTTAACCCTTATTTCTCCTATTAACTCATGCAATGACATAGATCTATTGTAGTTTTAATGCAGATAGTTCTCATTTGTTAGGTGATTTGTGAGTCAATTATGTACATCTTTCAGCTACTTGTTTTCAAGGAAAATGAATAAAAACACAGCAAGGGGTTTTAATTTTAGTCTAAATCTTGTCTCATGTTCATGGTTTTGTAATATTTTCTAGTTTCTGAACAAAGAGCATAAACTATGTTGCATTTTGTTTAAGAATGTATGTGATTGAAGTATCTTGCTGATGGAACAAAGAGCCATGTAATTGCTTGATGTTTATCACAGGTTTGCAGATTTCATGATGGGATAGTTTGAGTATGAGATTCATTTTGATGTAGATGTCTATTCACAAGGTGAAAGATAGATTAAGGATCTTGACGTAGGAATTATGTCAAAGATTTTGAAAAGATGTATGGTTTTAATTCATGTAATTTCCCAATAGATAAGGCACTGATCAGTTGTGGGATCATTCAGTTTAGTTTCTCATACCTAGGTCTTATTGTTATCAACATATTAAATCATCTTTTCCCTTTTATATTGAAAGTCATTCAAAGTTTAACCCTCAATTAGCTTACCAATTTCATGAGTCATGCTATTAGCTATTTCATGCTTGTGATTTCTTGGTTAAGTATAGAATATTTAGGGGTTTAATCTATTATCCTAGATCATAATTATGCTCATTCCACTAGTCACATAATTAAATCTTAAGAGGTTCACCCGCCTAGTTTTTGCAAAGCCTGAAGTAAAGAAGGAGTGTAGCCTTATAGTTGGCCCAAGTTCTTGGTGAATTGTATCCATTATTGGAGATAGCTACCCATAGATGCATTCTTGCCTTGCATACTTGGTTATTTCAAACTCTGTTAAATCAAGATCCAACAATGCTGACAATTCGATGCCAAGATTAGCGTTTTCAAAGTTACACAGTGATGCACCTATGAAGTGAGGCACATTACAAGTTTTGGCATCGAGCAAGATCATTGTGCCAAATCTAGAATGTGATCTCTCAAAAATGAGATAGGTTATTTTAGACCTCGGCATGAACATCTTGTAGCATTTGACACTTCATTGATAGCCCCCATGAGCTCTGAGTTACAACCTTCAGAAGATTGACCTTGAAATGCACTCATAGCACCTTGGAGACTCTTCGGTATGGGGTGGTCATGAATGATGGAGGCTCTTTGTGGCTAGAACAAGGGTGTCACTGGGGTTCACCCATCCATCTAGAGCTAATGACAATAACGATTTGATGCCAAGACTAGTGCTTTCAAAGTTACGTAGTGATGAACCTATGAACTGAGGCACACTGCAAGTTTTGGCATCGCGAGGTCATTGTGTCGAATCCAAATAGAGGAGGTGAATTCACATCTGATAGAGGAGGTGAATTCACATCAAGAGAATTTGAAGAATTATGCAATGAAAGACAAATCAAAAGGCAGACATCAGCACCTAGGACTCCACCTCAGAATGGTATAGCAAAAAAAAGGAATAGATCAATTATTGACTGCACCAAAACCTTAATGATGGAGAAAATTGTTGCACTCAAGTATTGGAGAGAAGCTGTAAGTACTACAGTTTACTCACTCAATAGAGTTCAAGTCAAGAAAGGTACAAATACAACACCTTTTGAATTATGGTATGGGCGTTCTCCTAATGTAAAACATTTCAAAATATTTGGATGCAAATGCTATATATATATAAAGAGTCTAGAAATGGAAAGTTTGATGCAAAGAGTGAGGAAGGCACATTTCTTGGTTATTCCACTAGAAGAAAAGCTTATAAGTGCTATGTTAACACTAACAAAGTAGTAGAAAGCACAAATGTGAAATTTGATGAGCTTGCAGAAGTTCAAAGTGTTGAGGACACCAAGAAAGTAGAAGAATACAAGACCTTTGTATACTTTTACGAAGGTATACATAATAATGGTGAAGTTGCAACACAGAATGACAATCAGCAACAAAATCCAGTATCTGCCAAGTCACAGACAGTGAATGTCGAGCAGTAGACACATTCAGAAGCTGAGCTGCAGAATACAAAGAATGTTCATTCAAATTTTGAGAACAATCAACACGAAGGAAATAAAGAAATATCTGATGAAAATACACATGAAGATTCAGATTCTAAAAGAGACAACATGCAAACAAGGAAAGAACCAGTATTGGCAAAGTATGTAAGAAGACATCACCCTGTAGATCAAATTATTGGAAACAAAGAGGTAGGACCAATGACAAGGAATAGACTCAGAAGTGAGACATGTCTGCTCAGTAAAACAGAACCAAAAATAGTTAGTGAAGCCATAAAATATGATGACTGGTACAATGCTATGAAAGAAGAAATAGAACAAATTGAAAAGAACAAGACATGGACCTTAGTCTCAAGACCAACTAACAAGAATGTAATTGGAACCAAGTGGATGTTTAGAAACAAGTTAGATGAGAATGGTGAAATCACAAGGAACAAGGCAAGACTAGTCTGTAAAGGGTATGCACAAGAAGGACTAGACTATGGAGAAACTTTTGCTCCATTTGTCAGAATGGAACGAGTGAGGACTTTACTGGCATATGCAGCCTTCAAAGGATTTAAATTCTATCAAATGGATGTTAAGTCTGCATTTCTGAATGGTATACTTGAAGAGGAAGTCTACATAGAGCAACCATAAGGATTTGTTGATGAAAATAACAAAAATAAGGTATGCAAATTCCATAAGGCTCTATATGGATTAAAGCAAGTCCCTAGAGCTTGGTATGAGAGACTTCACAAGTATCTAGTGCAAATAGGATTTGAGAGAACTGATGATAACAGCAACATGTACATCAAATCAGAAGAAGGTAAGGATATCCTTGTATTTAAAATCTTTGTGCATGACATAATTTTTGGAAGAAAGGAAGGGCTTTGCAAAAGTTTTGCTGACAAAATGAAACATGAGTTTGAGATGTCTATGTTTGCAGAAATCAAGTTCTTTGTTGGATTGCAAGTACATCAACTAAAACATGGTATATTCTTGACACAATCAAAGTACATCAAAGAGATACTCAAGACGTTTAGATTGGAAGACTCCAAACTTGTCAGCACACCAATGGCAATAGGACATAAGCTATCCCAAAATGATGAATCAGCTAAAGTCAATCAAACAATGTACAAATCCATAATTGGAAAACTACAATATGTTGTACATAGCAGACCAGACATAGCATTAGCAGTTGGAATAGTGGCTAGATTCTCTGCTAATGCTAGATAAAATCATCTCATGGCAGTAAAAAGAATAATGAGGTATCTCAAAGGAACTGATGATTTTGGCCTATACTACAAAAAGAATGAGAAGTTTGAGCTCAATGCATACACAAACACAGATTGGGGAGGCAACATTGATGACAAAAAAAGCACAAGTGGAGGAGCATTATTCTTAGGTAAAAGGCTAGTTACTTGGACTAGCAAAAAACAAACATGCACATCTCAGTCCACTATAGAAGCAGAATATGTGGCAGCAATAATCAATTGTACAAACATTGTGTGCCTCAAACATCTATTGAAAGGAATGAAAGAAGAGGTAACCAAACCTGTGATACTGTATTGTGATAATACAAGTGCTATAAACATATCCAAGAATCTAGTAATGCATGCAAAAACCAAGCATATTGCAATCAAGTATCACTATGTTAGAGAATTGGTGGAAGACAAACAAGTGACGATGAAGTACATTCACACAAAGGAACAAATTGCAGATGTCTTCACCAAACCATTGCCCAAGGATACTTATAAATATTTTAGAGGCAAGGTGGGGGTAAAGCCCCTAACTCAAGCAGTCTAAAGCAACAAAGAAGTTGCCTTGCATCAACAAAAGTAGATCATTGAAATATCAGAAGAATGATGCAGAGGATGACAATAAGAACAAAAATTCTAGATCAGTCACAAGCATAGTGACAGAGGGAGAAAACATGAGATGCAAAGCTTATATTTAGCATGTTGAAGATGTTACATCTTTAGCATTTATGTCAAAGAGGGAGATGTATGAGAAATTGATCAATAAAAGGTAAGAGGGAGATGTATGAGAATGTATGACATCAGAAGTAGACCAAAAAAAGAGAGATGAAAGAGGGAGATTCAAAAGAGATAAGATATTGATCAGCAAGCAGCTATGAAGGATCGGGAATACAGAGTAAGGATGCAGCAGTTAAGAGAGAGAAGCAGAACAAAGGATTCAATTTCTATCAACAAAAGAGGGAGACATGATACAAAAAGGAAGATATGTAATGACAACAAGTTTTTTGTTTGGTATATAATTTTGGTGGGAACTAAGTTGATCAGCTCAATCAATTGATCAGTTTGGTTTGCCATTAATGCCAAAGAGGGAGATTGTTGGAAATGATTGAAAAGATCATGAATGAAGAATGATGGAACTGGTAAAGAATGCTTTCAATCATTTTTTTGGCATTGATGTCAAACTTGCTATTTGCAGGAATGACAATTGCTTAAGTGATCCAAATACTATCAATTGGTTGATTGACAAGGAGGAGGCAATCAATTAGATGTAACTAGAGCACCTAGAGAAAGGTTGAAGTTATGATGTTGTAATGAACTATAAAGATCAGCTAAGCCATTGATGAAATAGTGTATTGATGACATACTCTAAGACACAGGGAATGGACACACTAAGACACATCAAAGATGTAAGGTTTAACTAAGTCATTTGTAGAACTTGACTAAGTTCATTTGTAAGTGCCGAGCAAGCTAGTTAAAGCTGAGAAAGTTCAACTTTAGTGTGTGCCAAGCAATCCTTCAGGTGTCGAGCATAAGAAAAAAGGTAATGGATACCGAGCAAATCAAGAATCATTCAGGAAATGAGTGATCCAAAAAACTATATATGTTGAGTAACAGAGATGTTCATATGACGAGCTATATAGAATTCAACATGTGCCAAGTAACTCAAGATCCAACAGGAGCCGAGCACTATGAAGTAAATAGAAGCCGAGTGATTCAAGAAAATAATAGAAGTCGAGCAATATAAGAAAGCTTCAGGTGTCGAGTAAAGCATAAACTACAGAGGATGTCGAGCAATCCAGAGCTAGATAGTGTCGAGCATCAGTAAATAGCAGTAGAAGCCGAACAACCCAGTTAATGTCGAGCATCAGTAAACCAATGATGTTGAGTTGTTGCATTATTTGTTAAGTCAAAAGATTTGCCAAATCAAAAACGATAAGTTTTTTACATTGAATTTTGTGAATTAGTTGGATGATAAGGATGATGAGTAGATGTCATAGAATTTTATGTAAACCATGCAAACCAATTCAAGGCAAATACTGATGGACTTATCATAAAGTTTCTGGAAGAAAGAATTTGGAGGGAAAACAATATCTTCTCTCAGATCAAATCAAATTGATGAGCGTAAAGATTTCAGCGGGAAATGAAGAACAGAACTTCTTTATAAGGAGTTACAAGTTAGAGATCAAAACGGTGAGAGAGTGAGTTGGTCACAAGTGTGGTCGTGCGAAGAAGCCAAGAGAAGGCTAGTGTGAAGTGTCAAAAGAAGAGGACACAGTGAGGAGTAAGCACAGAGCATCAAGACTCTGAATTGATCAAGTGACCATAGAGTGCATTGGCACAACGAGTGGAAGAACTCAAGGAGATAGATCTTGAAGGGTGGACAATTTGTTAGCACTGCAAGGAAGAAAAGCCAAGCAAAGAAAAGAACTGAAGAAGCGATCTGAAATCTGCAATGTTAGAGTTGCAATCTTTATCAAGTCAAAAACTTTCTAATACATTCTTACCATTGTATTAGACATTGAAATCCTACATTGCTAGGTTAGCTTAACAGCTAGGTGGATAAGCCTCAGAAAATGGATAGAAGATCCCCATGAGAAGGATAAGAGATCCTCGAGAGAAGGTTAGGAGATCCTTAGGTGAGGGATAAGAGATCCTTTTCAGAAGGCGATTGAAAATCCCATGGACTTGGGTGGGCCTAGTAGCTCTGTGTAAATCCTTTAACAGGGTGGCATTCTAAGTTGAATGTTCTTAAGTCCTCTAACAAGGCACACTCCTAACAGAGTGTAGAAATCCTTTAACAGGGTCACATCTAATAGTGTGTAAAGCCTTTAACAAGGTAGGCCTTTAACAAGGCAGGCCTTTAACAAGGCAAACCATCAGAAGTGGTTGAAATCAATTGTGCAATTATTTTGTGGGTGTCATCCCCACCCTAGTTTTACCTTCTTATTCCTGGAGGGTTTCTGGGTCACCAAAATCTGTGTTATGTGGTGATGCATGTTTACTTTTCATGATTGTTTAATTGCATGATAGTTAATGAAAAATTTGTATTGGACATTATTGGACCGTGAATAACTGATTCACCACCCCCCCCCCCCCCCCCCTCTCAATTATTCTAAAAGAATTCTAACATTATAATCATTATTTTTTAGGTCCCTCTACATAAATTACATTAAGTAAAAACATCTTTGATTCTTACATTAAATCAACAAGTTTATATTTTAAATATCTCAAGTGTTTCATCATTATTACATCAATACACAACTATAAAAAATCATAGTGTCAAAAATAAAATAGATTTTTCTTCATTGTACTCCTTATTTAGTTTTTAATCTTCATGCATGGCTACTCTTCATGATGTACCTACATTCCAATGTCATAAAAAATATTATTAACTTATTTTATTAAACAAGATAATCATCGGTTCAACAAATCATTATGAACAAAAGAACATAAAAAAGTAAATATACCTAGTCGAGTCTTCCTATAGGGTCCTCTCTTTGTTTTAGGGTCTCCAATAGGGCTTCATGATCAACATTAGTAATAGTAAAAAGTTATTTTACTTTTGGTCTTCCTTGATGCTTCAACAACTTCACATTTGTTTCTATAATAAGATGTGAATATATGAGAATTTTTTTGTGCTTCTGATAGTCTTTGAATGCAAGAATTCCATTCCTTCTAAGCATGTATGTCTGCAACCATGTTCCAGCAACAACAACTAAACTAGTAGGATATGTGAATTTATCATCTATAATCAGTTTTGCAAGCTTTTGTTTACCTCCTACACAACGTGCTAACCAATAATTTATTTTCTCATCATTCTCTTCTGGTGCAACCAATGCAAAGATATGCCTTGGCTTAAGAAAATCTGATAGATGGTTATGCTCAAGTGAACTTTCCATGTCATCATTTTTTATAGAGGGTATGATAGACAATGGAGTAACATAATGTGGATCCCATGTGTCCGCCCACTTACTCAACTCACAGTGATCCCAATCACATTGAAAACAACTAGGAAAAAAGCAAGCTAGCTATCGTGTCCAAATGGTCCATGTACTAGAACTACAGCTCCACGATGAATGCATTTTTGATGAGGTTCTAACTGTAGCACAATCTGATCTATCACCTATGGACCCTTCCTCAACCAACCAAAAGAACCTACATACTATTGAATCAAGAGTCCCCCCCTGTGATAATGTTGAACTACACCAATCAACAATGCTACAAGCATCAAGAAGCTCTTCTCCTTAAATCTTCAATTACTCCTTAACTAGAGCTCTCTTCACACATGCTCCTACTCCATCATATTCCCCTTTCCCATGGTTGAACTCAAAAAAAATCAAATATGAGGCATCCCCCTCTCTGCATGCATCCTACACAACCAATAAAACATGCAAGCATTCTTGCATTGACATGTGTAATTATCTGACCAAATTATATGTCTTCCATAGCAATGTCATGCTCTTGTAAGAAATCAAAATAATTCTTGAATTAATGTTGCACAAATTCATGAGAGTGAGATCTATCATCACTCATGTAAAAATGGTATTCTCTAATAATCTTTTGATTATCTTCCACGCTATCAAGGGCATGTCTATATGTTACGTGGACAAAAATAGCAATATGAATGGAGTTGTAATACTGAGATTGTGTCTTATTTTGAGGCTTCAATGTGTAGTTCTCTACAAAGTCAACAACTGATATAATAGTGTTGATGGAAAAAGTCTCCTTACACATTCTAAATTGTCGATCCAACTACTGAGACCTATGACTACGCCTTGCATACTTGTAGAAAAGATTTTTCTTGAAATCTGAAATAAAACTAGCCACACTAATTTCTTTTGCAAACAATTTACATCTAGAGCCCTCACCCCCACTCTTCAATGTGTATTTCATCGTTTCATATACTTTTTTTTTACTATTGTCCTCCAAAGATCTTTTTCGAACCCCTCATGAAAACATGTGTCAAACTTGGATAAGCCGCCACATTTTGAACACTTCTCAAATAAGAAAGAATTTCTATTAAAGGAAAAACCATCAACTCTATGACATAAAAATTGATCTAGCAAATCTCTTGATGATTTTGGAAGCCCACTAGCACCACAATTCTCCAACATTTCTTTACTATGCAAAGTAGAATGGATGGAGTGTAATAGTTCATGGTGCTTATAAAAATTGACATGATATTTGCAACATGTATTTCAAATTTTAAGTGGCACACAATAAAATGCCTTCAAAGATTCAAAATCCCTTTGTGATATATGCAATCTTGGATGACTCTCTCTAATTTTTTTGAACAACATAGTTTGACTTACCTCCAAATAATGTTTAGGATGTGGTGTGTGGTCTTTGACGCTAATTCTCAACTTCAACACGTCTTTAGCATTGGGTGATACTCTTGACCTAGAGTGTCAAAACTATGTAATTCCTTCCTTCACATCATCAAATAGCTTCTTATCAAAACGTGGAAGTCTTCCACCAAAAGCCCATGTTTCATTTTGAAGAGGATCATCAATTATTTATTGTCTACTAAGTGCTCTTCTCAAAGTGGTATGATTTAGGTTTAATTCAATACAAGTTTGTCTCATATATCTACCCTTTCTCAAATGATGACTTACCAAAGAGGTTTTAATGACCCTTCGAGCAACTCTCTTATCCTTCTCTTTGCTATTTTTTCCAATGCTATTGAGAGTTCTGAAAAAATTCTTCGCAATAATGGCATTTCTTTCTATTTTTTTATTGACATGGATCTTCGGTTTGGAAAACATAGGTCTCATCTTTTGCATCTTTAATAAGTGCATAAAAAGTTGACATTGCTCCACCACTGTCTTATTGTCAAAAAATATCTTATATAGTCTTGAAGTTCATAACTGAATGATTCTTTGTGATTTTTTTCTTTCTAAATGGTAATAATCATTTCATCAATTTCAATTATCCATTTTGGTGTTCTAGGACCTTCATGTCAAATACAATTAGGAGATATGTAACGTTCTTGTGCATTTTCATTTTCAACATGGTCAATCATGCAATCTACATTATGATCTAATAAATTTTCATTCTCCAAATCTTCATTCGCTAAATTTTCAATCCCAACATTATCATTATCATTTGATACATTTTCATTCCCCAACTATACATATTCATTATCTAACACTATGATTTCACCTTCGATCAATACATCGTCAACTTGATTCACATTTAACATACCTTGTCTCTTCCTTCGGTGACTTACCTTGTCCCTTTCCCAATATGTTGCAATGTCTTCATTTGATACCTTCTTTTTGTGTTTAGCCTTTTGACAACTACTACTCCCCATTCAGACAACAATATCAAACACCTAATCATACATTATAGCAATATTTTCGATCATATAGGCCCCAAGAAATCATTTTTCATCAAACCTATGAAAATGGACCCCAAAAAACATGATTGTCAGGTATATAGTGACAAAATATTTTGGAAAAAATATGCAAGTATTTCGAGTATCCGATCCGAGATCGAATACTCGATATGATATCAGGTACTCGATATGGATGGCCAAACTTTGGAGGGAAGTCAATATTTGGCAAGCGTGGGCAATGTGAAGAAAATTGTATATTATTATATCTTAGTATTTTATTAAATATAACATAGTAATATATATGACTATTATTATTAATAAATATAATATAGTAATATATATATAATTATTATTATGATTATTATTAAATATAATATAGTAATATAGATGATTATTATTATTATTTAGTAATATATTATTATTATTGTTATTATATTTAATAGTCATATATTATGATTATTACTCTATTTAATATATAGTCATATATTATAATTATGTCACTAGGGGTCGTATGGACCTATTTGATTTAATCAAATGTGTTGAAAGGGGTCATAAGATAACCTATGACCCCCTTCGGTACATTTCATGACAACATATGTCCCCAAGGGTCCTAGGACCCCTAGGGACCTAATTGGTTTGATCGAATGCATCAAAAGGGGTCATAGGATAATCTATGACCCCTTTCAACGCATTTCATAACAACATATGTCCCTAGGGGTCCTAAGACCCCTAGAGACCTATATGGTTTGTTCAAATGGGTCAAAAGGGGTCATAGTATAACCTATGACCCCTTTCGATGCATTTCATGAGAATATATGCCCCTGGGTCAAAAGGGGTCATAGTATAACCTATGACCCCTTTCGACACATTTCATGAGAATATATGTCCCTAGGGGTCCTAGGACCCCTAGGGACCTATTTGGTTTTATCAAATGGGATGAAAGGGGTCATAGGATAACCTGATACCCCTTTTGATGCATTTCATGACAAAATATGTCCCTAGGGGTCCTAGGGACCTATTTGGTTTGTTTGAATAGGTTGAAAGGGGTCATAGGTTATCCTATGAACCCTTTCAACGTATTTCATGACAATTTGATCAAATGGGTCAAAAGGGTTCATAAGTTATCCTATGACCACTTTCGACGCATTTCATGACAACATATGTCCTTAGGGGTCCTATGACCCCTAGGGACCTATATGGTTTGTTCGAATGCATCAAAAGGGGTCATAGGATAATCTATGACCCCTTTCGATGCATTTCATGACAACATATGTCCCCAGGAATTCTAGGACCCCTAGGGACTTATTTAGTTTGATCGAATGGGTCAAAAGGGGTCATAGGATAACTTATGACCCATTTTGACACATTTTATTACAACATATGTCTCTAGGGGTCCCCCTAGGGACCTATTTGATTTGATCAAATGGGTCGAAAGGGGTCATAGGATAACCTATGACCTCTTTCGATGCATTTCATGAAAACATATGTCCCTAGGGGTCATATGACCCCTATGGACCCATTTGGTTTGATCAAATGTGTTGAAAGTCGATGCATTTCATGACAACATATGTCCCTAGGGGTCCTAGGATCCCTAGAGACCTATTTGGTTTGATTGAATGGGTAGATAGGGTTCATAGGATAACCTATGACCCCTCTTAATGCATTTCATGACAACATATGTTCCTAGGGGTCCTAGAACCCATAGGGACCTATTTGGTTTGATTGAATGGGTCAAAATTGGTCATGGGATAACTTATGACCACTTTCGATGCATTTCATGACTTATTTGGTTTGTTCGAATCGGTTGAAAGGGATCACAAGATAACCTATGACCCCTTCAACACACTTTGTGACAACATATGTCCCTAGGGGTCCTATGACCCCTAGGGACCTATTTGGTTTGATCAAACGGGTCGAAAGGGGTCATAGGTTATCGACTCAAATCATGACAATATATGTCCCTGGGCTTCTAGGACCCCTAAGGACCTATTTGATTTGTTTGAATGGGTCAAAAGGGGTCATAGGATAACCTATGACCCTTTCGACACATTTAATGACAACATATGTCCCTAGGGGTCCTAAGACCCCTTGGTTCATTCAAATGGGTGGGAAGGGGTTATAGGATAAGCTATGACCCCTTTCAACACATTTCATGGCAACAAATGTCATTAAAGATCCTAGGACCCCTAGATACTTATTTGGCTTGATCGAATGGATTCAAAGGGGTCATAGGATAACTTATGACCCCTTTCGACATATTTCATGACAACATATGCCCCTATGGGTCCTAGGGACCTTTTTGGTTTGATCAAATGCATCAAAAAGGGTCATAGGATAACCTATGACCCCTTTCGATGCATTTCATGACAACATATGTCCCTAGGGGTCTTAGGATCCCTAGAGACATATTTGGTTTGTTTGAATGGGTAGAAAGGGGTCATAGGATAACCTATGACCCCTTTTGATGCATTTCATGACAACATATGTCCCTAGGGGTCCTAGGAACCCAAGGGAACTTTTTCGTTTGATCGAATGGGTCGAACTAGGTCATAGGATAACCTATGACCCCTTTCAACGCATTTCATAAAAACATATGTCCCTAGGGTTCCTAGAGCCCCTAGGGATCTATTTGGTTTGTTCGAATGGGTCGAAAGTGGTCATAGGATAACCTATGACCCCTTTCGATGCATTTCATGACAACATATGTCCCGAAGGGTCCTAGGACCCCTAGGGACCTATTTGGTTTGTTCAAATGGTTTGAAAGGGGTCATAGGTCATTTCATGATAACATATGTCCCTAGAAGTCCTAGGACCCCTGGGGACCTATTTGGTTTGTTTGAATGGGTCGAAAGGGGTCGTAGGATAACCTATAACCCCTTTTGATGCATTTCATGACAACATATGTCCTAGGGGTCATAAAACCCCTCTATACCTATTTGGTTTGATCAAATGTGTCGAAAAGAGTCATAGGATAACCTATATTCCCTTTCGATGCATTTCATCACAACATATGTCCTTAGCAGTCCTAGGACCCCTAGGGACCTATTTGGTTTGATTGAATGGGTTGAAAGGGTCATAGGTTACCCTATGACCTATTTCGATGCATTTCATGACAACATATCTCCCTAGGGGTCCTAGGACCCCTAAGGACCTATTTGGTTTGTTCGAATGGGTCGAAAGTGTTGACATATCAATCAAGTTTGTTATTAGTGACACACACTTATTCAGATTGTATATAGCTACCGAGTTCATTGTACAATTCACAGTGTTTGCCAAGTATTTCAATTGTCACCAAGTTCTACAGTTGCCACCAAGTCCTTTGGACAAATCTCAGTGGTTACTGAGCAATCACAGTTACAGTGAAGATCAGTAGTGTAAACCGTGCATCTCAATGTATGTCGAGTTTACCAATGCAAGCTAAGTTATGCAATGTTCACCGAGTTTGCAATGTATGTGATGCGAGTCCAGTGTTAACCGAGCTTCTCAGTGTTAACCAAGTGACTCAATTTATACCAAGCTCGAGGAGAGAATGTTTACCGAGTCATGTCATGGTAAATAGGTGATTCTATTTATACGATGACTTTCACAATATCTACCAAGTCATCACTACAAACCGAGTTCAAGACTACTTGGAAGTGATCAGTATGGACTGACCTTCTATGTCTATCAAGTGCATGATGATTCCAAGCATTGATAGTGGATGCCAAGTATCAGAACCTCACTTAGTCGATCTTCAGAACTCGATTGTCTTCATGTGGGCTGACTTTGTAATATTTGTGTTAACTTGTATTGTGGTCGACTTTGTAATATGTATAATTAGATTGATATATATGTAATGTATTGTGTCATATCAAAGTGTGAGTATGATGAAGATGTGTATGCAAGGAATTAATCAGAGAAGATTAGAAAGAGCGAATTACAAAGGCTACAGCAGTATAAGGAGCAGCAAAGTCATATCTATCACAACAAGGTGATTAGTACTTAAAGGAATCTCATTCAACAAACCTATGACCTCTTTCAATGCATTTCATGACAACATTATATTTAATAATACTAATAATAATAATATAATACTATATATTTAATATTATAATAATATATTACCAGATTATATAATAATAATAATCATGTATTACTATATATAATAATAATATAATATTACTATATAATAATAATAGTCAATAATAATAATGTCCACACTTCCCAAATTTTGGTTTCCCTCCAAAATTTGGGCTATGAATCTTTGGGAAAAATGTTGCCGACCACTTTTTCGGTACTTGATTTCACATCGAGTACTCAATTTAAAATTGAGTATCTAATTAGGCTTGGTATTTACCAAACCTATTTGTTCAACTCAAAAAACATGTTTGACACAAGTTTCAATGACATTCAGACTTCGAGTAGCCATCTAACAATATTTTTTTCATTAAAATTCAATGAAATGAAAAGGGTTTTTTTATAGAACTCTCAAGATTTCATCAATATAATTGTTGTCAAATTCCAAGTTCAATAAGTATTTATTAGTTAATTTTTAATGAAGATGTCTATAAACTATTGATTGACATACTGATTGAAAAATAGCTATAAAACTTTCAAACGATATAATATTTTTAAAATCCAAAAGTTAATTGATTTTGTAAAGTTTTCAATTAGTTAAGATGGTCAGACATATAAGTTTTTTTATTCAAGAAAAGTTATAGTAGAAAATTCATATTTAATTATTTATTTAGAATAAAAATACCCAAAAATATGCATCACATCCAGGCATGAGTCTATATTTTTTTTATCTATAACTATATTAAAAAATATCATCATTTGATTTTGATTAAGGTGGTCAGACATGCTTACTTTTTATTTTTGCTCTAAAAATTTTGTAGTACTATATTAAAATCCAAAATTTTGATAAATCTAATCATTTTTTCCTCCAGATAAGGCCTAGTAGTTTAGAAATTACATGCAATTTTCTACATATTCTTTTATTACAACTTTTTGATATAAAGCCCATAACTACTTTAAAATTATGTGTCAAGTTAACATAACCCTGATTTGTTGGTTTTCATTGCCGCTTAAGGCTATAGTTTGGTTGACCATGATCCTATGCATACCCTATTAAAAGGTGCAATTATATGGCCACTAATAAGTCAACATTATTAGTAGCATAAGGATATTGATATTTTAAATGTTTGCTTAGATGGTGATCCTAATTAAGACAAGAAGGAAAAGGCTTCGACATCTAATTTACATAAGAGTTGGAAAAGCAATGGCACAAATGTATGATTTATCGAAATGTGATATACCTTATAATAAGGAAACAATGCAAGAAGCATTGGTGCATATTATGAAACAAAGGAATAAATGGACCCCACTGCATAGGAAAAAAGTCACTGCATCTATTTTGTCTTACCTTATACCAAAGGCCACTACGACTGCTCTATCCATGGAGGCACCAATAATTGATACGTTTAATTCAAATAAACCTCATTGTGATCAACCAAAAAAAAACCACCAGTTGTACTAAACAAGCAAATGGATCTTTGCAAACCCACCCCAGGTTATAGCCTAATACTAAATCTAATTTGGAGGGTCAAGAAGAGCCCATTACTAGAAGTGATTGTAGCTATAAATAGAGCATGAACTATGGAATAAGTCAATACATATACTATGTATCCCCCTTCATAGTTATAGGAATTAGTGCATCATGTATCTCACAGTCAGTGTAGCTATGCATAGAACTTTCACTTGTACATTTCTATTATTATAATAAAATAAATAATTTTAGGAAGAAGTAAGAATAGATGTGCTCTTCTAAAGATATATATGTTAACTTCTTAATAATTATGACTTTTGTGATTATAGTTTTTAGTTCTTCTCAACTTTGTAATTTTTTTGGCCTTAATTAGCATTTTTATAGTATCTTAACCTACATTGACTTAAATCAATTTATGTCAGTTATTCATCATGGACATAAAGACACCATTAACAATGAGTGTAGTTTCTACTCTTCTATCCAATGTGGAACTTAAAGACCCTGTACTACAAGTTTTAGGTATACAACCAATAAAGCAACAACAATCCAATAGTATCACCTATCAACTACACCTCTCTGACAGTGTGCACATGACCCTTCCCTTATTCCTCAACAATATAACAAGCTTGTTGTGAATAACATCTTACAAGAAGGCTCTATCATCTACCTTACAGAATACACATGCAAAAAGTTTCCAAACTTCACATACGTTCTCAACTTCTTTCTATGCACTTGAATTGATTTTTTTATTACATCAACAAACTAAATCGTATACACTTTTCAAATGCAGTGCAATTACAGTTACAATTTTTGAAGTCATAGAAAGTACAAAGGCAATAATTGGAACACCAATTCCACTACTAAAACGAACCAACACCACTTTGATAAGGAGCAGTCAAAGATTGTCATCTTCAATTATAGGAATTGAAAATTGTACATCTAAAAAAAGTTTGCCAACTTCTGTTGTTATCTCCATTAAAACATTGACCCCATATCATAAAAATTAATTGAAGGAAGGGTATTGAGTAGAAGTCCCATACACAACTTTAGTAATGTTGGAAGAGATGGAAAAGTATTTGGCTTTGACTTTATTGACAAATAAAACACAGTAATTCACATGATATGCTTCAATGATGTCGTAGATGAACTCGATAATGTACTCCAATCAGGTTATCTTTACGTCATCAACAATGGAAGGGTAAAAGTGTCCAACCCAAAATACAACAAGTCTACTAACCCATTTGAAATAGTTTTACATAATTCATCCATCATTACTATTTCAACAATCGATGAATCTAGCATTCCATTGCATTGCTTTATCATAAGGAGCATAGATTCTATGCAAAATTTGCCTATTAATTTTGTTGTAGATGCCATTGGGATTGTCCTCTCTATCACCCCTACATCAACCATTTATAAAGCAGATGGCACTGAGAGAGTGAAATGTATAGTTTCCATAATTGATATGTCTAATTGTACTATTGGTATCACACTTTGGGGTGAACTTTGCCAAGATGGAGGGAAACTTTCAACAATGTCATTGTTACCAGATCTGCCAATTATTTTGATCCAAACTTCTTGCATTGTTTCATGGTGTGGAAAGGCATTAGATAGTATATCTTCAACATCAATTATAAATCCTAAAATTGTGGAAGCAAAATCACTCACAACATGGTATGACACTAGAACCACTACTAATTCTTCAAAAGCACTATCAAAAAATTCCTTCCTCATACCAACCTTTACAAATCCAGTTAACATGAACTTTCACTAAGATCTAGGTAGAATAAATTAACTTTAGTTTGTTTGCTAGGCCCAACCATATTTCTTTTTCCATCCAGCAGTTTGGCCTTCCCAATCATGAATTCTACCTTGAATCCAATGTTATTCAACTTTGCCACACTCATTAGATTATGTTTTATTCCTTCCACCCAATAGGCATTGTCACATCTGAGCTCATTGGTTAGTGAAATACAACTTTTTTCATTTTATGCAACAAGGTTCATTATTTCCAAATCTAACACTTCCACCATCATAGTGTTCTATATGTTCAAACTTTGATTTGTCACCAGTCATATGATGAGAGAAACTACTATCAATAATCCATGTATTATTCTTACTAACATGAGAAATAAGTGTCATTTTATCTGACTCATCATCTTATTCATCTTTTACAGCTATATAGACCATTTCATCATTATCACTGCTACCAGAATCTTTAGCCATAAAACAAGATTTCTTACCTTTGTCCTTGTAGTCCTTATAGCTCTTAAATTCCTTCTTGCCTTTGAACTTACTTCTCTTTTCATCTTTACCTTCTTTGTTGGCACATCTTGCAGCGATGTGACCAACTTCTTCACATGAAAAATAGATTAGAGGAATCTTACCTTTGTAGTTTCCTCTGCCTTTGGAATATTTCCTTGCAAGTAGGGCTTCAACAACTTCAAGATCACTTTCTGAACTTTCTTCCTCTTCTTCACTTTTTGATTGTTTGGCTTTTGATTTTCCACTTTTTTTCTTGAGTGAAAGCTTGGCTTCAAATGCAAACTCAATACCTTTAGAACTAGGGACATAGTTATCATAGTTATCCAACTCAAAAGCTGCCAATCTTGCCACTAGAGCATCTAGATTTATCTTATTATTTGGATCACATTTCATCTCTTGAATAGAAGACACTCTAATTGCATAGATAGGAAGAAGGGTTCTGAGTACCTTGCTTACAATTGTTTTGTCATCAATGTCTCCTCCAAATGCTTTGATTGCACTAACACTTTCTTTAATTCACTCAACATATTTTGCAAGGTGTTCATCCTCTCTCATCTTCATTTGATCAAACTAGCCTTTACGACTTTGTGCTTTGGTTATCCTTACATTGCCATCACCTCTGTAGATGTCTTTCAATTTGGTCCACATTTCATGAGCAACAGTGCAACTTTTGACCTCATCAAATTCAACATAATTAAGAGCAGAATCAATGTCAATCATCGTGATGTTATGTTTTTTTCTTTTCAACAATCTCTTCAACAATAGGAGCCTTGTATTTGGCATCTAGATTCTTTAGCCATTAATCTCCAATGTTGCCAAGCGTAACCTCATGAGTTCTTGCCATGCTGCAAAGTTGTCTCTGTTCAACTTGGGAATCTCTCTTCTGTAGGACATCTTGATCTTTAGCTTACGTCCTTGAAACCTTCTTTGCAAGCACCAAAAGCTCTGATACCCATTGTTGGAAATATAAGAGTAACTGAGAGGGGAGGGGTGAATCAGTTACTACAAAAATAAATCTCAGATCCCTTAGATGTTGATACAAATTAAAACTTTGATTAAATTGTATTAAGTTGTTACTCGGCAAACACACAAGCACTCAGTTAACACTAGCAAATATTGTAACTCAGCAAGCATTGAGAATCAACTGTAATTCGATAATAACTGAATATATTGATCTTAATATGATTAATTGTGATTAACCTTAAACTTAGTTGCATACACATAAAAGGAAATAACATGAACAGAAGTGACACCATAACGTCGAAACCTAATTTCAGAAAAATCACCAATTGCAACTAGTTATTGTTTTCACTCTTCTGAAGTGAGCCATGTTAGGAGTCAACCCTATTAAAGGTTACAAAACACACTGTTAAATGTGACCCTGTTAGAAGATCTAATCACCATGTTAGGAGTGGCCTTGTTAGAGGTCTTCAGGACACCTCAAATAAAAATGTCACCTTGTTAGAAGATTTACAAATAGTTGTTAAGCCAGCTTTGTTTAGAGGTTTAGATTACTACTACAAGGGTTAGAGAGTAACAATGAGATGACCTGATTTCTGATGCAACTAGATTGTTGATCACAGATCTCAATTCTAGCTTTAATACTTGATCCTTCCTGATCGAATGCATCTTTACAGCTCCACAAGGATATTATGTTTATTCTTCAAATTTGTTTCCTCTTGGCATTTTCAAATCTTCTATTTACTTGCACACATTCAATCCTTCACTTGACCATATATATATATATATATATATATATATATATATATATATATATATATATATATATATATATATATATATATATATATATATATATATATATATATATATATATATATATATATAGTCAAGTCAACTTGAATACAACTTAGAATACTTAATATTCATCTCCTCAGTTGGCTAGAACCAACAAATAAATCAATTGAACTCAATATGCCAAAACAAGAAAAGCCTTTGTTAGTAGACCATGCTCGGTAAACACTAACCAAAATATATTTTCCTTCGTTAACCAAGTGAGCTTAGTTAACACTAATTCTCGTGGCAACTTTATTTGTCTCTCGAGTGAACTCGATAAACACTACCTTCAACAAATTCTCTTTGGTAACCAAGTGAGCTCGATTAACATTCGTTATCTTCCAACTTTCCTTTGTCTCCCGAGTGAGCTTGGTAGACACTGACTTCTGAACTTGGCATACACAAGAATGCTTGGTAGATACAAGGAACTGTCTTCACTGCTCGAGTGAGCTCGACAGACATTGACTGGTGAATGTATGACATTTTGTGTAACATCAAAGACAATATACAATTGATCAATTATTTTCAACATTTATACATCTTCACATTTCACAATATCTTCAAGAACACCCTCTACAAATACATCTCATAATGTTATTCATGTTGCAACATCATTTTGAGCCCACTATAATAGTCCACTTTTTCCTAGCAATTATATAAGAACATGTCTCAATCCAAGTGCCAATCTACCTTCAACCATGCCACAATCTAACATAATTATTGAACTTCAATTAAATACCATAACAACATCAAGTTAAATAGTGACATCCAATCTCTTGAGATCCCCAAAAAAATTAAACCAACATGATCTCCCATGGTGGCACATCAAATCTATGAGATTTATTGCCTCACAAGGAGCAACCACTAATCAAAATATCATGGGTCCCTGCATCACAGTTCAAGGTGCTAGTAAAAAATCAGGAGATCAAAATGCTAGCTACCAAGGGGTATCAACAAATTCAAGGACAAAATGTAAAAATCAATACTTTCACATCGATGAATCTAGCATTCAAATATTTCACATACCAATACTGTTGCACCATCCTACATGTCCATATCTTATATGAGCCTCACATGTACAATCAGACACCTACACATCACAGTGGGAACCCTTTTATAGATCCCAATTTTGGAGTTGGTACACGCCCCACTTACACCCATAGAGATATTAGCACAATAGGTACGAAACCTTCAAGAATACATGACTACTTTACATATAGGCCCCCTAAAAAGACATTCATTGGTGGACATATCCCATTAACATTTTAACAAATCACTATGTGTCATATTTTCCTCCTAATTTTGTAACACCCAAGTCTCACATGGACAAGGGAAGCCCACGAGATCATATTCAAGAATTCTTCACTGCATATATAGAAGTTAGCCACAATGGCACATACTTAATGAGACTTTTAGTAAAATGTCCTAGTGAGTCAACAGTGGAAATCATCATACACTAACCACAAAGATAAAGCATTTCAATATGAGGAATTGTAAGAAATACTTTTGTGACTACCTCTAGATAATGAGGTCATGGGATGGGCTAGTAGAGAAGTGCATCTCCACCCATTGTTATTATATTTTCAACAAAATAGCAATCATGGATTTTTGGAACAAAAAATAGAAAAAAGTGGGGAAAGATTTTCCACTTCATAAATTTGGAAAATCTTGGCTTCTAGAGCTCCATTCCATATTCTTAAGAAAGACAATAACCTAATGTTTATTGAGAAGTTCACCTTGACATGATATGCACTCTACATTGACAAAGTGTGAACGCCTTTGAGGGTCCTAACCAAGGCCTAAAAGCATAAAGAGTTTTCACACTCAAAGGTCAAATCAAAATTAACAAGAAGACCAATGCCAGTTCATCTTATGACAAATCAAAATTAACAAGAATACCAATACTAGTTCATCTTATAACAAGTCAAAATATTAGTGCAAACATTAAAAAATAGTCACTAACAATGACATAATTGATGGCAATGCAGTCAATAGAGCCCAACCAGTGTTACATCTTCAAGGACCACCATAATCCAATGCTTCCAACACAAATAATAATGTGCCTTAAAGTGGGTGTCAATCTAAATTAAATAAGGATCATACTATTTTCAAAAATCCATTAAAAGATCATGATAAAGGAAAAGCCTCTAGTTTAAGATAATATAATAAGACCAATTACACTTATGATGCCCATCGACAATGGTCTCAACCATATCTAGTTCAATCTTGATTGCACAATGTCCATTATCACAATCAAGGGCTAAAATTTTGAATGCTTTATTTTCACACAAAGATCCAAAATGATGGTCCAAGGAAACCTTAATATACCACCTAAACAAATATGTCCAACTTAATATACCATCTCAAGAAGACCTTAGCACAAATTTCCATATTTAAACTACCACATATCTCAACCAGTCATAAAGTTCTCTATAGAACCTTACAAGAGTCATTAATTCCTCGAGACATTGATGTTGAAGAATTCTTAGCCATAGTGGAACATTTGGCTACTACCCATCATGTTGCATTCAAAAAACAAAATCCACCCACGCGCAAGCCATGTGTTAGTGACCCCCTTCACCTTGAGGTATATGCCCACTTGCATAAAATTAGAAGAGTACAAAATATTTGTAACTTGAAGTTACTCGAAACATTGGGATATTTTGAAAGCTATGTAAATCCTACAACAAAAGATTACCATCCAAGCATATGACAATGTACAATGTCTTTCAAAGGGAATCATTAGTTGAGAGATTAGAGCCAATCATTCATGAAGCCACCTTTCAAGTCCTAAATCTTGAGCTCAAATACAACATGCTTCTTGGACAAACTTGGATACATGTTATACAAGATGTATGGTGCAGAGTATGCAGCAAAAGCACCAACTCTTCTTCCAACTCCGATCAGCACCTTAACTTGCTTCCAACCTCCAAACAGCAACTAGGCCTTCTTCCAAGGTTAATGACTGACCCAATGGCTTCTAACATTGGTAGACTCTACCTCAAAGTGGACTCCACTTCACAAGCCCAACCCTCAAACCTAGGGTTCACAAACAACTTGGGACAATCAACCTATTACGGATTCCCTAACACCAAATAGGCCTAAAATAGAAAATACTTCTTAGATTGGGTTAGAACTCCATTCCCATGATAGAAATGGTTCTTACTAACTCAAAACAACAAGAAAAACCCCCACTCTGAAGTTTCTCAACACCCAACACTGAAAATTACAAATTGTTACCAGCACTTTTATTAGAACAATTCCTAGTTTCAATGGTCAAACTCCCAAAAAATACAAAGAACCATACAATATTTTCACATCACCAAACACCCTTCAACTGCTCCTATGAGATTCCAAAAGATCAATTACCAACTCTACTACAGCATCAAGTTATGCCCGCTTTGTGTCACAGTCCTAAATGGCCAGTTTAGGCTGGGTTACAAGGAAAGCATAAATAAATGGGTTCAAAGACTTGGTTCAACCCCTTGGATATCTTCTACACCTTTTATTTGTCCTTCTACACCCTTCACTTGGGTCAAATCAATCAACTTGGGAGCGTGATCCTTCGTTTTCCTTCAAAACTAGACTAGACATAAGACTATGTTCAGCCTAGGGCTTGCTGGTAAAAATAGGTGCCCAACTCCTACAGCCCTGAAACTCTTCCATCTTTAAGTCACCTCTCCTAACTTGCATTCCACAAAGCGGCATTGAAATCCCACGATGGATTTGCAAGTTAGGAGGCCATCTTGTTGAAACCCTCAATGTGTAGCAATTCCAGACCTACCTCTACTAAAACTGGTATAACTTTAATTATAGAATAGATAAAAACTTCAAACCAATTGCATTAGAATGCTGACTCAATCCTCTTTCCAAAAATATAAGATTTGTACCACTACCAATCCGTACAGGCCGTACAAAATTGAAAAAACAGAGAAAATTGCAGAATTTCTGAGTTTTATTCACCAAATGTTGTCCACCCGTTCGTACCATGGCCTTCCCCACGTGTGGAGACCTTAAATAAGTGCCTTCCAACAGTTATAACTTCCATTTTGATGGTTGGAAGACCATACAACTTTACTTTTTTTTAAGTTTGACAACAAATTTGCAAAAATTGCTCTTTAGCAACTTTTTGCATTTTGCAACTTTCTTGCACCTTTGCACTTTTTTTTACACACCTTCAATTCAAATGTGTCCAAATGACTCAATCCACCTAAAACATCCTAAAAACAGTAAAATAATCAAGAATGCATAAAAAATGACTCCTTGGTTACAAATGGTCACTTGGCTTATAACCACACCAATGTGCCATTGTACCTTACAATTGAGTCTTCATTACAAATATGGACCAAACTTCATTCCTAACAACTCTAACGTACTAAACACCTTGAATTCATGCCTAAGAGCCTTAGGTGCCCTGCACCAATGTACCCTTCACATACCATCACTTCCTAAAGTTTCCCTAGAATGGAGAAAATATTACTATTCCAAGTGTCAAAGATTCATTCTTATGGTGTCCCAGCCGTAAAGGATCAACTACAAATCAAGTTCCTTAAAACCAAGAAACGTCTACACAAACATCCTCCAAATAATTAGCCTCATTTGCCTTGTAGATCCTACAAAAGAATACTAGCATCCCAAAATATGACAATGGAGAATGTCCTTCAAAGGGCATCATTACTTTACCTAGCACATTGGAACCAACCATTCATGAAGCCACCTTTCAAGTCCTAGATCTTGAGCACAAATTCAACATTCTTCTTAGACAATCCTAAATACATGTTATGCAAGTTATACCCTCCACATATCAACACTTCCTAAAGTTCCCCTACAATGGCGAGGATATTACTACCCTAAGTATCAAAGGCCCATTCCTATGGTCTACCAACCTTAAAGGATCAACTATAAATCAAGTCTCTATAAACCAAGAAACATCTACATTAATATCCTCCAAATAATTAGGCTCATTTGCCTTGTCCAATTTTCACACCACATCCACATTCATGCTTAAGCTCATGGTTTCAAACAAGGGTTGTAGGGAGTATACATATGAAAACTCACTTTATGCATTCAAGTTACCTATTTGACCAAGGACCTACAGAAAATCCAAACTATCCCTAACAAGGAAACAAAAAAACAAATTTATTCAATATGAATCACCCATACAATCACAAAATGGGGAGAATTAGACAAAGACATGGAGCAAGATGTGTTTGATTGCCTATATAAAGATGAACCCCCTCTTTTTACACTTCATGTTCACCAATATGGAAGAAGGTATACTATTGTGCACAAACAAGGATACAATGAACATAGTGGCCTTGGAAGATGAGATCAAGGAGTCGTGGAGCCAATAATACCTAAAGAAAATCCCAATTTTCAAGGTCTAGGGTATCAACCACCTAAGGAAGACACTACAAATACTCAACTACCACATGAAGATGACAATTGTGCCTATGATGAAATGGAGACTTATGAGTATTATTACTAGACTAATTCCAATGAGCACGAATGGGATGCCCCGCACACTTCTACCAAATATTTCCTAGACAATATCTTTGTCAAATTTTACCAATCTATCCTTACAAATAAACCCCACAAATAGACATGTCCACATAAAAATCTTAGGAATCCATCTAATTCATCTAAAATCTCATCGTCTTAATCCCATGGACCTTAATCCAAATCCCACAATAACAACCTTGCAAGTGTTTCCATGTACTATGACAAAAACAATAATAGCATTTCCTTGATATACCCTATGCTTATAGACTAAGAAAAAAGAGATCCACCAATCTTAGATATCTTTAAGAATGATGAGGCTATTACAAAATTCTTGGGACTTCAAAATCATATACCCATTGGCGATCATAAAGTTGGATTCACCATCAATCTTCATCGTGTTGCATATATATATGTGTGTGTGTGTGTGTGTGTGTGTGTGTGTGTGTGTGTGTGTGTGTGTGTCTAGGTGAAAATAATAAGACATCTCTAGACCATGGAAAGGAAAAAATAAAAGACATATCTCACAATGTAAACCTCTCTAAAGTGCCAAAATATGGAAGATTAGGCATACTCTTTGTACAAGAGTTACAAGAGATGTCTATTACTTGCACAAAACACACAAAGTCAATCTTAGGACTAGAGAAACATTGAGAAACATTTATGTAGCACCGTTGATAAAGGAACAAAGAGATCAATTCATCCAGTTCTTTAAAATTAGGCAAATAATTTTTTCTTGACGATCCATAATTGACATACATCACTTATCACTTTCCACTTCATCTGAAGACAAAATTAGTCAAGGAAAAACTTACAATATTATTTTTTTTTTTTAGCATACATAAAATCTAGAACCTTCCATACTTAAAATATATATATCTATATAAATCAACACTCATAGCTATAATGTTGTTGTGATACCGAGTTCTCTAGTCGAGTGAAAGCTTAACCCCAAGAGACAACTCGCTACTTACAGGTCCTCTCATTCAAATAATAACTACATCCTTCCATCTACACCTACAAAGAATCTCCAAATAAAAGGAATGTTAAGGATAACAAGTTTGTAAGAAGCACAAATGCCATCAATATTCTCAATACTAATGATAAATTTTAAAGAGCAAGATGTTTGTATAGTTGAGACCCGAAAGCAGGTGGCTTTCTAAGGTCTACGAATTAATAAAAGTTAAATACATAACAAATCCTCTGATTTAAAAGCTCTAACAAGAGCATTATACTGGCTAAAGACAGGCCCCAAGCACTTAAGAGAGTATGTCGTTGAAAGTGTTTAACCAAAAAAATTCTAAGATAGAAATGAACCTGCCCAAGTCGTTGCCATGCAATATTTCTTGCAAAAAGCCTATACGAAATCAGGGCCTCGCCATTAAGGGCAGGACCAATAACTTAAGCAACAATTTCATTTATCAGAATACACATCCGACCATTTGCAAAACATTCACAATAATCATTTATAGCAGATGAATAAGCAGACGATAATTCAAATCTTCCCTTTATACATATGTTTGCGGGCGAGTCACGAGATATTTGGGTGGTCTCGGATTGGTTATTAGGGAGAGAACTTTAGGATCACTTCCTTTGCAAATAACGATCGCTCTCAATGCCACTATTGATAGATCTCATGGGATGTAAATGCAATACAATACAGTCACATAACTGGTTACCGATTCAGATGATCGTAGTGAAAAGAAGACTATAAATGGTTGCCGTGGAAAAATGCTCGCAGTCACAGAATTTACAAGCTGCTTAGATTATCACTGTGAGAGAACAAGGGATCAAAAGGACTGCAATGGTTTTACAATCAGCTTTTTCCATTTTCACAGTAGAATCAGCCATTAACATTGAATTCGAAGTATGTTTATTTGGCCTCTGTTAGTAGGCAACCTGCCTAAACATATATTGAAAAGAATTAATTGGACTCCTGAAAAAGAAGAAACAATCAATTTAAATATGTTTCAAAACTTATCACAAATGTACAAGGTTGCATGGTGATGGCTACTTGGGTACCTAATTAGGGTAAGGGCACTGGTACTGGTACGGTACGGCTATCTCTCAAAATAGGGGACGTGGGTATTTGAACATGTCAAACCTTTTTTTTAATATAATTTAATATTAATAGAAATTTTGAAATTATGATTGTCATGACAATGGTTTTTCAAACAAGAACAGTGATAAAGTTTACAAATGTAATATATTGTTTTTGGTTTCAGATTTGCAATATGTTTGTAATAATAATATATGATAAATGTTTAGATGCATAACATAGAAGGCAGACTTTAAACATGCAAGATCATAAATCAAATAACAATGACATATTGCAAATGATAAACTTTTGGCTTGAACAGTGATAAAGTTTACTTTTAATCAGTATTAAGTCAAAGTTTCAAACTGATTATGTATTGCATTAAGCATGATAAACAACAAGCTGATAGACAAACAAAAAACTAAGACAAAAATTAGAAATCTTAATAGAGAACCTTAGCTGTGATGCTCTCCACTAAGTACCCAATACTTGGGACACGTGTACCTGGTACTTGGGTACATGTCCCAGGGCTGTGGGTACGCGTAGCCATGCAACCTAGTAAATGTATATTTACTTTAGAATTTTTGTTAATATCTACGGTTATTTATGAATATCAAATATGTTCAAATTTAATCTCTCTGCATATTATAGGTAGATTTTTTAAAACATAAATACGTAGTTTATTTCCTATTCACATAAAATTGAAATTATTAAAATGTCAAATTAATCAATTCTGTCAAAGAATAATCATATCAATTCTGTTTTTCCTCCATTCTTCACAAAATATCAAGGATGAACCTAATTTCTGATTTATTATATCAATTACTAGAACAAGGCTTTGTGGAAGCAACACAACCACAGTAGGCCAAGTAGGCCAAGTAAAAGAAAGTTGTATTACCATTTAAAATATAAATAAGCCACTTCAGCATATATAACCAACCCCCAAATCACACGATAAAGAACACATAATCAGATATTCTATCACCCTAAAATTTAAAATAAAGCCCATGGGGATTCTCCTCCCTGCTAATGAAAAGTTCAAAATGTAGACACGTTTTTCCTGCTGTACTCTTGCCAGACTTCTGTTTGTGCATTTCCTACAAACATTTATTTACTTTAAAAATTAAAAATAAACCTAATTTTCCCTAATTTTTCTATACAATAATATATAGTTGTAGATATCTATTAACAAATTTCCCTACCAGATATAAATTTGAAAGTATGATCCACTTGGTATCAAATAAATATATGTAACAACTGACATAGTTGAATTTTAGTATCGACAGAAACATACATCATGGACAGAAACAAAGAAAAGAAAATCGAGTGCGTGCACAACAAATTTCAATGCTTCTTATTTACACATCAAAGCTGTAAAATAGATATTATTGTCTGCTAACAAACGTTACCAAGGAAACTTTCTGAAAGCCGCCATTGGTCTAGATTTCCTGAGTGACTCAAATATACATACCAAAAAGAAATATAGCAATCATCATTAAGCACTCTACAATCCCTTTTAAGCTGTCATACAATTCCTCCATTCCGTTCTCAATTTATTTCACATTCTAGCATGGCAGAAAAGATTGAAAATATCTATCGATATCTAAACAAACCCATATCCAAAATTTAAACCATTTCCAAACTCAAGTCCTGCAATGTAACGATTTAGTGATAGAATTGAACTGGGTCAGTGCAAAATGTCATTGATGCCACAGCTTATACAATTGCTCATTCACACATTCAATCGATTTCTACATTAGTACCTGTAAAGCCAAAGAAAATTCTATCAAACACACCAGCAACAAATAAATATATCCCTTTGAAATTGAACCAAAATTGTGCATAATATTTGGTCACACAAAAAATGGCTTATAATTTACAAAGAATGATTACCACAACTCTAAACAAATGAGATGCAGTTCTCATACAGCGTAAGTATTTTCATCAGAAAATCTTTCTTTGTACAAATGAAAAATAGTTTATGACATCTGAAAAGACAGTTCACTTCCAGAAACTTGAGAACTTGGAAGTTAGATTACTTGCATGTTTCAATCTTTTAGCTACACCAATAAGATATCTAAACCCCGAAATACCTTTCAGAAAGAAAACCATAACCAAATAGACAAATGGTGTAAGCATCATCATATCAATAGATGTTTAGATGCAATGTGCCCAACAATCACTGATTCAGCAACTTGGTTTCACATTTCATAAATAATAACAAAGTGTAATGCATATCACCAAGCAACTATTGACAACACAAAACAAGGGAGAATGCTTAACCTCGTGGAGGATTTAGCATATCTTTCCTGATTAAGATTAGGATGCCCAAAGAATGTTCACATTTAATGATTGGTTGTGTGTTGACTTTTTCTTCCAACCATGTTCCTGCTCATGGATTTGCTGGGCCTAACACCCCGGCCTCTGGAACTCCCTGCAGCAGCATTGGTGGCTCCCCTGGCTGTTCCTTGGCTTCTTTACACTTGGATGGGAGAGCTTGAGTGAGATCCTATGTGGGGATGACCAGATTAGGAGCCAACATTGGTGCCCACTGTTCCTTGCATAAGAAGGCGCACCCACTTCCCTGTTCTTAGGTTCCCCCGGTCTGGGTTTCTAGAAAGCTAGTAAAAAATTAAAAGATTTTATGCTCATCATAGTTAGATTTGTAGATTTACCAGAATGTGATGATTAAGTAGGTTTTGAAGTATTGAGGACCAATCACCAAGAAGTCCCAGGTAAGAACCTTGAGGGAGCCTGCTTGTAGAGTTTCACGTGCCCTTGGTTCAATAATTCTACCATCCTTCATGAAGGTAGTAATGGAGAAAGGGATGCAATTAAGAGAGAATTACTAGGGCACCCTATTCAAGTAGCAGTTAAGTGAGACCCGCTACGAAGGTACCCTACTATTCTACGATTATGGGAATGGCCAGGGCACCTTATTGCAACAACATTTTGAACCAAGTTTATACTCACTTTTTACCTTTAAATCCCAAATTTAAACTTCAAGTTGCCTTTTACCAATAACTTCTGTAACTTTTAGTGATATGCAATACCTTATTACCTAGTACTGAAATATAAAGCAATAAACTTGAAACTCGAGCATTCAACATATTGTTGAAGTTTGTAGCTGCAATAGAGATCTTAATCTCTAATTTTATGAGATAGAAATATGGTTGGTATGACCGTTATGATCATCTTCAACTGAAAGAGATATTTGTGATTATATTTAAGTTAATATTATGCAAAAAGACATGTCATACTTCATGCAAAGAGGCATGCATATGAAAATGTGAAGTGTTGTATATGTGGAAATGTGAAGGTTCTTATTTTGGGGACTCAAAGAGACCTTCATGTGAAAGATGGAGAGGCTTATGCAACCTATTTATGTGATTGCTTGATATATTGTAGATCAATCAAGTGGAAAGCCATGTACTTGAATACATTATGATGAATAAAAGATATTTTAGCTGGTGTGGTTGGGGTTTTCCTTCTAGTGGATAAATGGTTTGAGTGTTTTGTGAATTGTCTATGTTCTTTTATTGCTGTTTATTTCTATTTCTGGGCTAAAACATTAACATGGTATCAAAGCCTAGTTAGATAACAACATATAAGGGAGTTTTTGAAGAGTAAAATCTATTGGAAGTTTCAAGTGAATCGCATATGGCCTGGAAATCAAAAATCCCTGTGCTCAGAGGAAATTATTGCTGACAGTGGAGGAGTCGGATTATTTTTTCTGGGCATATTAGATTCATAGCTCTTCTTCTTGGGTTCCCTGTCTTGGCGTCTTCATGTGTATATGATTTCCACATCAGCAATAAAGATGTTCATATTTTGAAGCCATCGCTTTTTAATTTATTCATTTTGTTGTGTTATGTCTCAGGCTCTTGAAGTCATATTTGGGAAGTTTCGCGCCTCTTTGCTGTGCGGGAATTTCTTGATATATGTCGTTTTTATTTATCTTCCGCCGGTTGTGTCTAAGGATCTCTCACCATTTCTTTCATTAGAGGTGTTCCATATTATCATTGTGTCCCAATGTGGACGTGAAAAGCGAAATGACTTGTTGCGTCATATTTACCGTCGTGAATTCTTGACTTCGGCATTTTGTTTTGTTGTGACCACCGCTCATGTATCAACTATGCAAGTCATTTAGCTTTTGATTGTTCTCATGGATGTTTAACGATATCTTCATTGTGATCGTATCGGAAGAATCTCCAACTTGTTTACGTGTTATTGATGATCATTTTGCCATATCAAAGGTTTTCCTCTTCAAGTGTGCCGTGCGCATTTTGGTATCTGTTGTTTAGGAAGCATTGTTTTTCAGTTTCTGCAATCAAGCGTGTTTGGTATGAGTGCTTGTAACTTGTGGTAGCAGCATTACTTCAGACAAAATATTTGGGGGGCTCACCAGGCTTAGCGGGTGGAGTAGGGGTGGGGGCATCAATTTTGAGCACATCATTGGTGTAAATGGCAGAGATTTCTTATCGACCAGGGGAAATTGTTTCCAACCATGTTTCTTATTTGGATATTCCATATCACATGTCAGCATAGTTTCCCAGTTTTTTTGCAAAGAGATCAGTGGTCAGACTTTCCCTTGTTGGTCTAGTCAGCAAGTGCTTAGGTTGTGTCTATGTACAACGAGAGTCAAAAGCATCAGACTTTAAAGGGGTTTCAGCTCTCTATGTGACAAAAAGAAAAGGCACTGATTTGAGCACTGGACTACATTCATCTGCAAGGCTTTGTACATTTTTTGTATGTTCGACTGTTGACAATATGAAGAGTTTAATAAAGGAAATGCCTCATTTTCTTGTAACAACAAAGGTATGTGAAACTCTTCTTCCGTATAGATGTGTATCTTACTATCTTGATAATCTCATTTTTCATCATGCTCGACTGTAATCTGAATTTGAAAAGATTTTATTGACCTCCTTAATATATTTGTTGTGTCGTGGCTTAGTAGTTGTGATTATATAAAGGAACAAAACAATAGTAACAGCTACGCCAATGGGGCAAACAGATTCAAATTTTTATATTTCAAATTGAGGACTATGGAAATCACACGAGTTGGTGACTATTTATAAAGGCTGAAATTTTGTTTCATAAAGACATAAGAGGTACAAAGAGCAAGCATGGATTATATCCGAACATTTTGTAGTCAATCAAATTATAATTAAAGTAATAATTTGTATTTGATATAAAATAATATTCAGCTTATATGTGTTGTCAAAGTTGAAGTTGTCAGTATCCTCTCAGTTCAAATTTAGTATATAAGCTCAGAAAGTGTTTGAAAGATTGCATGAGACAGATACAGTGGTATGGAATTCAATGCTCTTAGGATATTCACAGTATAGATAAGTATTCAATATCCTTTAGTATGGATCAAGTTTTCATATAATTGGAAATAGTTTTTTTTCTTTTAGCATTGATTCCAATGATTGATTTCTCTTGGGCGCAGGATGCATCAAGAAGAATGAGATTATGAGAGATTACATGCAAAGTCATGAACATAGGAACAATTTCTTACAGTCATTAGACTGATGTTCAAAAGAAGTATAATCAGCTTCAGAGGGAAGTTATGAGACAGAGGGAGATGTCTAACCCTTTGCAAGCATATGTTATTGAATCGATTGGAATCAACTACCTTATCTTATTAATCAAAGTTGTCCCTACTGAGAGGGAGTCTCTGTTAAAAGAAAGTCTCAATTATTAATGCATTCTTCTCTGGGAGAAGTCTAAGGTGAAAGCCCTCATTCCATCCTCTACGAGTAGGTATAGTGGACCACCCTCTGCGAGTAGGCATGGTGGAAATGCATTCTTCTCTGGAAGAAGTTTGAGGTGAAAGCCCTCGTTCCACCTTCTGCGAGTAGGTACGGTGGACCACCGTTCTGCAAGTAGCAATGGTGGAAATGTATCCTTCTCTAAGAGAAGTTTTGAGATAAAAGTTTTCATTCTACCCTCTGCAATCAAGCATGGTGAAAGTCATGTGTGTGACTCCATTCTATGTGCTCATGAAGTAACTGTGGTGGATTATGTTATGCTGAGATAACATATATTATGTGAATTTATCATCTTTGGTTGCAGCTATGTGTGCATGCCTGACTAAATATCTCTTTCTTGCTAAGAGGAAGTGTTGATGTTTGTAGCTGCAATAGAGATTTTTATCTCTGATTTTATGAGATAGAAAATGGATGTTATGACTGTTATGGTCATCTTCAGCTGAAAGAGATATTTGTGATTATATTTAAGTTAATATTAAGCAAAAAGACGTGTCATACGTCATGCGAAGAGGCATGCATATGGAAATGTGAAGTGTTTTATATGTGGAAATATGAAGGGTCTTATTTTGGGGACTCAAAGAGACCTTCGTGTGAATGATGAAGCTTATGCAATCTATTTATGTGATTGCTTGGTATATTGTAAATCAATCAAGTGGAAAGCCATGTACTTGAATATTTTATGATCAATAAAAGATATTTTTGCTAGTGTGGCTGAATTTTTTCCTTCCAGTGGAAGGGTTTTCCTAAAATAAATGGTTTGAGTGTTTTTTGTATTGTTTATGCTCTTTTATTTTTGTTTATTTCTATTTTTGGGCTCAAGCATTAACAAATATAACACATTGTTTTTATCTCATATAAAACCCTTGATTAGAGGGGAAAACTGCAGTGGGGATAGTACCCACAACTCGTCACTACAACAATAAGGTGCCTGGTTTAGAGCTTACATAAATGTCATCTTCTGAATGACTTCACCCTATTAGGAGTGACCAATACCCTGTCAGAAGTATCTAGAGTCCTGTTAGAGACTACTCCACTAGGAGATTTTATCTCACTTATAAAGTGTTTACCCAGTTAAAGGATTTATTTTAAGTTCCAAAAAAGAACTTCTAAGTTTAGTTAGAAACTACCCGGTTAAGAGATTTCACAAACTGTCAAGAATAAATCAACAAGAAATTTGACTTGTTATCGCTTTCTCCTAAACTTATCAAATCCAATTCTACTCTTTCTCTAACTTGTTCCTTGCTTACAAATCCTTAGACTTTGCTCTGCTATTTCGTCAATATTCATTTCTTCCTTTTTCATCATACTCATATCATTTCCTTCCATTCGCGTGGTCTCCTTTTATGCTTACTCGTGATCCTTGCTTGTCTGCCTTAATTAAGTTTCCGCAGGACTTCTTGAGTTTTGACTTTGGATGCCATCCTCAATTTGTTTTGTGTTACCTCTTGTCGATAAAGCTTATCTTTGCGCATAGTGTTTCCTTTGTACTTAGTAGCCCTGTTCATATCCTGTGCACCAATAACAATATAGTTATCCGATAACTCTCCTTGTCTTTTCTGATAGTAGCTTTAGTTCTTCGATATGACTTATTTGTTCCACTTATTGACTTAATGTGATTTGCCAGCGATGACAACCATATCAAAATCTTATTTAGTAATCTATAGAGGATTTTGTCAAGTAACAATCTCCCCTTTTGGAATTGATGTCAAGTAACAATCTCCCCCTTTGTACCTCAAAATTTGTGCTTGCTCTAAATTTCTTCTCCCTCTTTCATACGGTAAACATTTTGAACTCATTCTCCCACTTAACTGTAATCTACCCTTTTTGTTGTAAAATTTTGAGCCCATTCTCCCCCTTTTTTGCAGCAATGCCAAAGATATAGCATGAATAATTATCTGCGGTGATTACCACAAATCTGATGCTTGTCAAAGTTTTGTTCCATAGCTCCTTGAGTTTATTCATTGCAGTGATAGTGCTTTTGACTCTTATTGTTTTTTCTGTGATGTCCTCGATGATGCTCAGTTCTGATGTATTTGGCATTTCACTAGCTGACTTTACTTGTCTTTGTAAAATGTCCATATTAGGTGTAATCATATGTTGTGTTTCAACCTTCTCATTTGTATCTCCATCTATGAGTGCTTTCCTATAAATCTTAACTGATTCTATTAGAATTTCCTTTAGCTCTTCGACAACACTTTTGTACATTATGTCACTTTCCTTACTAACTTGTTAGCTTTATCTATCTTTAATTTCTTCTTAACCTTTTATGTGAATTCTTCTTTGGTAACTTGATTGGTGTTGATCATGTCCACAAATTTCTTCAATTGATCAGTGAAAAGTTCTTGTTCATTAGTAGTAATTATCAGTAGTAGTCTTGAAAATGTATAAACAATTCTTTTTAAAAAGTTCTTCTACTACTTCTTCCTTATCTATTTCTCTTTTTCTATATTTTCTTTATACTTATATATATATATATACTTCTCTTTGTAGTTCATTTTATTTGGACCCTTTTTTAGAGTAGTATATTCAGGTTTCTCATCAAGATTTTCATCTCCTTCATCTAATTTTGATTCCCATTTTCTTTTCTCTTATTCTTTTGTTACCTCAATCATACTCTACAATGTTCTTGCTACTTCAACTTCTATTTCAATTATTTGATCTTCATTGCTCTGTGTCATCAACTTGCTTCTCAACGATTCTTGTGACCTATATCTTATCAATTGTCAGTTCCTCTTCGGTTCCAACATGAATGTCCATTCCTCTATCTATTATGGTCATGATTTTTTATGCATGTTGTTCCTCAATCCGCTCATAATCAGTCTCATCTATATCATCTTGAATTTCAATAGGCTTATCCTCTTGTTGTTCATCTTCTGAGATAGTCTCTCCTCTTATCAATGTGTGACCACTTTCTGTTTCTTTGTCATCCATTTCCTCTATGAAATCAACGTATCCTTCATCTTGTCCAATTACATTGCTCATTTCATATATCCTTCCAATTTGTAGTGATCCCTCATATTCATATTCTTGTAGCATACTTGCATAAACAATTGTTCTTCTCTACATCCAACAAAACCTTTCTTGTTCTTCTCTACATCCAGCAAAACCCTTCTTCTCTGCATGCATCCGTCGTTCGTTCGACAGCAAACAAACAAAACAAGTGAAAAAACACTTACTGTTAGTGAATAGATTGTCCTCCAAAAAAATGCATGCAAATTAACTCCAAATGCCCAAGTAAGAAGACTTATCAGCACTAACAGTTGGGTCACTTCACTATTGAAGTGTGTAAGTGCCCTCTAAATTTATCCTAGTACAGCTCCCCATATATGATCTACAATGAATTTGAATATGGATGCTTTTAACCAGAAGCACGAAAGGATTACAAACACCTACCCGTAAACACAAAGTAGATGCGAAAAGCTAAATGACTACAAGAATATAAACAGCAAATGACACAAAGTCCATTTGCATGCTACATTACAAAGAAAAAGAAAGTCTGAGAAAGCGAAGAATTAGAGCTTTAAAGACACTTTGAAATCAAATATATTCAGAAAACCATGATATTGAATGCATTTAGAGAAAACTGAAAGTTACACAAAGATAACGATCGGTGGAAAACAAATTGCCCAAATTCAAAATTTTGGTATGCAATTATCTCCCGAGTCTCCCTTCTCTAAAAATGCAAAAGACAACAAAGATCTCATTACATTTTGCATCAAAATCACAGTCTAAAAAGTTAACATAAATTCCCTCCCCTATATTACATTCAAAATCAAAATATCCCCTCTTTTCTAACACACAGTTACAGAAAAATAAACAAAAGCTCTGCTCCCTCTCTCCCAAAAGAACTGAAGAATCTGAAAAAAACTCTCCCTTCCTGCTGTAGCACAAAGTCTGTAATCAGCAAAAGAGAAAGTGGCCCCTTCTATGTCTCTTTGATTACAATAAATAGCATTCTTGCTGATTTTTTGTTATGTAACCGATTCTTGAAAATATTGCCCATTTAAATTATCTTATATCTCTTCCTTTCCTTCGATGACTTTATCTCTTACTTAATCTCCACATACTTTATAAATTTTTTAAATGAAAAACTTGGAAATATAACTCTCCAAATTCCCAAACAATCTAATTAAATTGGGACAGGTGGCACTTGCTGGTTGTAAAGTGATGTCATTGTTTCATGACAGTCATATGCAATTTTGACAGCACTGCACTCCTTTGAGCATAACTTTTGATCTAGAAGGAATATTGCAACGCCGTTTGGAGAGGATTTGTAAAAATTCAGATCAATCCAACGGTTGGATTGTGAGACACACCCCCCGCAACACGGTTGGATTGTGAGACACACCCACCGCAACACGAGTTTTTTACTGTGCTGCATTTTGTGACTGTCCTGGGTAATTTTGATAGACCTGCACATATTTATCCATATCTCACAAACCAAAATGAATTTTGGAGATCGCTCTCGTGAGATTTTAGATATCTTAGTTATGTCCAACATATTTCAATTTCAGAAAGATCCAACGGTGGAGTTGGGAGTTATGGCCCTTGAAACAGGACCTATTTTTTTGGCATCATTTTCTGGGTGTCGTGGATCATTTTGACAGTGCTGCATTAAAACATGTGTAACTTTCTATCCATCAAGAATATTTTCAAACCGCTTTGAGGAGGTGCCGATAACTAGTTTTCTTCAAACATATCTAAAAATGGGATTGATCCAACGGTTAGATTGGGATTTATACCCCCTGCATTGAGACCAATTTTTCATGATCTGCATTCTGTGACTGTCATTGCTGATCAGATAGTGCTGCGCTCAAAAACCTGTACCTTTTGAACTATAATTAATCTGACAAAATGCTTTGGAGAGGATTTAGAGAACTAGGTTTGGCCATACATATCCGAAATTCAGCCGAATTGAAAGATTGGGTTGTTAGATATGACCCCCGAAATATGACTATTTTTCTGTCATCAGAGAATCTGTGCTTGCAGGTTGTATTTTTGCATGTTTACTTATGTGCCTCCACCCAAGACCGTGTTTGAGTGAGTGCTGACAACTTTCATGCCATGTATTCTCCCAAGGCAGCTGAGCTCATTCACTTACCACTTGAATTCATGGTTTCCTTTTCATGGTATGAGTAAGACAAAACAACATTACCAAAATGATGTCTTACAATTCTATGCACGAGATTATGTGTCACATTCATCATCTCTTATTACTTGGTAACCAACATAATGATAGTGAAATCCATGGGAAGATATGCATCTTTACTCAACTTTAGCTTTCCAAACCATTATGCACTTGAATTACAACTTTGGACTTTGCACAAGTGGATTTACCCTTCAAATTCTTCATTTTGACCATGAGTCTGAGATCAAAAAATTGTATTTTGAAACTGAATCTGAACTCGGTTCTGAACTTCGAGCTATTGATTTTCTGAATCTGCATTCCAAAACCTGACAAGCTAGAACTTCCAAACTTGAACTTTGAACTTGAACCATTTCATCCAAACTGAATCACTTCAAACCGCTTCGAAGTGCTTTGAACTGTCAAATGCATTTGAGCTTGCACTTTGAACTGAGAACCACTTTGAACCAAGTTCGAAGTAGTTCAAAGAGGTTCAAGACCTGAAACTGAAAATTTAAAATCTGAGTCCATATGTGTACCAACACATACATATGTTATTTTATTATTTTTAATGAATTTCAATGTGTGTGGCCCATGAATGCTCAAAAAATGCCATTTTTTAATGTTTCTTTGGTTTATTATTTTATATGTAAACTGAAAACATTAAAGTAGTTCCTAGGACAGATAGGAAACAGCTAGGCAATCCCCAAGATTGTCAACACCAACTAGGAACACATTGACCATTTCCAAAGTTTTGGAGACGCATTTTCAACATTCCTGTTTGGGTGGAGACAACCTGGAAATGTCCCCAGTTGTCCCCCCATCCCCAAAACCATCCATGTTTCCGAAACTCGGGGCTTAGGGCTGAAAACACGTTTCAATGTAGCGGTTCAAACCAACTATAAGCCATATAATTGTACCATTTTGAGTATTGTAAAAGTTATAACATAGTTATTTAGCTGATATTAAATTGTGGGGGTTTACCCCACATTGGTTTCATTTCATTGGTCACCCTTTGTAAGGGTTTTATATTGGTCTTGCATTAAAGAAAATAGCTAGCCTAGGATAAATTTCCCCTTAGGTTGCCCTCGATCCTAATGTAAGGATTGATCTCATTCAATAGATGAGACCTATCTATTTTCCATTGGGATTAAACTCAATGAGGTTGCTAATCACCTTTCGATTTTTCATTGAAAATTTTAAGGTCTTAAACAATTAGATGTGAGGCACCTCCCTAAGGCATAAATTATGTCCCTTAACATTTTTATGAGACCACTTAAGAGTGACTTTATATAATAATTCAATGTATTGCATATTTACCCCATGGACCCTCGGCCCTAGAAACTTTACCTCAATTTGACTCTAGGGGAACACTATCACCAAGGTGAATGTCTACAACCACCTTTTCACCCACAAGTTGTATGTTGCAAATATAGTTGCGTAAAAGCCTACACACCTTGCATCAAATGGCTCCCTCGACTTCCACCTTATTTATCTTCATGATGTCTCCATATCACCCCACTATGCCATTTAATCGTTGTTGCAACATGATGTCATACATCGAGCAGCATGAAGTATTGTTTGCAACAAATGACAACACAATCTTGTTGACAACCACTTACCTTGTCATACACGGGCACAAGAAAAGTTTGTTTGTTTTCTTCGATTTTATTTGGATTAAATTATGGGGCTTACACACATGACTCAAGAAAATGCCAATCCTTTCAATGATTCTAAGTTTGGCTGTATCAATTGAACGAGACTATCTACATAAGCAAGACAAGAATTCTTTATATTTTGAGCTTCACAGGCCACCCCTTCCTGTAGACATATATTTGTATACAGAGGACAAATGGAGATATGATGTGTTTATATACAAACTTAAACAAGTTTAGATACATACTATGTAGCATCAGGAAACTAGCTTCCAATACAGCCAATGTGTTATCTTGCCTACATTTTGGTGGTGTTTTTGCAAGTGTGAGTGTGTGTGCATTGTTGACCATCTTCACATTCAAGGTTTTCAAGAAACCTATCAAAGCAATACTTGTATCATTTTTTGTGCAATTTAGTATCATTAATGTCCATATAGCCAGTCCATAACTTGCCGACACAATAAAAAAGTTGCTTAAAAAATCACAATATTGTAATTGTGATTTCCACGGCAAGTCAAATTGTGATATTGCTACCAAAATTTAACTATGTAGTATGACATTACACTCATTGGATCTAGATGATGCTCACAAAGGTGAAGCACCGGGACTTCCTGGGAGGTCACCCAGCCCAGTACTTCTCCAGCTTGAGCGCGCTTTACTACGGAGTTTCCTCCATGGTTAAACCCACTCTGCTAACTAGATATACCTTGTTATGAATCTATTGAAAAAAAGCTAACTAGATATACCTTGATATGAATGCTAGTTGGCATTCATGTCACAAATAAAAATCAGAGATTGACTTGCAAAACTGAAATATTATAGGCTAATATATATTCAAGGGCTGCTTCTCCTATAAAAGTTATAGATCATAATTTACTCTGCAGCATTTTACAGGGTAAGAAGCATACATTTTAAATAGTTTTACATGGCTAGTCTTGAGTCCAGTGTTCCTGTTGAACTTCCATCTCCTGTTAATGTCCGATTTCGATCCTGAAATTGAAATGCTGTGTTAGCAATATAAATAGAGCTTGACCTTATTTTCAATTTAAATCAACCAGCAATATAAAAATTACATTGTACGGTCAAGAAGAATGCATAAGTATTACCTCCATGCCCCATTTAATATAATCTGGTGACTCACAAGCTTTGTATTCATCCACTAAGCTCTGCACGATTTCTCGTGATTCATCGAACTCTGAAAGATCATTGTCCTAAACAATAACATAGCATTTATGAGATAATAATGGTATGAAAGCATTCAATGGAACCAAACAAAACAGAAAGAAAAAAAATCAAATAATAACAACTTAAGCAAATTAATCATTCCGTAAGCTAGTTACCCATTTGCATGAATCCAATATTCAGAACTGATAAGATTATACTCTCATTCGGATTGAAGTTATCAGACTATATATATATATATATATATATATATTCACTAACATACATATATTTATAAATATATATGGATCAAATTAATTGTAATAATTCTGATGGAATTGCATCTTTACTCAAAGTTTAGATTAAAGGACTAACTGATGGTTATTGATAGGTGTTTATGAATATACAAAGTCAAGCCCACGGAGGGCCATGACTCTCCGTGGCATATCCTCCGTGGACATTGACCATCCATGTATATAACTAGTAATGCTATCAGTGACAGTCCAATAATCATATTAATATCAAGGGCATAGTGATTACTGCAGTCACCCGATACAAGTCATCATCATTATATCATATTCTAATTTGAATATTGAACATTACAGTTTAACTGAAATATATATATAGAGAGAGATATAAACAATTATCCAAGTCTGAGATATATAAGTGCATTGATTTTTCTCTATAAAGATCCGATTCCTTTATCAAGAACCACATTCATTGTAATTTAAAATGCTCAAGAGTCAACTATGTTTTCAAGCACTTGTTAACATATCTTATTTTCACATTGATAATGGAAAAACAATTGAGCTCACACAATTGACTCAAGAATAATATACATCACTAAGAAGCATGGTAGAAGTGCATTCTCTGGTGTCTAAACCTCAACACATAACTCCCATAATTCACAAGCATCAATGTATTTATTCACTAGCATCATATGTTCAATTAAATAATTTAAATTATAAGTCAGACCTCCATTCACAATGTCTAGGCAAGAATTTACCTGGTGCATATGGTGTGTAATTGTTTATCAAAAGTCAAAATTAGTCTGAAACTATTTATGAGCACTAAAATAATTACTAAGTTTTTGCAACCAAAAGCTTCACCAATAGCTACATAAGCTAAGGAAATGCTGGAAATCATTATTATAGAATGTACATATTGTTATTTTCATTTATTTATTTGTTTCTGTATAATGTTTCTTATACGGATCTGGAATTCCCAGGTCATCCAATCCAGTTCTTGGCACACACATGCAGAATTCCTTCCTAGTTTGTTTTCATAGCACTTATCTATGTAATTTTTTTCCAGCTAATCGAGTGTATCAGTAATTCATGTTCAAAGAACACTCTTCATGCTATCTGAGATAGCTTAATCAAAAATATTTATATTCACATAAGTACAGCATAAAAAAAATCCATTATGTGAATACAACATATCCATGATAAGCAGTTGTCAGTAGAATTTGTAAAGTTATTTAAGAGCTGATTGATGAGGTGATCCTTGAAAGATTATTTTTTTATGTATAATTACTGGTTCAGAAGAACCTTACTTGAAGGTCAAAGCTTTATTATACAAAAGATGTATGATGAATTCTCTCTATTCTCTTACTATTTTAGTGAAAGATCTATCATGGAAGTGACCAAAAAACATAAATTTACATGACATGCATGTAATACACTTTCTCAATAGTATCCAAGACAGTAACAAGGATACAACTGCAGAAAAAATGTAATCCAACTCTGTATTTTTGAAAGTCAAAGGAAGCGAATTGCAAGTTGAAATTAACCATCACAACAGAAACATTTGTCACAAGTTTTCAGTGATCCCCTTTCTGGTACTGATTCAGTGTATGACTTGCTAGGTATTATTTGTTGATGTGAACATTCAAAGAGATGCTAAAACATTTGTGCTGCACATTGAAATTTGTAGTTTTCAAATTTTACAATAGGTCATGTAGAAAAATAAAATTTATCATTTTTTAACTAAATCTCAAGCAGAAAACTTATAGTACTTTAATTTATTTTCTTATGAGGGTAACTGCGAACATCACTGAGTTCTGCCCAGTACTAACAATGATAAAACCATGTTTGTAGACATTGTATTCATGCATGCCTGCTGAATTGTGGACTTCCTTATTGCAATGTTGGGATTTGAAATTGGGTGACTCTTTTTACAAACACACCACTTTACCATTACACGATCACCCATCCACTAGGGTTTCATGACTCAAATATTTCTCACTCTTCTTTCTCTGTTCAAACCACTCATTCCTAGAAAATATTTAACATTGTTCATATTTTCTGTACAATTAACTTTTCAGAAATATGTTCAATTGATGAATAAAATTACTTGTCAAATAATCAAATGGATCTGTCTTCGGAAACATGCATCTCTGCAGTGAATACTCACAGCAAACATGGGGAACTTCCGATAGTTGTCCAAAAAGGCTTGTTTCTTCCTCAACTTCTCATATTGGCTTAGACACTTGCTAAAGAGATGCCGAATGCTTGTGTGGCTCGCCAGCATAAGACCACTAACCTGTGCATTATTAAGAATGCAGGAAGAGTAAAAAGTAATGTAACCTTTAACTGTGGTCTTCTCTTGAAACAGAAATTTTAAAATTAATTATTTTGACACAAGCCATGTAATGCAAGCTTAACTTTTTTCGATGTTTCATAGATGCTATAGAAATAAGTAATTATGTAGGATAAAATAATGATTTGCAATGATTAGAAGCAACATACCCTATGAGCAGTTTGTACATAAGGAGATTTTCTTGATAAAGCAACCTGTGAAAATCCTTTTTGTCAATTCCAAAAGAAGAAAGCTATAATCATTTAAAATCAAGAATAAAACTGAACTTCACGTATCCATCAATACAACACACCTGAATACTTGCTGGGCCCCATTCAATAAAGTTAGCAAGTTTCCTTTCACGTATTCTCTGAAGACTTTTATGGACCTATACACGCAAAATATAGAGTTAGAGAACAGCAACTTCCAAGAGTGGGCTATTGTACCAGTGTAACTGCAATTTCTTTCATTCAGAAATAATAGTTGATTATCAACATTAATCAATAACCTGTGTGGGATCAACTTCCCCTTGAATTATGTTCAGGATTGATATATACTTTGCTTGGCTTGCTTCCTTTGTTCGAGCATAGGAAGATACCATGATGTTTTTGGCCTGAACCATCAGAGAAACTAAGTTATCTGTAAGCTATAAAAAGTACTTTCCAAAAGGCACAGAAAACCATCACAAAATGCAAATTTTGATCATGCCTGCAAAAGCCTTCTCATAACATCAAGTACGGTTGTCTTGCGAATAGCATTAGCCTGCAGAGCATAATAAGTTCAGAATAAATGTTATCCAAGCTATAGAGCCAAGTACTTACCATACACAAATTGTATCTTAGAGAATCAAAAAAGCAATTGCTTTGCTAAATGCAATTAACATAAATTACCATTATGTATTACCACCTAATGATGTGAAAGAAAGAGAACTAACTTGAAATAAGAATACATTCTATTTCATCTTCATCCTTGGCAAGAAACAAATGTGGTACTTTGTACCTTAGAAATGTTTTTAAGCCTAGTGATTTATACAGTATATTATGTCCTTCAAAGACTCATACACAATAAATAGTAAATGGTACATAAAATCAAACTTAATAAATAAAATTACTAGCTAACTGAGATAGGGAATGCTAACTTATAACCAAATTATAGTTCTGTTTCAACTTCATCCCTGGTTTGAAATTAATGTTCCCGGGGCTTGCTTCCCATCCCAGTAATTGACATATTAGGGACTATGGAATGAGAATAGCATGCAACACCCTCCCATCTCCATTATTTCTGCAAATGGATGGACATTCCCTTTATTTCTGTAACTAGATGGGGCATCCCCTACTTTAGGAGAAATGGAAATGCCATAGCATTCTCTGAAGGCAAAAGAAGATATCACAACCCTTGACTGCCCTGGAGATGTCAGAGCATCGCCCATAAAAGTAAACAAAATATATACAACTTAGGAATATTGAAATTATCACTGATTTAGGTAAAATATGACGAATAGACCAAACAAAAGGGGTCAAGGTATACTAAAGTCAAACAACCAAATCAACTAGTAAAAATCCAGACAAACCCAAGATGAAAGAATCCTTGGGTGGGAACAATTATCTGCCTGAGCAAGTTCAACATCTCCAACACCAAAAAGTGAAATTGTGGGGGCTAAGGCCTCTGGACGTCAAAAATGCACAAAACTGAAAAATAATTTAGAAGTAGAGCATTGACATCAGAAATACAGTAAAGCAATAATCACGACTTCTAACTATTTCTATCTTCAGTTGCTAATTGCAATCATGTGATGATAGTGTTTCAGACATTTTTAATAACTATGATGTAGTTTAACCATCAGATGTACCGGACAAGCAGTACATTGAGCTTTTGTTGATTTTGATAATTTTGACACTCTGTCCCTTGCAAGGTGGAATTATTTATTATAGCATGCTCCAGAGTGGCTTGCCTTGATGAAAAAAATTCTGGAAGGAAACGTTATTGCTTTTTTATACCATATTTATCAATTAAGAATTATAAATGAAAATTTGAATATTATTCTTGAAAAGCTTACCAGAAATGATTATTTCAAGTTTAATTTAGTTTTCACAGCTATGTCCACCGAATCACCCTATATCTTGAAACTATTTAGCCATCCATATAACCCTTCCCCTAAAATAAGGGAATGCCTAGAAAGCCCAAGTTGACTACAATAAAGAAGTAACCAAAAATGGGGACATTAAATTGATAGTCAAATTAGACTTTTGTGTTCTCTAAATAATAAATCTTACTTTTTGTGTGCGACCATGAAGTCACTTTTGTTGAGTCTATGCTGAGTTTTTTTCCAAGCTCGTGCCAAGTCCTAAGTCCACAAAAAATTCTTGGGCTCCTAAGTCAAATCCAGGTCTAAATTTTTTAACGAAAACATAAGCAACCAGCTTCAAATCGCAATGTATGCTCTAAATCCCAAATGGTGAGTAGAAAATCCTAGTAAGGAGCCTCAATCTCAGGATGAAGCATTGAAATAAGAGCTCATAAAAAGTTATAATGATGTGGAGCCTATGTTACAAACCAGATGTAAGGATGGATAGAATTACATTAGCATAAACCAACACTACTGGATGGTGGATCTGAAATGGCAATAACGCATACAAGTTAAGGGTACTTGTAACACACCTCCTTTCATAAGTTTTCAATGCCTCGAATGTATAGTGGAATTGGTCCATATATAGCTTCATCGAATAGGATTACCTCTTGATGAGTAGTAAGATCGGTAGCTGTTTACAGTGTCTTGCAAATAAATCCAACATCAGCAAACTCTAAGAGCCATCAAACTCCAATTGCACATTAGGAAATAGGTCCCAATGGAAGCAAAAGGAGGTATTGATTGGAGTTCCATTGGATGACTTTGCCTCTTGTTGTGGCAAATACTCAAATTCATACACTGATTTTGATGCAATGATAGCAAATGTTATTTAGAATTGACATAGAGCAACAAATTTGCTATGTAAAGTCATCTTGTAATTGAAACTAGAGCCGTTAAACATTTAATTGTAACTATATAATATACATGCACAATGACAATGAAACCATGAAAGTAATTAAATTTTGACATTTTGTTTTGTTTGTTGACTATCATGTGAAATCTCAATTAAACTGTAATGTTGTGCAATAAAATTCTATTATGTATATGATGAATGCCTTGTCAATGTAATCTTATTAATATTTGAAATTTTTTATCCTTTTGAAAAACCATATTTTATTCGTATCACTTCTTGTTGCCGAAAAATGGCCTCCCAAGAAATTGTCCCAAAGACATGTCCCTCGTCCCCTACCATCTGCATCCAAAAAGTTGACATAGCATAGTAAAACAATGAAAAATCAGGTGTTGGATGAGACTAATACAATGCATCATCACCTCCCAAAGTCATCTTATAAACTTCTAAATAAAAAAGATAGAATAGTCCATGTCGAGACAAGTACAAATGTCTAATGTTTGTGTCTCTTGCCCCCAAATGTTTTATTCACATGTAAGGCTACATATCTACATCAATATTTGCAAAATCGTTAATAAATTCATTATGTATCAATTTAACAAAAATGCAAATAAAAATGAATTATATAAAGGAAGTGATGTCATGTAAATGGTGCCACGTTTAGAAAAGATGGTCGAAAGTGGTTGCTAGCAGTTAACATTTGTGTAACTGCAACATGTACTGCAACTTTTGAATAAAATATGGGATTTTGAATAAAGGAGACTTAAGCTCATTTGATTTTACCCACAAGGCAAATGAAACAACTTAGAAAAATAAACCTCTTTGAACATATTCTCCCTTGAGACAAGCAGGTTTGAGGAGGATGTCAGGGACTGTAATGTCCCCTTTCTAGCCAGTCATGACATGACTTGTCATTAGCCCATTTCATCATGGTCCTGAGGGCTAACTAGGACTTTAGAGGGATTCTGAGATTATTTGGCCTCCTCAATTGGAATTCATTTGATTGAGTAATGAAGGACTTTACTATTTTTAGTAAGTCAACAGAGGCACTGTTTTCACTTTTTCAGCATTGGTACTTGAAGCATTTCGTCAAGTTCTTTCCAACGAGCTATTATATATGGGGTTCCAAGTTTAATTGCTATTTTATTTTTATGACTAAAGATTAAATATTTATTTAATAAAGTGACAAATATATTAAAGTACATTTTATTAAAGTTACTTTATTATTGAAAAGTGTTTGTTATTCTTGAAGTGGGAAATGTCATTTTAAAAGAAGTTATTTACCCAATATTCAGAAGATGAAGTGAGAGGGGGTTGGGAAAAGTGTTTAAAAGGAGGTGAAGTCTCTCATTTTGGTATGCTTGGATAATATATGAAATTGGTGAAATTGTGGAGATTCTCTCTTGCAGGCTCGGAGGACTCAAACCCTCTATGCTATCAATCTTGATGCTATTGAAAGATAAGGTCTTGAGATTCATGGTAAATCAGAAGATTGTGGTTACTAGGAAATTATTAAATTTCTGTAACAGTGTGTTACCATAGCAGCAGATATTCTAAAAGTATGTTACTGTAGCAACAGGTACGTAGTAGCGTGTTATTGTAGCAGCAGGTACTATAGCAACGTGTTACTGTAGCTGTGTGGGTTACTGTAGTAGCGGATTACTGTAGCTTTTCCAAAATTATTAACACTGTTATAGCTACAACTTCCTCATCCAGGCAATGGGTATGGATTGTTATTTGAATGTATAGCTGTCATAAATGTGTTAGAGTTTAATGGGTATGAATTGTTATATTTGCAACCTTTGATTATCTGAAAAAGCTCATTGATATTAGATGTCTATTGGAGGAAATCTGATTGAAATAATTACTTCTAGCGTATGCTTTATTGGTTCTTGTTAGTAAAATTATTCTATGTTTCATTTTCATATGAAGCACAGAACAAACTTAAGCAGCTGCTAAACAGAAGCAGACTGGTAATTTAAAAGTATTTTGTTGAAAGCCAATTGTTTGACAAAATTGCAGAGATAAGATAAGATAACATAATGATATTATGTCCAACAAGAGAGCAACAAAGGGTCCAAGGGACTCGAAGATTACAACAGTGAAGAAAAACAACCCAGCAGGAGCACCAAACGGTGTCCACAAAAGAACGAACAAGAAAGCAAAGAAACGGAACTACAACAGACAAGAGAAGGACTAGATATTCTTTCTCAGTAAAAAGAAAAATTCAGCACCGAAGGGTAAGGCCCAGGACGACCTGGGTCCCGGCAACAAAAATAACAGAACAAGGCAGCCCATCACAGAGGTATCAAAGTAATGTATACTACCATCTAGGTGGATAAATACAGAATGAACAAGCAGTAACATGACTGACTGGAATGTGCATCGATTAACTCATCATTATAATACACAGAGAAACAAGGCCTTCCTGAATACAAGACAGGAAGCACAAAGAAATCCAAAAGTTCATATTGATACAGGCGAATAGGTTACTAGTAACATCGGTGACAGGAAGGGGGTCCCAGGAGAGGAGAGATTTTTACAGTTATTGAATACTTTGGCACAAGGACAATGTTTCGCAGAACAGAGGGCTTGGGAACAGAGCTATCAAATGGAGCTTATAATGCAGATGATGCCAACGCAAATAGGAATGAATTTAAATACTGGAGGTGGTAAAATATTGTAATACTGGAGGAAACAAAGGAGAAAATAACAGAAGTACCAATGGTGGGCAAATAGATAGAATGATGGTAATGGAGGAGGACAGGTGGATGATACTTTTGGCCAAGGACCCAAACCAGGAAGAGCAATGTATTTGAGACCACTCATACCTACCTTTCCACCTAGATTTCCAATTCAACAGGAAAATAAGCTACAAATTGCTGAGTTGCAGGCACAACTCTGGAGCAATTGGCAAGATGGAGGAGAAATTTTGGGCAGCTATCTCTTTAAGAGAATATACGGATACTGGGTTGAAGCATTTGACACATATAGGTGATAGGGGACAGCATAGTGATTTACAGAAGAAGGTTAGTGAGATCTCCTTGCCATACTTTGTTGGATCCAGAAAAACCACTGCCAGAGAATGGGTACAGAAGGAAGATACTTATTTCCAGTTAAAACCAATGCTGAAAGAGGAAGCCATTAAATTTGTTGCATTACATCTAGATGGCCTAGTCAACAAGTGGTAGCTTCAAGGCATGGTCACTATGGGCCATGATCAGATCACTTCATATATCGAGTTTACGAAGAGTTTGATTGTTTTGACAAAAAGGATGCCAAACTACATTTCAAGGAGCTAGTAGCTTAAATAGTGGGGCTTAGTTGATACTTCCATATCAGGGTTTCAAAGAAACAATTTTTGTTGCAGATATTCACAAAGGAGGTTGTTGGTATTGTTTGTGGACTTGCACAACCTATGAAGGGATGGATTAAAGGGCTCAATCCTGCCACATTACATGAAGCCTACGAGAAGGCAAGAGACATGGAACCTTCACCTTCAAAAGAAAAGTTTCATTCAAAAGGTTTTTCAATAAAAGGGACGAGGATAAGAAGAATTTTCAAAAGGACTCTCAACCTAAGGGTGAAACAATAAGATTAGGCAATGATCAGCTAAATAAAATGAGAAAAAAACATGTTTTCATTGTAGGAAGCCTTGGGATCTATCATGCACACGTCCAAGAAAAGCAAAGGCAACACAGACTGAGTGTTTTTTTCAGCTAAGAAGTCAGCATCTGAGGATGCCAAACGGCAATATGATTTTTTTTAACGCGGCGATAAGGAAAACACCACAAAAGAAGAATCAAATGGCGGGAAAATCATTCCACGCCTCTCAGGTGAGGAGAAAGCAATAACGTTTTTGATGAGAAGTGTAATACAAGGGAAGCAAGTTATTACATTGGTGGACATAAGTGCTACCCACAATTTTATTTCAAGGAGAGTAGTCAAGAGGACAAGGCTTCAAACAGAAGAACATGGGAGCTCCAGTGTTATAGTGGGTAGCGGGCATAAGTTGCAAAGCAATTGCTTAATTAATGATATATATATATATATATATATATATATATATATATATATATGTGTGTGTGTGTGTGTGTGTGTGTGTGTGTGAATGGAAGACTATGACATGGTGGGGAAGCTTTATGTAGTCAACATGGAGGATTATGATGTTATTCTTGGCATGGTCTACATGAAGTCTCTCCACGAATTCACTTTCAATTTAGACAAAATGGAGATGTGGTTTGAGCACCAAGGTAGAAACATGGTATTTAGAGCTGTTCCGAACAGGAAGCTTAGAGTGGTGTCGCTCAAGAAGATGGAGAGGTTAATACAACATGATAAGGCACAGTGGGAAAAAGAGATTTTGGCGGTGCCTCAGGTCACTACGCAGTAGAAGCATGAGTATCTTCCAAAGGTTCAAGAATTGTTGACCAAATGCACCAAAGTATTTGGAGATATACCACCGGGAAGACCACCGAATAGAAGGATTGAACATGTGATAGATTTTAAGGAGGGAGCTATTGATGATCATTACTCCCTCCAAGCACCCAAATAGGTATAAAGATCATATCGAAAAGGCTATCAAGGAATTCTTCGAGATGAGGCACATTTGACCTAGTAAGAGCCAATTTGCTTCAATATAGATTATAGAGAATTGAATAAGAAGACTATCAAGAACAAATACACGATTCCTCATATAGATGAGCTCATCGATGAATTACAAGGAGCTCACTACTTCTCTCAGATAAACCTGAGATCCAATTATCATCAAAAACAAGTCTAGGAGGATGATGTAAAGAAGACAAAATTCAAGTGCCACTATGGACACTTTGAGTTTCTAGTCATGCCTTTTGGCTTGACTAATGAGCCAATCACCTTTCAATCTTGCATAAACAAGGTATTCAACAAGCAGTAGGAAAGATTTGTTCTAATTTTCTTTAACCATGTACTTATTTGCAACAGGACTTCGGAGAAGCATATGAAACATATTGATATGGTGTTGAGCATCCTAGAGCAAGAGTCTTTGTACGCTAAGATGTCAAGATGTGAATTTGGGATGACCAAGTTGTTAAACTTGGGACACATTATAAATGCTAAGAGTGTTCGTGTGGATCCGGATAATAATCGTGCGATCATGGATTGGTCGCCACCAAAGGGTCTTTCATAGCCCAAGGGTTTTTTGGATCTTTGTGCATTATACCGCTATTTCGTAAAAGGTTATTCACGATAAGCAATTCCTCTTACAAATTCAACTAGAAAGGATGCATTTGAGTCAACAAATAGATCTCAGAAATGTTTTGACAGATTCAAGGAATTGATGAGCATTTGCCCAATTTTAGACATTCCATATTCCAATAGATCGTTCAAGCTACATTGTGATGCATTAGAAGAAGACGTTAGGGTGGTCTTAAAGCAGGATAAGCATCCTATTGCATTAGAGAGCAAGAATTAAAAAGGTTTCGAGAGGAGTTACAACATATACAACAAGGAAATGTTAGTCGTTATGCATGCCTTGGCTAATTTCAGACAATATTTTTGGTGAGGTCATTATGCATCCCTTGCTTAAATTTAGACAATAAATGGTGGGCAACAAAGTTACAGCTAAAACTGATCATAACTGCCTAAAACATTTCCATGGGCAAAAAGATTTGAAGGATAGGCAGAAAAAGTGCATTAGCAAATCACAAGCTTATGATTTTGACACAATCTTTGTCAAGGGAAAAAACACATTGTTGTTGACGCCTTATCCAAGAGACCTCATTTGAGTGCTTTGGGCGTGACAGCAAATGATTGGAGGAAGTTGATTTCAGTTAAGTATGCAAAGCACACGTGGGCCACTAGGACCATAGCTGGTGCTATTCGAGATGACAAGTAAACTTTTGTAAATGATTTGATCATTTACAATGAGAGGATCTTCTTGGTAATTCGATCTTCTATTAAGAAAAAGATTTTGAGAGCTTTCCATGACTCACCGATGGTGGGACATCAGGGATACTTCAAAACTTACAGATAGGTGAGAGAGCGCTTCACTCGAAAGGGGCTCAAAACTGATGTGTTACAGTATCTAAGAGAGTACTTTGTATGCTAGCAAAATAAACATGAGCACTCGTTTCCAAATGGTTTGTTGCAGCCCCTTTCCCATTCCGAAGAAGGGGGACAGCGTATTGATGGATTATATCATAGGCCTACCTAAGGTTCAAGGTAGAGATTGTATTTATACAATGGTGGACCGTTTACCTAAGTTTGTGTGCTTCTTTGTCATTGTGTGCACATATAATGCAGTCCAGGTAGTAGAGCTGTTTATAATGGAGATATTCAGGTTGCATGGATTGTTGCAAATCATTGTTAATAGTCTACTAATCGGGATAGCAAGTTCACGAGTCTTTTCTAGCAGGAGCTCTTCAAGTTGTGTGGGATAGATCTTACCCCAAGCACTAGCTATCACCCTCAAATTCATGGAAAAACTAAAAATAGTTAATAAATGGGTTGAGAGATATCTTTGTATGTATATAGCAGGAAAACAGAAGGCGTGGGTGAAGTGGTTACACATTGCTAAATACTGCTAAAACACTACATATCACATTTCTATCATAAATGACACCATTCATAGCCCTCTGTGGGTATGACACTCCCTATTTTTTGGGTTTACTGTTTAATGATATCAAGGAGCCTATGATCAGAGATCTATTATAGGGGGATCAGAATATCATGAGATCTATGAAGGAAAATATGCAAATGATGCAATACCAATAGAAACAGTATGTAGATCAGCACAGAGTAGTACAATCATTTGAGGTGGATGATATAGTTTATCTCATGTTGTAGCCATATAGGCAGATCTCTCTTAATAAAGTTGGTGTAGAAAAGTGCAATGTCCCCTTCTCCGTGCTAGCATTAATGGTGCTTCGTTGGTCTATCTTTCCATCTGAATAGGCTAACGGCATGTGATTTAGGATGCCAAGCTATCACAGGAGCTTTGGTTTCAGTTGAGGAGATTTTCAAATGGAAAATCCTAAAGTTAAAGTCACTTTATTTTCTTGAATTGAAGTATAACGTACTTTATTGTTAAAGTCACTTCAGAACAAAATGACTTAAGTGACTAAAAGACGAATTAGTCTTTTATCCTACATTGCTAAGAGCTTTGTTTCTCCCCACACTTTGAGGTTATAAAAGAAAGCTTTTCATTGGGATTGGGATAGAACGAATATATGAAATTAGAAGAATCCTAAATGGTTGCTTAAATGTGACTGGATTGCCTTAGGATGAAACCCCTAAGGCATTAGAGTAGTGGGGCGTAATCCCCAGCTGCTCCTGGAATTGACCTTGCAAGTCCCCAACTACTCCTGGAATTGACCTTGCAAATTGAGATAATATTGGATAGTCATATCCGAGTTTTACTAGCTTGTCGAGAAGTCTATCTTCACCATCAGACGTGTTGAATGGGAGAACGAAGTGCAGGCCGTAGTAGCTAGACTATCAAAGTGGAGAACACCATAGTCGTAATACAGAGCTTCCACGAGTCATACACCTCCAGTGGTCATTCGAGTAACAGGAAGAAGAGGTGCCAACTCCGCAATCCAATATTGGGTGGCTTGTTATTTGGAACGAGTATGGTGTGCAGGTGATTCACTAAGAGACACGGAGAACAAATAAAAGTTGTGACAGGAGTATTGATCACATCAACACTAAAATAACGTGTTCATCAGCAATAGTTGGTTTTCCACTTCTGAGACGTGATAGTCCAAATGCTTGGGTTGATGTATCTACTTCCAACTCATATGTGCATGAGCTTCTACAATAGCCTTTCTCCACAAGACAGTAACTCAAATCAACCTGCGACATACTAGGTTCTTGAACTATTACTGCATTTTGTGTTTAAATATTTAATTAGAGTGAGCTATATTGCGTCCAAACTGATGTATGCCATATGATTTATTCACTAATGAAAATCAATATGTAATGAGCAGTAGAGGATAAGTCTGAGAATTTGGTTGTATGTTTGATGTTAAAGTTCGAATTTAAATTTAGTACTGTATTCTGGAAAGCTTCATTATTTCAATGGCATCATAACTTAACATCTGGGTTATGCACCAATTGTTTGACAAAATTCCATTAGTCCAAGCTTAAAATTGCTAATTAGACCCAGCAGGGATTATTACAAAAAGTTGAAGACGTGATACTATGGACCTTTCAGAGTGATCAAGAGGGTAGGGGAAGTGCCATATGAGTTGGAGTTGTAAACACACAACAAAGTACAAAATGTATTCCATGTGTCATGCATCAAAAAGCAATTGGGACACAATGTAATGCCTTAAGTAGAGTTAACATTGCTCAATAAAGAGAGGAAGTTGGTCTTGGTTCCTGAGGCTATCTTAGATAACAGAGAGCATAAGCTTCAGAGGACTATCAAAGACTACCTGGCGCATGAAGGGACCTAACGATTAAGGATGTTGTGTGGGAGAGTGAGGACATCTTCCAGTATCCAGAGCTGAGATTGCTTGAGCACAAGGCAATTTCAAGGGGGGTGAAGTGTAATGTCCCCTTTCTAGCCAATCATGACATGACTTGTTGTTAGCCCATTTCATCATAGTCCCAAGAGCTAACTAGGACTTTAGACAGATCCTAAGATTATTTGGCCTAGTGGAATTAAATTTTGGGCCGAATGGAGCTGACTTGATGGAGTTACGATAAACCTTATTATTTTTAGTAAGTCAGCAAGGGCAATGCTTTCACTTTTTCAATGATGAGACATAAAGGGCCTCGTCAAGATCTTTCCAACGAGCAACTATACATAGGATTTCGAGTTCGATTGTTATTCTATTTTAATGCCTAAAAATTTAAATAATTTACTTAATAAAGTGACAAATATATTAAAGTACATTTTATTAAGGTCACTTTATTATTTAAAAGTACTTTTTATTCTTTAATTTGAAATGTCATTTTACAAGAAGTTATTTATCCCACATTGAGAAGATGAATTGACAAAGGGTTGAGAAAAGTGTTTAGAAGGAGGTGAAGGCTCTCATTTTGGTATGCTCGTATAATATATGAAATTGGTCAAATTGTGGAGATTTTCTCCTACAATTTGGGAGGACAAAAACCCTCTATGCTATCAATCTTGACACCAATAAAATATATGGTCTAGAGATTTGCTTCTTGAGCTTCAAGTTAAATCAGAAGATTGCAATTGCCAGGAATAATTGTTAGGTTATTGTAGCATTTCTAGAATCATTAACATTGTTGTAGCTGCAACTCGCTCATCCAAGCAATGGGTATGGATTGTTATTTTAATGTATAGCTGTCATACATGTGCCAAGTTTGATGAGAGGGGAATGATAACGGTTGTATTTGCAACCTCTGATTATCTGAAACGGTTCATTGATATTAACTCTCTATTATATGAAATCTGACTAAGTAATTACTTCTAGTGCATGCTTTATTGGTTCTTGTTAGTATATTGTTCTATGTTGCATTTTCATATGAAGCACAAAACAAACTTAAGGAGCCACTAAACAGCAGCAAAATGATAACTTAAAAGAAATTAGTTACAAGCCAACTGTTTGACTAAATTACAGAGAAGAATAAGGCCATAAAAATAATAGAACAAGGCAGCCCATTATAGGGAGCAGATGGCATCATTGTTCTCAAATATCAAAGACCTTTGAATTAGCTCCCTGTTGCTTCTATGTTTTCAGGAAAGAGGTACTTCCTCTCTTGCTCTTTAGTACCCTTTCTAATTTTCCTAACGCATTTCAAAAGTACTTTTTCTCAATAAAATCCAAGGATTCAATCCCACCAAAATATTGAAGTGTTCATCCCCCGGTACTTTGAGTATGCATGTACTCAAAGATGTACCTTTGAGTACTTTGAGTACCCATGTACCTTCAACATTCAGCAACAACGCCACCTCCAAGATAAGTACTTGAATGTCTTTTTGAATTTTGAATTTTGCTATCTGAATGTTACTATTGGGTATGTACCATGTTACTACGTTCATTCAATGGTTCTTGTTCGAGTTGCAATTTTGCCAAGTTCAAATAATTCAATTGGGTAGGTTAAACATATTTCATAACTAGCATTTCAAGTTCCATATGTATAGCATATAGCTCTCCCACCCTCACCCCACCATCACCCAACCATCATGAAATTGAGGCCCTTTGTCCCCTTTTCCGACATACCCCAACGCCGGCGTTGTTAATGTTTTGCTCAAAAATAAAGATAAACAATAACAAACAAAAGTAGAATAAAATAGATGCATAGAGACACAACAACTTTATCCTGGGAAAACCCTCCAACTAGGGGGAAATAACTTAATCACACTTGAAAGATCTCTTTTTTTAATAGTAGAAGTTCATGTGCAATGCTTTCAACTTGATACTATGTGTACCACACAAAGCAATCATATATACAGAATTAAGAGACCCTTCATATCACAACCGAATGTCTCTTCAATTTCCTAAAATAGGCCTCTTCATATCCCAAGCACGACCCCTAGCACACATTGAGTGTAGTATTGTGTTCACTTAATTTATCATCATAAATATCTTCTCTACCTATTGACGCAATACATTGGTATTACCTAATTTCAACATATAGCAAAATCTGAGATAAAGATCTCTATCACAAAAAAATCTTCAACACTCCCTCTAAGCAAGTAAGAGATCTTCAGTATGGCAGTCACAAATAGTTGAAACCAAAGATGTCAATAATAAATTATCATCATATAGATTCTCATAAAATATTGTTATCTCGGCATAACATTATTTGTCGCAGTTACTTCATAAGCACATAAAATGGAGTCTGTAGAAGTTGATGAAAGCCAACTTCACAGCTCGCCAAGAACACCTGCATGCAAATAACTATGTCGAAAGGAAACCAAAGAAGGAAGAGGTGGAACTTGGAAAAACACTAAACGGACTAAGAGAGAAGATTGCAAACAATGAAAAATGTATTGCTATACAATATGCCTTGAAAATGAGATATGAGTTATGAAATACAATGAGAGAGCCCGAATATAAAGGCCTCAAGGAGACTTCTAGAACAAGCTAGAAGATGCTAGGAGATAAGGTTGACAACTAAGCATACATCTACAAAAGGTGGGATATCCTCGATCAAGGTGAGAGGATAAGTATGACTTAGATAGAAACAAACTCCCGTGTTGTCAACAACTCCTAGACTACAACTATTAAATAAATGCATTAACCTAAGTAAACTTAAGTAAAAGAATAAATAATTAATTATTTACTCTAACAAAGTCCCACGTGACTTCTACCATGCCTACTAGTAGAGGGTGCTCCACCATACCTACTCATAGAGGGTGAAATGAGGGCTTTCAACTTAGACTTCTCGTAGATAAGAATGCATTTCTACCATGCCTACTCACAAAGTAAGGTCCACCATACCTACTCACAGAGGGTGGAAGGCTTTAACCTCATACTTCTCACAAAGTAAGGTCCACATGCCTACTCATAAACGGTGGAACAAGGTGTTGACATTATAGTCTAATTTGTTTATTAGTGACACACACTTAATCAAATGGTTAGCAGCTACTAAGCTAATCTTGGAATTTATAGTGTTAACCAAGTAATTTAGGTTCTACCGAGTTCTAGAAATAGTATTCAGTTTGCACCGAGCAATATCTATCAAGTTGGTGATTATCAGTGTAAACCAAGCTTCATTGTGTTTAACAAGATCCTCAATGCAAACTAAGTTCTCCAATGTTTACCTAGTTTGCAGCTTCAGTGATGTGTCAAGCAAGTGATTCAATTTATATCAAGCTCGCAATAATAGTGTTGACTGAGCTATGCAATGTCAACCAAGTGATTCATTTTATATGCCGAGTTTCGCAATGTTCACCGAGTCACCAATGCAGACCAAGTTCAAACTACTTGGAAGTGATTAGTATCAGCCAAGCTTCTACGTCTACCGAGTGCATGACGATCCCGAGCATTGACTATGGTTGCCGAGTATTAGAACCTCACCAAGTTTGTCTTCAGAACCCAATACCAACAGTTGGGCCAACTTTGTGTATTTTGGTAAAACTTGTATTGTAACCGACTTTGATGAATTGTAATTCGGATTGGTATATATATATAGTATTGTATCACATCCAAAAATGTAAAAAAGTAAGAATGGTATAAGTATAAAAAGTAGAAGTGTGAAGTAAGAAGGCTACAAGCAGTATAAGGAGCAGCAAAGATTTATCTATCACAACAAGGTGATTATTACACTCCAAAGGAATCTCAACCTACAAATTAGAATTGCAAATCAAAGATCAGCCACTGGTTCATCTTAACAGGTAGAACAATTAAATCCTTTCACAAGGTAGACTTAACAGTCTTTTGTAAATCTCTTTTACTGAGTGTATACTTCATTGTATGTTTTGTAAATCCTTTTACAAGCTGGACCTAGCAGTCCTTATTGCTCCTAACAGAGCAAATCATCAGAAGTGATCATTGTAAGCCTTAACAAGCCAACTTTATATTGTAGTACTAAAGCTTGTGGGTATCATCCCCACCCTAGTTTTACTTTCTATTTGGAAGGTTTCTGGGTCACCATATCTTGCGTCAGAGTGTTATGAATGTTTTAATGCTTTCAATTTTTCATACATACAATTAGATCATAATACAAATGAAGGATTAATTGGTGAAGTAAGAATAAGTTTTATTGGTTCTTGATTCATTCCTCCCTTCTCAGTAACCTAGTCTATCTTATATTTCCGACACAAGGGATTTCACCTTGAACTTCTCTCACAGAGAAAAACTCATTAACAAGGGATTTCACCTTGAACTTCTCTCATAGAGAACTCATTAAAGGGGATTTTACCTCAAACTTCTCCTTCACAGAGTACAACTCTTTAACAGCATGTATAAGAATTTCTAAGATTCTCTCTCTACAAAGACTCCCTCTCAGCACAGACAACTTTGATCACCACAATAAGATATATGATTCCAATTTGATCAAACGGCAAGCTTTAGCAGTTACGTTGCCACATAAGCTTACAACGAATTAGACATCTCCCTTTGTCACCTAACCTCCCTCTGAAGCTGAAAAGTCTCCTTTTGAATATCATTTCCTATATATGATCTTCCTCTTTTAATGAAGATATGTATCAACAATTCAACCCCATGACTACAAGAAAAGTACCCATGCTTATGAATTTCTAATCATCTCATTGCTTCTTAATGCATCCTGCAACAAAGAGAGATGAATAAAGACTCATCAAATCAACCTATCACGAAGAGAAATATAGAGATCAATGCTAAAAGCATACATTATGCCCAGTAATATAAAAAAAAATCATGATCTATAGAAAGGCATAATCATAGAATACTTATCTCTTTGTAGTCTAATTTTCCTCAGCCTAAAATTGCGGATAATCTAGAGCACTAAAAATGAGTGATAAGCTTCTCTGATTCCACAACATGGTCAATGGTGTACCCTTTATTCATTCTTCCTAATCTAGCTCATTTCTCATTGGCATCGCATCGAATTTGAACCCTTCCAAGGTGGATTAAGAGCTACCCATCGAGCTTTGAATAGTTCATCTAGGAAATCAAGCTTTAACACATTCCAATCTTAATATGTCATTGGAAGGCCATTATAGAGTAATTTGACCAAGCAATAGGGTAGGCTTTTCTTCATCGTCTTCTTTGATATTGTTGTAGTTTGTGCACACGTAGGTCATCTTATGGTGGAATTTGTGTTGGGAAAATGAGGGGTCTTTTTGTCACCTAGATACATAATATCCCAACTTGAGTTGTCCTCTATAATGCAAGAATACAATTAGGAAAAAGACAATCCCAATCAAAACTAAGAAACGACACTTTTCATTAAACAAAAACTGTGTCGAAGAAGGGGTGAGCTGACATAGAAAATAGTCAACTCATCAATACCATAGATGACTAATTGAGCATGACAGAGAGCAGATACGAAAATATGGAGATCACAAGAAGAGAACTAACAACAAAAACCACCTAATCTTGTGCTAGATAGGCAAAGAAACAACATCCATAACCATGTATTGAAGACCATAAATGACATGAACTTGAATAATAACAAACATGATGCCAAGCCAACACACGATGGCATAAATGTTACACTGGGTCATCGTAATAATTCCATGCACAAAAACAGAAGAGTATAGAAAAAATGATTCCAAAGAATCACTCTGAATTGAAATTAAATAAATCTTTGATACATTAAAATAAATCTTCAATACATGAAGCACAAAATAGAGTCGATAATATTTCTGCAATGGCAACATAGGAAAGGATCCATCTTGCTGCTACTTATAAACTCGGCAATTATAGATTACCTACAAAATAGCAATCTAAGATGGATACACAAACTAATGAACAATAGAGACTAATTTATTATTGTTATTAAACCCACTCTGATACCACGTTAATAGTTTGCCCAGAAATAAAGATAAATAGCAATAAACAAAAGTAGAATAAAATAAATGCATAAAGGCACAACAACATTATCCGATGAAAACCCTCCAACTAGAGGGGAAAAACCCAACCACACCAAAAAAAAATTATTAATAATAGAGGTTCAAGTACAATGCTTTCAACTTGATACTATAAGTACCACGCAAAGCAATCTTATATAGAGAATTGAGAAACCCTTCATATCACAACCAAGGTCTCTTCAATTTCCAAAAACAAGTCTCTTCATATTTCCAAACACGTGACTCTTCACATATCACATGTCTCTTCATATAATGAAATGTCAAATATTAATAGTGTGACACCTAGCACAAATTGAATGTTGTTGTGATGTGGAGCCTAATCAAACTCGGAGGTTAATTTTTTCCACTTCATTTAGCACGATTTCCCCCTTGATTTTCTAGGGATCAAGGGGCAACGCCTCTTGCAGGTTCCTAGAGCAGTGCCCCTTGCAAGGTCCTAAGGCCAAAAATGAATTACCATTGTAAAAGTGGCTGGGAGTTATATTTTTCTATGAGTCAGCTTATTCTAGCCCTAATTTTGTAAGCGGCAAAAAGCTTGTATAAAATGGTTCAGGGTTAGGGATTTCATTAATGAATGATGAGATTGTAGTTTCTTACAGCGGTATTGAACTATAAGGGATTGCAGATTGTAATAACTGGATAATAAGAATATTGGACTCATCGTTTTGTGGGTGTAATCGAGGGATTGGGTGAACCACATTAAATCTTTGTGTCTTGTCTTCTCTTCTGCATGATTTATTATTTTCTAATATTGGTTATATTTGCATGTAATTGTTATTTATGTCTCGTTAATCCTAACAAATGTCACATTGTGTTCACTTAATTTAATATCATAAATATCTTCTCTAGTTGTTGGCGGAATACAGAGCTGTCCTAGTTTCAATGTATAGCAAAATTTGAGATGAAGATTTCTATCGCAGCTACAATCTTCAGCAAGTGTTGTTTTATTCTTATTCTAACACTTTGAAAGGCCTCAGCTTCTTTCCTAGGAGAAATGATCGCATAATAGTCCAAAGCTAAAGTCACAAGGTTTGAATTCAAGTTAGAGTCCAACAACCATTCTTTGGCCATGGAAAAACTTTCCCATCCATAAAGGTGACCCTACATCCGATGTTTTCAAAGGCAGCTATGGATACTAAGTTCCTCTTAATTCCCAGAACAAATAATACCACAATGAGTTGAATAGAGATGCCTGACTTCAATTTGATGGTGCAAGTTCCAACCCCTTTTACTGGATGTGCAGAATCATCCCCAATTGTTACTTCTTAATCAGTTTCTTCTACAATAGTATCTAAGTGTTCTTTGAATCCTATGATGTGTCTTCATGAGTAACTATTAATCACCCAAGTGTAAGTTTGGTTGATACTTGGCTTGATAATACCCTGTAGAAAACGAATTTCTCATAATCATGTTCTATACTTGTCTTTCCAACCTTTGCAAATGATGCTTGTTGCTTTATTCTGTCAAGACATTTGATTGCATAGTGTCCATACCGATCACATCTGAAACATTCAATTTGGGAAACATCTTTCCTCTGCTTGGATGACCTTTTCCATCAGAATTTATTTTTCTCTTGAAATTCTTCTTCTTACTTTTCTTATGAGAATTTGTGTTTAAAACATGAATATCCTCATCTATAGGTTTCTATTTGTTCACTTTTGTCATCTGTCTTGTTTCTTCTTATAGACAGTCAGATCTTAACCGATCAAATTTAGGGAGTTTTGATCTTGCACTCATTCCTTGAACAAATCACTCCCATGAATCTTTCGAGTCTGAACTCTACTTCTAGTAATACCCAATCTGCACTAGATAAACATTTATTGATTTTGATGTTCTCTAGGCAGATCAGATCGAGTATATATATTTATATTATATTGAGTGGATGTGTCCATGAATGGACATGTGTGGAGACATGTCCATTCAGGACATGCCCTTCATATGCACCGATTCAATACAAGGAGAGAGACCCCATTACTTAATCAGGATTAGTTATAATTTTATCCTTGACTATATATATATATATATATATATGAGATTGCCAAATCTGAAGGTGATATAATCAAATTTAAATCTGATTTGTTTTCTGCATTTAATCATCACCAAGAATATGGAATAATCACTGTTAGTCATCTATAATATGCAAGTATAGATTAATCAATATACTTGGGACTGTTGTGATGTTATGATCTGGTATGTGAATGATAGGTATATTCAAGCAATAATATGTATATACCATGGTTACCAGGAGACCCGTCTCCCCCCTAAAAGTGGCGTCTCGGAGACCGAGACGCGTCTCGGAGACTTTTCGCGTCTCCGGAGACCTCAAAAAAGGTTGGAGACTTCATGACGAAGTCTCCTGAAGTCTCCCCGTCTCCTAATTCAAAAAGTGAAGTCTCCTGATAAAATATAAATGTAAAATATAATATTAAATAATTTTATATATTTTAGCCCTCATTTAAATGTTTTTAATGCAAAAATCTAAGGTACTATATGAATTTTGTAACAACTGCTTGGTGATGTACGTCACCTACTGGAACACGATACAAGTCTAAGACAACATATTGGAAGCTGTGCAGGATTGCAGTAAAGATCCCAAATCACATAAATTTATGCGGCTGAGGAATTAGGGTGCAAAAACTGTTGTTAGTGCATTAGAAGATAGTATTACGTATGTTACAGAAATCTGATATGCAAATGCTTGATAATAGTATTATTCCTCATGAAAACCAAGCATCTATTTGTTGATAAAGACTCAGCGATAACAGTGATAGACTAGAGGTTTTATGTATGTTAACATGAATGTATTTGGTCCCATATTTCTGTTTTTTCAAGAGGATATCATGTTTCAATTTGATGTATAAGTCGTATTTGTTATTCGTACCTGTTTATCTGCTGTTGGCAATATCCTAGTACCAATATGGGAATCTTTGTTATTTGAATCTGTGTAACTGGAAAAAAAACACTATTACAAAATGATTTACTCCCTCTTAAACTAAGCAATCCTAACTCTTAGTTAGAAAATAGAAATCCTAAGTGTGTCTTTATGCATGCATCGATTTTGAATAATTCAATAATTTTCACAAATTTTTTGTAGCAATGCCAATTTGTCAGGTTTTAAAATCTATTTCAGTAATGTGCTTCTGTATCTGACCGCTTATTATTATTATAATCTTTGATAGTTTGACTCTATGAATCTATTTTAATTTTTAATGTGACAACACTAGTATTATTAATTTATTATTTACTTTAGTCTTTTAGTCTTACGGTATTACTATTTTGAAAATTTGAAATTTTGTATTTACTTTTAGTATTAGACTCTTTTAAGTTTAAACTATTAAAATTTAAAAATAAAATAAAAAAATTAAAAAAAAAAAAAAAAAAAATTGCCGTCTCCAAGTACCCCCGTCTCCTATTTGAAAAATTGCCGTACCAGTACCAGTACCAGTACCGGAGACCTCAAAGTCTCCCCGTCTCCCGGTGACCTTGGTATATACATATTTCAGTATACACAAAGTATACTGATATATATATATATATATATATGACCATAGCTATCATACTTCAACAAAAGAAGAGGAAGATGGGGAAAAAAGTAACGAGTTGCTACAAATTCAGCTTTATGCATTTTTATGTATTCTTCAATGTTTGGAAAATTTGTTAAGTTTGCTTCCCTAAGATTTCACCCTGTAACTTTTTCAACTAAGAAATATTCACTTAGATTTTTCATTTTCAAAGAAGTAACTGTATCTGATCTAGATATATCACAAATATATGAGTTTTCAAGTACTTAATTCATAAAAAGCTGCAACCCTAATGCATGCATTCAAGTAGATGCAATAGTTCTTTAGATACCACTTTATTTGACACAGTTAATTTTATATATTTATTGCATGCCCATTTGTTTTTGGGTCTAGCCATGGCTTATCACAGAGGCTCATCCTAACCCAAGTTAATCACAAGCACTGCAATTCTTACGCCATTGCAAGGACAGTTCCTAAATCTAAATATGAGAAAGTGATTAGACATAGAAAGATAACTACTTTCTGTGATAAACCAAGTTTCCAAAATGGGGAGGCACATGTTTGGGATTAATTTTTAGTAAGGACATTGATAAAGTGTTCATTACATACATTATAGAGGCTTAAAACATAACATTAAAGTTGATCTATCAATATTTTGTAAATCATCAATGTGGCATGGTTTCTTAGTTTCTACTGTATTCAGGACTAACAAGTGTGGTCAAAGTATTTACCAGTAAACCCAACCATTGTAACATCTCGAAACTATTGTATATATACTAAGTTTCATCTTCTCCTCTGTTACTATTCAGGCATCTACTGATTATAATGAACAACTTGCATGGACAACAAAATTTGGATGATTTAACACTCATTAATTTTGACAGCCTGTTATCATTTTATAATTATCAGATGTTTATCTTTCACTGTGCAATCAAAATATTCTTCCAGAGGATCTTTGCTTATTCAGTATCAGTGTTTGAAAACAACGATCTAATATACACACCAATTATCTCTATCATTTGTTAATGTTTTAGCATCAGTAGAAGTAAATGATGCTTATTTGATATACTAATCAGTGTTTATGTTTTCAAACAAACCATCATTGTTACTTAATAAACATGTGTGTGTGCGCACGCGTGCGCGTGTGTGTGTGTGTGCGAATTCGGATTAATATATGTTTGCAACACATTGCCTATCGGCAATATGATTAACTGCATACTAAAGCAGTAAGGCAATTGCTGTTTGTATCGGCATATTAATGAATATGTTATCGGGCTCATTACTTGTATTGCGTATTTAGTTTGTCTTAACTAATGGGCAGTTAGTCATGCCACCGAAGAGGCGTGACTCTACAGGGTCATGACTCTCCGTCTACATACTTAACGAGAGCAGATCGCTGAGGAATGTAATCAATCCATGGCATCACAAGATCTAGCAATCTGCAAGTAATACTTTGTTATTATTTTCAGTATATCTTACTTAAATCTAACCTGCAGTAGCATACAGCATTCAGATCACATTCAGCATACAGTTGATATTCTCAGCGAATCACAAAAGGGAGATACTGAACCAGGAGCAGTAAGAGATCATCATTATTTGAAGCATAGTAACGTGAATCGGAATCGTATCAGAATCGGCACGGCCGAATCGAATCGTGAATCGGGGGTGAATCGGCGATGAATCGGCAAATTTGAAAAAACCCTTTAAATGTAAAGATTTTAACAATTTAGGACTTATTTCATGCACCCTTTATTGAATATAACTTAAAAACACTATAACATCATCAAATAGAATCTAACATACATAAACATGGAACATAAAATCCATCACATACATAACTATGTTATCATTATGTACTAAAATGTAAATTGTATGCTAGCTGAAGTAAATAAAAATCAAATGATCATATTGATTCAAATCATAGAATTAGTAAGATGAAATCATGAAGATCTATAAGACATCAAATCATAAATGTATGTATAAATCTAAGATGAAGATCCATGAAAGTTTGAAACATAAGTCTATCAGTGATTCAGTATCACTATCAATATCTATACAGTGTAAACAAAATATAAAAACAAGGCTCCAGCTCAAGCCTCATCATCCTCATCATCATCCTCTAGCTCTGCTGCAGCCTCAACCTCAGCCTCTGAGTATCCAGTTTGCCTATGAGAAAGGCGTGTAAGGTAGGTCCTAGAGGACCGCCGAGCCATGTCCCATACATGGGCAATGGGCTCATGAATAACGTCGCTAGGGCCTGCGTCTGTGCGTGCGCGTGTGCGTCTACCAATGCCTGAACGTGCTCTAGCTGCCTCCTCTGCCCTGGCCACAGCCTCAACCTCTACATCCACTTGGTCAACCCACGCGCGGTCTTCCTCAGTGAAGACTGGGTCCACGGTCTCTGTGATCCACTCTGATTCTGGATCAATCTCCTCTAGAATGATCGGAGAGGAGTCAGCGCCCAAAATCTGTTTGATCCTAAGACGAAGGTTGTAATGAACAAAGACAAGATCATTCAACCTCTGCACTGTCAACCTGTTTCTCCTCTTCGAGTGGATGTGCTCGAAGATGGACCAACTGCGCTCACATCCAGAAGCGCTGCTCGGCTGACTCAGAATGCGGATGGCAATTTTTTTAAGGTTTGGGGCTGTGGCCCCAAACATTTGCCACCATCTATCTGAAATAAGGAAAAAACAAAAACAATTAGTCTCATTTACAGATTACAACTCTAAAATTAATGCATTATATAATCAACTTTAAGTTTAGAATCTAGATTCATGAACATTGAATATATTATTTAATTTTTACCTGGCTGTAGTGTTGTCTGAGCATTTATGGCCATCCTGCCAGAGAAAAGTGGCCCCTCCTTATTGTTGAACTGGTCTAGCTCAACAATCGCAGCAGCGCTATTTTCATCACTACTCAATCTCTGAATCACTGTGTATAAGCCAGTGAGAACCTCCGCATCCGCCTTGAACTCAGGACGGAAATGAAATGTCGGATTCAGATAGTAAGTTGCTGCGTGGATGGGTCGATGGAGCTGATTCTGCCATCTCCTATCGATGATGTCCCAAATAGGGCCATACCTCTCCTGCACTCCTGCATATTGGGCTCTAATGGCCTCTTTGGCCCTATCCATGCCCTCATAAATGTAGCCCATAGAGGGCTTCTCCCCATCAGCAGTTCGTAGCAAAGCTACAAGGGGTTCAATGACCTACATATAAAGTAAAACAAAAAATTTGAGTCAAAACTTAAATATAAAATAATATAACTTAAAGTAAAAGCAAAATACTAAATGTTAAATTGCAATAAATTTACCTTAAGGATTTCTCTAGCGGGTTTCCAAAAACCATCCTCATCAAATATGCAATCCGCCACATCTAACCCTACAGTGGTCGTAGCATAGGAAGAACAAATCCACTCCTGCCCAACAAACATGCTCCTCAATCTATCCCTTGATGTCAACAAGGACTGCAAGGTGATGAAATTCGAGGCAAACCTCGTGATACCTGAGCGAGCTAACTCCTTGCCTTTTGTGTACTTCCTCATTGTGCTAAGGACAAATGCATGATTATAAATGAATTTGCATATGTTTTTTGCCCTTTCCACACATGACTTGACAAACTCAAGTTTGTCAATTTCCTCCAACATGAGGTCAATGCAGTGTGCCACACAAGAGGACCAAAATATGGTGGGGTGCCTCTCCATCAAAAGTTTACCTACAACAATTTTAAGTCAATTAGAAACTCAAATTTCAAAATTCAAATAAATTTATTTTCAATACTTGCAAAGTTAAAAGTTTACCTGTTGTAACATAATTTGCTGCATTATCCGTCAACACCTGGATCACATTTTGTTCTCCCACCTCTGCTATAACTTCCTCAATAGCCTCACATAAATATGTGGCATTTTTCACATGCGCGGAAGCATCAATGAATTTTATGAACATGGTATATCCTACAAGCAACAAAACAACGAATTATAATATTAAATGGATCATTAACGAATTAGCATTCAACAAATCAAAATTTACAATGTATGTAGGAAAGTAGAATGATCAATCACCTCCACAGGATACAAGAAAATTGAGGAGTGTTTTATTCCTCCTATCGGTCCAACCATCAATCATGATGGTGCAACCCTTTGCAATCCATTCCTTTCAGTTCTCCTCAAGGTCAACCCTCATGTCCTCTACCCTCTCATCCAGGAGGTATCCGCTCAACTCAGCCTTAGTTGGGGCTTTAAACCCCGGACCACAAATAGCAACCGCATCTATCATATTCTGCCAATAAGGAGCCCTGTCACAAATAAAAGTTTAGATGTCAAAGACTCAAATTATAAAACAAGTAAATATAATTAAAGTTTTACTTTTATTTTTAATTTTAGCTTTAAAGAAAACAAAGAAAAAAGAATCAATTACCTGGCTGCAATAAATGGAATGTTGCAAAAGTACCAAAATTTGCATACCTCCTTTTTGGCAGTATCGTGAATCTCCTTGTTCAAACCGATGCCCTCAAGCGTGGGTTGGGAACCAGGAGTAGTGCGGGGCACAAAGTAACTATCCATTCTGTTTTTCCACACTCTAGGCTGCAATAGGTTGGTGTGGGACTCTGTCTCAGTATGTGACCGACTAGCACTAGCACTAGCACGAGCAGAAGAACTAGGATAAAAAGGAGGCCTAGAAGAACCCTCTCCAACACAACCTACGGATGCGGAAGCTGATGCAGATGCAGATGTGGATGCGGCTGCGGATGCGGGAACATGGGAGCCAATACCCCTTAACCCTTCAACTTGCATTTTTCTATTTGCTTTGTCTTTTTCAATTTTTTCTAATGCCATTAAGCAAGTGCATTTTGCCTTAGGAGTTTGGTGAGTGCAAACTGTAACATCATGTCCAAGTATAGCAGCAATGTGGAATTTCAATCTATAAATACCCCCGGAAGTTATTTTTTCTTTACAAAACATGCATTTTGTTTGATATTTGGTTCTTCCAGGAAACTCTTCATTATATTTCCAACATTCATCTTTTTTACCCATTGGAATTTGTGAAAAATGAGAGCAAAGGCTGCTGCAATAAAAAAATTTATGTAAAATATCAAAGTTTGAAGCTAATAAAAATTAGAAAACAACAAACCCTAGCTTGCAACTTAGTAAAAATAAAGAACATTCAAGATTTACACTAAAATTCTTGAAAATTATAAAAATTTAACAAAAAACACATAATACACTAAAAATTTAACAAAAAATGCATAATACACTAACATGCAAGAAAAAAATAAGCACTTACCTCTTGCAAATGAGTTGAGGAGTGTTGATATTGGCTCCTTAATGCTCCTAAAGCAATTGTTGGGCTCCCCAAATGGCCTGCTGATCTCTTTGGTGCTCCTCCTTCTTGCCGGTTGGAAACCTATGGCTTTTATTTTCTCTTCTTCTCTCTCACTTTTCCTCTCTTCTACTTATGCTTCACAAATAGAAGGCCCTTTAGGGTTATAACAAAGAGAATAGGTCAAAAACAAAGTGAAAGAAACAAGTGATTTTTTTTAAAATTCAACTTCCCTTTTTACATGCCGGGGGCGATTCATAGCCGATTTTTTAAGGCGATTTTGGCAATTTTTACATGAGTCGATTCATGGCCTAGAAATCGGCGATACCGATTCACGATTCAAAAGAAATCGCGCAGGATGAATCTGATCGCCGATTCAGGCAATTTTTGGGCGATTCTCGTTACTATGATTTGAAGACATACTCTGCTCTTCTATAGTACAAGTAAGAGTTCCATTTCATTGTAATTGTTTTATCTATCAGAGATCCATAAAACTTAACATGGTATCAAAGACATTCTGATAAGAAAAACCATTACACAAAAATAAAATCTTAAATTTTAGGAAAAGGGGCTAAAACTTTAAATCATTAAAATGGTGAATCATGTGAGACTAGAAGATAGGCTTGAGGGTGTATCTATATTCTCTCCATGGAAAATTAGAGTAATGATTATATTAAGGAAAATGGAATCAAACATGTCTATATCTGAAAATGGGCTAGAGAAAGTAACATGGAAAAGACATGATAACAAAGCAATGAAGATCATTATAGATTCTGTAAAAGATCATATCCTACCATCCATATCTAGTCTTAAGACTGCATTTGAGATGTTCTCGACAATTCGAGATACATTTGAAATCAACAATACTAGTAGATTATTAACTCTAAAACAAGATCTACTATACATAAAGATGAAAAATGGAGAATCTATCACCTCATACTTTTAAGAATTTCTAAACGAAAAGATCAACTTGCAACAATGGACGGTCGAGTTGATGACAAAGAACTAAGCATGATAGCAATGAGAGGTCTCTCACTATCATGGGAAACATTTATTCGAGGATTAAGCTCTCAACCCGAACTTCCAAAATTTGATATATTAAAAAATGAATGCACTCAAGAAAAATCTAGATTAGTCTCAAGAGGACTAAGCACAAATCAAGAGAGAGAAATTCAAGCACTTCATGTAAAAACAAATAAGAAGAGAAAATTCAAATACAACAAAAAGGAATCTAACAAATCTTACAAGCAACGTGATTGGTCTAAAGTTAGATGTTTTAAATGTGACAAAATTGGTCACCCCCACAAATTCTGTCCTGAACAAAAGAGAATTCAAGTAACCTTAGTAGAAATCAAAGAAGAGGTGAAGAGAAAGTAGAAAGAGAAAACTATGTTTTTTACTTAGCCCTTTCAAGTGAATTAAACTCTAATAACAATACTTGGATCATCGATAGTGGAGCATCTGGACACATCACTGGTTTTAAAGACAAATTTGAAACCTTCTCTGAACAAGCCTCAGAAGAAGTTACCATTGGAAATAACTCTACTCATCCTATTAAAGGAATTGATTCCTGTTCAATTCAACTAAACTCAGAAATTACACTACAACTCAAAAATGTTTTATATGTACTAAGAATAAAGAGAAATCTAGTATCTATTTCTAGTCTTGCTGATCAAGGTTTCAGAATCACATTTCAAGATGACTAAGTTCTATCTTGGCCCAAGAACTCTAATATTAAGAAAGACATTTCCATCTGATTTAGAGATGGAAGTCTTTATAAACTTTGTAATAATCAAAACCTAAACCTAGCTTTGAGTCATGAAACTTCAAATTCCATCGAAATTTGGAATTGAAGGCTAGGTCACCTTCACAACCGAGCATTATCATCCATAGGAAAAATTGTAAAAGGTTTACCTAGCCTAAAAATTGATCATTTAAGTATTTGCAAAGGATGTGCTTTAGGTAAAAATTCTAAACAATCATTTCCTAAAAGTGTTCACAAATCTAAATCCATCCTTGAACTGATCCACACTGATCTTTGCAATCCTATGTCTGTACATTCTCTTAATGGATGCTTCTTCTATATATTTTTTATTGATGATTACTCTAGAAGAACTTGGATCTATTTCTTGAAACAAAAGGAATCAACTGAAGTCTTAGCAAAATTCAAGAATTCAAAGCCTTAGTTGAAAATCAGTCAGGACATAAAATAAAAACTCTAAGATTAGACAATGGAGGTGAATATATCTCTGATATTTTTAAGAATCTCTAGATTGTTCATGGGATTAAGACGGAGTTTTTTGTATCTTATAATCCTCAACAGAATGGAATTGCAGAACATAAAAACAAATCAATTATTGAATCAGCTAGAGCAATGATGCATGATCAAAACCTTCATACTTCCTTCTGGGCCAAAGCACTTAACACTGCAGTCTACATTCAAAACAGATGTCTACACTCGATTTTAGAGAACACCACTGCAGAAGAAGTAATCACTGGCATTAAACCTGATATAAGTCATTTAAAAATATTTAGATGTCCAGTTTATATTCACATACCTAAAGAGAAAAGAAGAAAACTAGAACCTTCCGGGAAAAAGAGAATATTTATTGGATATAGTGAAACAACAAAAGGATACAGGATCTTCATTCCAGGTCAAAGAACAATTGAGATTCGTAGAGATGTGAAATTTGAAGAAGATACTACCTTTAAAATTTCCAGAAACAATGATGAATCTATTACTGAGTCTATTCCTGAAGAAGATGCAAATCAACAAACAGAAATTGAGAGGGAGAATGATTCTGAATCTTCCTCTTCCACTATGTCTAATCATGAAGATTCTGAAAATATCAATAATAAAAAGAGGGCCACTTTGGGCTAGGAAAATGATAGAAGAAAATCATGTTGAACCTAATGAAGTAATGCGAGAGAGCAAAAGAACAAGAAATCAATCATGTTATGTTGTATTGTTAACTGAACTTGTAAAAACAAAACCTTCTAGTGTTAAAGAAGCACTTTCAAATCGGTCTTAGAAAAAAGCAATGATTGAAGAACATAACTCTATATTAAAATATGATATATGGGATGTTGTACCAAGACCTAAGAACAAATCAATTGTTTTTTCCAAATGGTTGTTTAAAATTAAACATGCATCTGATGGCAGCATTGAAAAATACAAAGCCAGGTTTGTAGCACGAAGTTTCTCATAGAAAGAAGGCATCGATTATGAAGAAACATTTTCTCCAGTTGCTAGATATACTTCAGTCAGAACCATCTTGGCTATTGCAGCATCCAAGGGATGGAAGGTACATCAAATGGATGTCAAAATAGCATTCCTTAATGGCAAGATTGAAAAAGAAGTCTATATCGAGCAACCAGAAGGATTCAGTTCTCACGACAACAAAACTCATGTCTGTAAGTTAAAGAAAGCACTTTATGGTCTCAAACAAGCTCCTAGAGCTTGGTATGAAAGGATAGACAACTACCTACTGAAGTTAGGATATTCCAAAAATGAAGTTGATCCCAACTTATATTTCAAAACAGATGGTGATGATATGATTATCCTTGTGTTATATGTTGATGATTTGTTGATAACAGGTGAGGAACATCTCATAAAGAAATGCAAACAAGAGCTCATAGCAAAGTTTGAAATGAAAGACTTAGGTCTACTTCACTACTTTCTTGGATTAGAAGTCTGGCAGCAAGATAACTGCATTATTCTGAATCGAGAAAATATACAGTTGACATCTTAACAAAATTTGGAATGATGGAATGTAAACCAACAGCTACTCCTATGGAAGTAAATCTACACAAGTTGAAAGATGATATGATCAAATCAGAACCTACAGATTCTACTTACTATAGGCAAATTATTGGATCTTTAATGTGTTTGGTTAATACTTGTCCTAACATATGCTATGCTACTCACACCTTGAGTCAATTCATGTGTGCACCAAAGAAGATACATCTACATGCAGCTAAATACATTTTGAGATGCTTAAAAGGTACTATTGGAATGGGAATCAAATATGATAAAGTCAACATCGAACTTCATGGATATTCAGATTCTGATTGGGCAGGCAGTCCTATTGAACATAAAAGTACTTCTGAATATTGCTTCAGTCTAGGATCTAGCATGGTTTCTCGGTCCAGCAGAAAACAGACTTCAGTTGCATTAAGTTCCACTTAAGTAGAATACATCGCATTCTCCTTGAGTGCTAGAGAAGCAGTATGGCTATGGAAGTTGTTAGCAGATTTGTTTAAAAGACCTTTGAAGCCCACTGTGATTAATTGTGATAATCAAAGTTGCATCAAGCTTTCAACCAATCCGGTATTCCACAATCGCTCCAAACATATTGAAATTCCTTTTCATTACATTTGAGATATGGTGAATCGAGAAATCATTCAATTAGAGTATATATGTATTAATGAACAAACAGCTAATATCTTTACCAAACCTCTTGCTAAAGTGAAGTTGAAATACTTCAAAGAAAAACTTAGTATGATTAATTTGTAATATTGAATATTAAATTAAATTTTAAATTCATGTGAGTTTATGCTTCTATTGTTGGTTAGTAGCATCATATGTAATGAAAGGTGATGATCTTTCGTGGACATATTTATTCAGAAGGTAATTATTTACAAGGTGACGATCTTGTAAATAATAGGCCTGTTATCATGGACATCTCTAGACATTGCTTTGGGCAATTAGAGATCATAGATAACAAACTCATGTTATTATCATGGACATCTCTAGACATTGCCTCGAGCAATTAGAAATCATGAGTATCAAATTTTCATGGACATCTCTAGACATTGCTTTGAGCAATTAGAGATCATGAAATCTTATGTTATTACTATGGACATCTCTAGACATTGCTTCAAGCATTTAGAGATCATAGGTAACATTTTCATTGCGGTTACTCTAGATATTGTTTCAGACAATTAGAGATTATAATATGCATTATGATAGTGTTCATAACTAGGTATTTTTTGTTATCTGACTTATAACTGTTCATTGTGTGCAAAGATCAGATAAAGCAATCAAGTATTTCATACTGAAATTCTAAAGGTGTTTTACTTCTCCCTTGCTAAAGAGGGAGTGTTAGTGTTTTAGCATCAGTAGAAGTAAATGATGCTTATTTGATATACTAATCAGTGTTTATGTTTTCAGACAAACTATCATTGTTACTTATTAAACATACATATGTGTGTGTGTTTGGATTAATATATGTTTGCAACACATTGCCTATCGGCAATATGATCAACTGCATATTAAAGCAGTAAGGAAATCACTGTTTGTATCGGCATATTAATGAATAAGTTATCGGGCTCATTACTTGTATTTAGTTTGTCTTAACTAATGGGCAGTTAACCATGCCACCGAAGAGGCCTGACTCTACAGGGGTCATGACTCTCCGTCTACATAATTAAAGAGAGCAGATCACTAAGGAATGTAATCAATCCACGGCATCACAGGATCCAGCGATCTGCAAGTAATACTTTGTTATTATTTTCAGTATATCTTACTTAAATCTAACCTGCAGTAGCATACAGCATTCAGATCACATTCAGCATACAGTTGATATTCTCAGCGAATCACAAAAGGGATATACTGAACCAAGATCAGTAAGAGATCATCATTATTTGAAGACATACTCTACTCTTCTATAGTACAAGTAAGAGTTCCATTTCATTGTAATTGTTTTATCTATCAGAGATCCATAAAACTTAACATCGTTGTCATTACATATATAAATAGACCTAACAAACCATTTTATTCATGTTACCAAAAGCTAAGATATCACAAACAATTGTATAACAAACCTGTCGCTCAACCGTAAGGGGTGTGTACCCTGTCATTAAAAAGTGGCATCTTGGAGTTGGTATCAAAGATGCAACCAAGCCAACTAGATCATTATTCATATACCCTGGGTAGCGAAGTGTTGTTGTGCTTGCTGACATCACTGTTGATACCAATGAGTTTGTTTGTGCAAATGTTGGGTTTTGTATATGGAGGCGATCCACAGCGATTCTATTCAAAGCAGTATTGTCAAGTACCACAACACAGTCCGCATTTAGGGTAAGTCTCTTGAGAGTCAAAAGAGAATTGTAAGGCTGAACAACAACATCACTGGTTTCCATCTGGTTCGGAAAGACACTGTATGTCTGTACTAACTTTTTGCTGTATCGATCATTTAAAGCTTCTAAAAGATAGGAGCCCATTCCTGAATTCATCAAAAGAGAAAGATCCATCATCGTTCATAAATGTTATGTGTCTGGAAAAGAAAAGTTGCTGAAGCTCCATTTACACAATTCTAACAAATAAACTAATAAACTCTTTAAGAAAATGCAATCAAATGTAGTATGTTCAAAGGTTGAACTAAAGAAGAATATACTAAAATGAAACTCATTGCATACCATTGGTACCCAAAGTGAAAAATGCAGTAAGAAATATCTACGCCCTAATCAAAGAACGGTGCGCCTATAACACATAAGTTCATAACAAAATACACAGAAACGGAAAACTCAAGTGATTTGATTAATAACAGCTGAAATGAGGCTTGGAAATTACCTTCCATGACCTTGATTTTACACAAATGATAATGTGCACTTAGAAAATATTAAAATGATGGATAAGTGCTTCAAATAAACAGTTAACCAACCAGCAGAATATCACACTCTGAAGGCACATGAACAATTAACAATTAGGTGTCAGAATTTAAATCCTGAATGGACAATACAAAAATATGACTAGAGAGCATATGTCAGACCACAGAAATGTTAGAACATTCAACCAAAACTATTGTCATGAAGAATTTTTATTGGATAGATCTAGATTAGATAATATGAAAAGCATCATTTATTGCATACACATTTTCCTTTCTTCATTTTATTTTTAAAAACTCTAGTTCAGATGACTTTGCAACTACAATAGATAGTTTTCTCCATTGATTATGAACAACCATCTGACATGCACACAAGATGCCTTCCAAAATAAATTCAGCGGTACAGTAAAAGGTCAAAAAACATGCACTTCCTGCCACTAAATTCACAAAAATCCTTCACCGTGTTCTGCTAGTGGAATTGAAATTTTTTGTAAAACCTAATACTAAGGACATGTCAAAAAAATTTAATATTTATTTGCACATAAGGAGTCCATGCTTCTATTTCAGAAGTCCACACATGTTATATGTCAGATACCCATTGTCACTTCTAATCTAAAAAAATTGAGCTGGGAATTCCCAATCCTAAAAACTGTAATGGAGCAAGCAAAACAGATGAAGAATGACCCTTCCGCATCCTTATTCCTAATTCCAACCCAGATAGCAACATGAAAATTATTTTCAAATCACCCTGTCATTCATATAGGAATCCATTCATACATCTCCAATCAAAATACATTTACAATTCAAAACGTCAAATTAGGAATTTCTTAAAATTTGAATCTCAATCTGAAATTCAATACCCATCTCATGCCCTTCCATCCACTAGTCTGGTAATATCTGCAATGAAAATAGCACCTAAATGTCTGAATGGATTCAACTAGTATTATTCATGGTACTTATTCCCAACCCCATTTTCCCATCAAAAATGCAAAGTGGAGTGCTATCTGAAGCCAGAAACACACACAAATATTTCCTCTATCAATGGAGGATCAATAATGGGTGCTCAAGGAAAGAGGTCAAAAATGTGTTTTTATGGGATCTTATCCCCAACCAGAAATGCAGATTTGTTAATTGAAAGCAAAGCTCAATCAGCAGTCTTTCACAAGTAAAGAAGCATCATAGCTCTTCCAATGTTCTCAAGGCAAACAATTGCCTAACATGGCTTACATGTCACAATCATAGAGATTTTGAACCAAAGTGAAAAGGTTTGAATTTGAGTTCGAGTTAGGCAACCATGAAATTTGAATGAAGTTTGACAGGTAAAAATTTGGAGAAAAAATAATTAAATTAAATTAACCTTATATAAATTATATTCATTTTTACATATAAATAATATATCCAATAAACTATCAAAAAAGTTATAATTGCTAAATAGATTTGAAATCGTTAAAAAAGTATGGCATATTTATTAAATTTATAATGTAAGAAACATGTGAAATAATGATTGCAAAGATGTTTTATTCTCAAAAAGGTACAATCAAAAGTCAAGACTTCATAATTTCAAAAAGCTCTAAGTCAGCAAGAGCACTTGGCTCAAATGGTGTATCATCATCATCAGTATCACTACCCCATTCTTCATCAAAAAAGTCAACCTCGTCTACACTTGGCACTGTTGTGTCTTCTAAAATTCATTGTTGTGAAGAAGATATGGAGTCCTTTGCTGATTTCTTCATGAACAATTTTAAATTGTTGCAAACATAGACAAAATCTCCCAACTCCAATTCCTCTCTTACAAGCTGATGAATTTGCTCCTTGACTCAATATTCGAATGGAAAAGCGCTGAAGTTCAGGAGTTTGTGCTCCACATCTCATCATCCATCTATAACTAGGTATGTCATCTCATGCCATATCATATTTGGCTGCTGCAGTTCCAAATATTCCTTCAGCTTTCTTGTGTTTCCAGCCTTAGTATCTGATTAGTGCTGCAACTGTTGGATCTAATTGATATCTGCCAATGGCTTCATAAAACCCTACCATAACTTCACTATCACCCTGTCTATCAATGTGAATAGTTTGGGCTCCAAATAGCATGTTGTTGTATGTAGAGGTTTGTACATCATTTTCCCTCTGGAATCAATTGTCGCCCATATCTCTATGTACTTTGCTTCCACATTGTTTAGTGCTCTTTGAATAGCTACCTTACAACGGTTCATACTTTCATAATGCATGCTTTTATAAAGCATGCCAAGGCAATGAGAGTCACCATAAACCATATGAAGCACATCAATAATTGGCTCGTACACTCAAAATCTTTGACCCACTTTACCAAAGGTTGCTATTTAAAATAATTTGCTCTATGTTATTACCCTTAGAAGTCTTAGAAAGCATTGAACTTTCCTAGTCACTGATCCAATTTATAGATCTCAAAGTTGCTTTCTCTTCCACCGTTATTTTTAAAGTGATGTAAAATGAAGCAAACCTTGTGTCATGAGGCCTCAATAACTCCCTAGATTCATGTCGCCTATAAAGGCTCAATGCGAGATGAATTTCTTATGAAATTTGCATTTGCTCTTGCTCTATGAATTGCTTCATATATCCATGGGAATTAGCAAAATCATGAACTAGGAACTCCAAACAATGTGTTGCACATGGACTCCAATATATTGTGGGTACTTCTCTACAATCAATTTTTCAGCTTCTACACAATCTGTTGCACTATTAGTTGCCCCTCAAACAACATTTTCCACCACTACTTCAAGAATGGCTTTCTCTAGTATTTGAGATATATACTTAGAAATTTTATTTTTGTTCATAGTGTCAATCACCTTCAAGACAAGCCACCAAAACATTGATCAATAGCCTTTGACACATATCTAACCATTCATCACTTAATATAGTGCAACTTATTGTCTTCCACAAGATTTTGACCTCAGGTAATTTCTCAGTCACTCTATCTCTTGACCTTTGCAAAAGAGTTGTCCTGAAAGCCTCTGGAAAAGAGTAAGTACCCTTTGCCAAACTCTACTACTCTTTAAATTGCATTATGAAAAATGTGGATTTCTAGCTACATTGAATGGAATAGATAAGATAAATAATTAATGTCCAACAAGAGACCACAAGGTTCTAAGGGACTGAAAAAAAGTAGCACATCACGACAGCCAGCAGTGGGAGTACCAAATGGTATCCACAGAATATAGTACAAAACAAATCAACTTGTGCATAATCTACCTATTTCTCAACTAATTTCCAAAGGCTGCTCAATGTTCCACTCTCTTTCAAAGTTTATATGGCCTTGGGTGGATTAGAGGAGGAAGACATAATAGCTGAGAATCTAGATACATCTTCAATTCTCTGTTTCTTTTGTGCCTTCTTCATCTTTATTCCAATTGAGGAGGAAAGCTCTTTCTTTAAAATTGCTCTAATATTTGTAGTTACACGTGGACATGCATTAACGCCTCCACCTTCACCCCCAAGAATGCCAAGTGATTCATCGCCCATGTTGAACTTCTAGTAAAAACTTTTGGGCACTTGTTGCAATGGAGCTCAACACCATTACGAGTCACATTCCATGCCTCTTAAGTTGATTTATTGGCAGTCATTCCAATCTGTACAATTGAAAGGAAAAAAAATCTAATAATTAAAAAGTAAAAGTATTACATTAACTAGCTTTATTTAAAATAAATTTCAAAAATATGATATTTTATTTTTACTCTACAAAACAAAATAACTCACAAGAGTATGAAAATATATTTTTTAATATTTAAATATATTATTTAATAATTAAACAATATAATATTAAAGAATTAAATATTATATTTGTTAAATTTGAATTGCATATTAATGTTTTGCGTATTTGTATTTCATTTTTACATTTGTTGAATATTGGCTTAAGATATTAATTGATTACTTTAGTATGATATTTCAATATAACAAATAGTGATTAAAACTTATAGAAATAAAAAATAGTATAACTATAATATTTCTATAACAATATTTCACTTTTTGACAATTATATTAAATATGAAATAAAATTTAAGAGTATTAATTTTATTTTATTATTAAAAACTTAAAAATCATCTAAAAATCATGATGTAAAATATTTATAACAATATTTACTAGTAATATAACACTCTTTAAGATAATAAAATTATTATCTATCTATTAAAATTTAAAAGAGAAAGCAAGCTTAATAAGTGGAATACATATTTCCTTTTGGTTGGGACTGCATAGTTGGAAAACTTGGCAAAGCCGAAAACTCGACAAGGCCTAAAAATTAAATTCGAGAAAAAGCTCAGCTAGTTTTCAACAAATACTCGAGAACTCAAAAAACTAGTTAAATTTAATTAGAAATGCTTTTTTCGCAAAATTCAATGAGAAGATGCATCCAATGAGTCAGTAAATGAGACCACAAAAGAAACAAGCTTGGTATAGATATATTTAAACATAAAGGGGGTACAAAATTGCATTATCACGACAAATGTTAATGGTTGGAAGCAAAATAGTAAATAATTTATGTAAAACTAAAGTAAATGCATCGCTACAATTACACCTTCCTCTTCCCAACTCTAGTAAAAACTAAGGTAGAGGTAGAAATATAGTGTCTAGTCCTAGAAGTTTGTACTAGCATAATTGTGCCTCCTCACTAAGTGTGTCTGACTCAGTTTATGGCTCCTCCTCAATCCTCAATGTAGTTCTGCCTCTAGCTTCTGCTGGCACTAGCAATGACTACTCACTCAACTCAATGTCATCTAGTATGAAACCAAATCCATCCCCCTCCTCCATAGCCTGCCTCTCCAAATCATTAATGTCGTCCTCTTACAAAACCACCTCAAATCTGTTTCAAATCGATTGAAATCAGTTTGCAAATGTTGGGAAGACTATTTTACCCCTCTCAGGAAAATACAAGTTAACAAATGAGAAATGAAAGTAATTTGGGACGACTTTTTCCATTTAAGTGTTATTATAAAACTACAACTGAATTTCGAACAAAAACTCCACAAGTACTCAATGAGTTTTTACTGAAAATTTGGCAAGTTTTTGGTGCCAATAAAAGTCGTAAAAAATCAGCAAGCCAGAAAACTTGTCAAATTTTTGCAACTCACAGAGTACTCTACTAGTAGTACATCTATGGCTGGGAGAGTACAAGTTTGCCAAAAGATCATGTTTGTTTATTATTCCTCTACATGGCTCTTTAATCAATCTCAAATCAACTATGTGCAAAAGGTGATCAGAGATACTTTGTGATTGGATGGGAAAGGGAAGAAAAAAAAGGCATGTTGTAAGGTGGGACTGGTGCATCATAAGTAAGGAACAAGGACGACTAGGTCTAAGAGATCTAAGATGGCAAGGTATAGCTTTAGCAATCAAGTAGATTTCAAAGGCCACCCACGATAATGAACCTTGGAAAGTGTTGGTCAGGAAGAATATTTGCATAGTTGTTCCGGCAACAACAAAATTATGGAAAGGTCTCTACATAAATGACCAATTATCAAACAAAATGAAGATTAAAATTGTCGGTTCTCTTGTTTTTGAATCCATTTGGAAGAGTTGGACAGACGTTTGGTAGTTTGTAGTAGGAAATGGTATAGTTGATCAGAAAAAGAATTTGTGATGAAAAATCATTATGCTGGAATCTCCATAATGGTGATAAACCTCTTGCTTTAAGTCAGGGGTGTTCTGCAAGAAAGTGGAACAAATGTGGCATCAGCAAGTTCAGTGTTATAATTGTTGAAGGAGAGCCCTTTGGATGGAATGAGATTGCCTTGAAACTTGATATTCCCCCTCCCATCCCCGATGAGCAAAAATTGACCATTACAATAGGATGCCCCTTATCATTTGGGGACAGCTAGACATCCCCAAAATGACTAGGGTAAGTTTCAAGTACAGCTAGTGGGGAATGTTTTCTTAAAAATAAGAAATAAAAAGGCTTTTTAATTTTGTTTGCTTTTACAACTCAATATGAGAACCAAAACGATGTATTCAAATTTCAAATGTATAATAATCAAATGTATGAAAATTAAAAGAGCTATCTAATTCTAAATGTATGAGATTCAAATACATTCAATGAAACATACATTAAAAGTAACAGTTCTTTAATTTTCTAAGGCACACCAAATTCGAGTCTCAATACTATGCTTCAAAAGTTTCCATCTTGAGTTTGGAGATTTTTTTAAATGCACTATTTTATTTTTTTGTACAATTGTACTTAATTTGCTCGAAAAATGTTTACCATTTGACACTAACCATAGTAGCTACTACTGGATGATCCACTTCTAACTCTAGAGATATTGATAGCCCAAAAGAGGCTTAGTTTCATATAATATAGTATGTTGATGTTTGAGACTGTTATTATAATGCTTTATTGAACTTTATTACGCTCTTATACTATTGGTCTCACCATTTACTTACATATTAATATTATTGTTATCAACTTAATAGTTATTGGCATGTTTCTCATTCTTTCCCTATATATACATACACCGATGTCCTCCTTCGTCCCCTATTTTTGGCTCTCTAGGAAACGTCCCAAAAACGCATCCATGTTGTTCCCCTGTCCCTATCCCTGAAACACCATGGAACATAGATTTTGAATGATATTTTCTATGATAACATTTAGAAAACATGTAGAGATTTTAGAGGTTGTCAAAGATCCTAGAATTTTTAAACCAATAAGTGACAGCATATGATGATCAAAACTGATCACAAGCCATTTGTTTCCATATGGAATCCCCAATGAAATATACTACACAGGAAAAGGAGTTCACAGAATCGTTTCAAGAGTGCCTAATGATTGCACTGAAATATCCCAAATGGATATTTGCTATGCTGCTGCTATAACATTTAATTATATAAATTATATTTTCCTATAGATTTTCCTTTGATCTTATAGAGCTAGACAAAAGTTTCAAAAGAATGTTGTTTCTTTTTATATTTTTCAGAATATAGGTATTACAATGAATAAATAACAGTAACTGATCAAATAGAAGTGATAGAAATCATATGCAGCAATACATACTAATCTGAAAATGATTCTAAAACCGTACCAACAGAGTCTGATTTATTTCATAATAGTACCAATATAGATGTACTTCAAACAACGTTGATGCCAGCTGAAGATGAGAACCAACTACAATCAAACAAGTTCAAATGATAAAGCCCAAGCTGCTGCAATAAAACAACTCCAGTCTGCTGCAAATAAACACCCTAGAATTCCTCACGTGAACTGCAATAAAGAAACACCAGGCTGAACCAAAATGGCTGCCTTCCCTAAAATTCCACTGACTGCAAAGTGTGACTGCAATACTAGAAATCAATCCTCTACCTTGATCTAACTGTATGCATAAGAACTTCGAATCTGATCTTGTCGAGGGCTACATCCCAAAAAATCTGCTCTCAGCACTAGGGTTTGCTTCCTAGGTGAGGAATGCTCTTCTAAAGCAACGATATCCAAAATGGGTTAACAAAATGATATATGATACTCACCATTAGGTTACCATCTCCTTATATCCCCTCTCCAAGGCAAATCGAACCCTAAAAGAACCCTAAAGTGGGTTTCATTTGAACTTTATAATATAACACTATTTCCCCATTAAAGGCATCCAAATAGAATGAAATCATTAATTTATTAATGAAAAATAGCTCCAAGCATCAAATAAGTCCCAGCAAGTGATAATCAAATAGTAGAGACTGAGCTCTTTCCAGAAAACTCCTTATTACTCCAAAATGGCTAAACACTTAACCTTTATTAAATTATTAAAATGCTAACTTAGGAGAATATTTAAATATATTAAAATATTTCCCAAGTAGCCAAGGAACAACCCAAACACCTCTAAAACATGAAACTAAGTTTGTCACCTATCTGTGACCGATGTCGAACAACTTGGGCCAATTGGCAATCTCACCCTCAAATCTAGGGATACACATAGAAAATAGGGAACACACCCAAATCTCTTGAAATTGAGACCAAGGGGTGATCTTATAGAACCTCAACTCTAAAAAAATCACCACCTTCTAAAAGGTAGGAATCTCCTTCTACAATAAAGGAACTACCTCCTAAAATCAAGGAACTGCTCTCAACTAATATACTACTGCTTGTATTACCAAATATGGACGCTGAAAACCTTAATTGAGTCCTTGATCACCACTGCCAGCCTACGAGACTCCATAATAGGCTAACTCTCATGTCATTGCTAGACAGAGCGCATAAACAATCGGGAGAATGAATGGAGGACTTCTTTGATGTTATAGCTTCGATCAAATTATATTGATAAAAGAAAAAAAATAGTTTTATCAGTATATAAAAATTATGTGCTTACATTACCTTGATTAATAATTATTAAAAAAATTATGTGTGTGTCTGTGTATATATATTGTTGTGATTAATAAGTATAAATATATATAATATATAATCGACTTAGATATTTATTAATTATTAATCAAAGCAAATATGTTGATTATCCAAATGATTAATTGTAATGCTATAAAACAACACTTTGTTAAGTGTTTGATTAATGATAAAGCATGTCTCATGGAGAAACATGCCATTGCGCATAGGAATGTGTCTCTCCATGAGACATGTCCCTTGTAGCATATATATAATCTCATCGGGCTATTCTTGGAAAACACAGAAATCAATAAGTGTTATTTAAAGTTACAGCAAAGACAAATATATTCAAACATAACATGGTATCAGAGCAAAGCCTCAAAGGAGATTTGTCATTCCCTACAAATGGGTAGATGAAGAAGAATTTCAAATTGGGACATTTGGCATACCCATCAATAGCTGAGAAGGTGTTTGCCACTCAAAATCTCTAGCACAATCACTCCAAAAATATAAACATCAGCGTCGTGAGTCATCTTTAGTGGGCATCTGCAATCTGGTGCTCTGTAAGAAAAAAATGAGTCAACAGGGGCAAACTCAAAGATCTTTGCCTCCTATTCACAGCCCAAGCCCAGGACAGTCAAACCATAATCTGTCAACATGCCTCAAAATCTGATCCAATCAGAATACTTGGCGATTTTAGATCACCGTGTATGACTCCCACTGAATACAAATATTGCCAGACCTTGCCCTATGTCTTCAGCAATCTTCAGAAATGATGTCCAGTGCAGAGGCTCTACTTTCTCTTCCGTTGATGTTATGCTGTGAAAGAGAGAGAAGAGGTCATCATTGCTCTAGTAATCATAACTGAGGAAACTTTCATCTTTGGCATGGAAGGAGACTCTGAGAGAAACCAGAATTGGGTACCTCTAGTTTCCAAGCTTTATAGAATTGTTTCTCCTGGTCACTTTTGTTCATGATGTTACACTTCTTCACCCTCTTTCCAAAATCACAGCAGTCATCCTGAGAAAATCCTCCAAGCTGTACATTTAAGTCTCTCCTCCACGGAGCACAAACATTATGCACAAAAAGGCAAAAAAGCTCAAAGCACTTCTACCACAATTACAACTTTGCTGGTCACAGGCAAAGAGAATTCATCCTAGGGACTACTGATTGGGCTTAAATCGGGTACAAGAACAGGGCATGCACATTTACAACTCATAAACACAGTCTCGTATTTCCAATAATACAAAGACAGAGGCTGACATGCATTGACAACAGTGCAAGGTGGATATTGTTCCTAAGAATCAATTCATAAATATTTGGTAGTTGCAGTGGATGTGCAACAGTGAAACTCAAGTGGGGAATTTGGCAGCAACAGGGTTCCACAAAGGAAGAAATTAAAGAAAAAAAATTTGAGAGTACATATGTGGTCATTGGAAAAGGCTTGTGTGAGAACGCTAATGTTGTAAATGGGCATTTGAAAACTTAAATAATAAGGACGAAAACCCTAATAATAATTCTTCATGTCATATTCCCACTTCATTGTATACCAACACCCTTGGGCGAAATTCCAATGAACAAAGTAAGAGATAATAAAAGAAGGATTCCAAGCATTGTGAATTGACTCATCATTGTTGTAATGCATAAATCTCAAAATCGTATTTCCAATATTGGAGCATAATTCATCCATGATCACATCAAATGAAATGATTTGAAGATGAAGAATATTGGATGTATTAGGCCCTTATCATATAGTGAACGGGGTAGAACAAGGAAGAGGCACCAATAGCAAAGCGATGGGAGGGATAATTTCTCTTCTTCCAGGTTCTTCCGATATTGTTCTCTGTCGCAACCTCGACAACATTTGTGGTAATTCATGGCTCTAGTCATAGTTGACTCCACAGGCTTCTGGTGTGGGTGTGTTCATCGATTTGTTTTCTTCTGTTTGCTTGGAGTGGTTTTGTGGGTTTCGTCGCTAGATTTTTACAGGGAGTCCGCGAACTAGTTTTTGTGGGTTTCGAGGTGTGCTCGCTGCTTGTTATTGGTCGTTGGGTGTGGTTTGCAACGTGAAGGTGCTCCACCTGGCCTAGTTTTCGTCTACGGCGTGAGGATGATTGTTGTGGGTGCATTCTCCTGTGTATGCTCTTTCTCCTGGCGCTCTCCTCTCTCTCTTCTATTTTTAGGTCTTTTCGTAGGGGGTTTTCAATGTGTTTAGGAGTGCCTCTACCGAGTTTTGAGCAGGTGTTGCCTTCAGCATTCCTTTCTGCATTTTAGGCTGCGGTTTTATGCTCCGTCTGGATATGGAAAACAATGTTGATTCAGGTTCAACCCATGGCCAGCAACTCCTCACTTATCAAAGGTTATGTGACAAAATTTCCAAGCTAGAAATAGACAATGTATAGCTGAGAGTGCAGGTTACCTCCCTAACTGATACCATTTCTGAACTTAAGAGTGCCACAACCTCCAATACGGCTCAGTTCCAAAGTTTCTTAGATTCTTTCACCACTGAGACAGCGGGACTGCAAACTAGTATCAACTCTATTATTGCAAAACTAGAGGGACTTGATGCCATCAATGAACAACAATCCATCATAGCAACTAAGCACTCCTCTCTTGTATCTAAAATCGAACTGAAAGTCAAGTCATGGGCCTCTCTTTGTAGTAACACAGATTCTCAACCTCTGGCTAGTATTGACAAAATGGTACAAGGTAAGATTGAGGATGAGAGGATGAGACGGGTTCGTGAGCTCAACTTGCGGGTTCATGGACTTTCCTCTACTCATTATCCTCTTGCAACTAGACAATCTTTCCTTTGTGATCAGCTTGGTCTTATTGACATCACGTTGGATAGGTGTTGGATTGGACATGGTGATGTCCTATTTATCACATTCTTTTCACATGCAAACAAGCTTCGGGCTCTCTGTGCTAAGAGGAAGCTATTTTCTCTTCCTTCCAAGATCTTCCTAGATGAAGATCTCAGTGAGGCTCAGGTTGCAGAGCTCAAACATACTTGCGGTATTGTTGTAGAAGCGAGGCGGGCTGGTAAATGGGCAGCTATCAGGAATTTGAAAACAGTTATTAGAGATTCCCCCCCCCCCGTGGTTGGGAAGAGAGGCAGGCCCCCAAGGCCAAATCAAGGTCCCACCAAGAGTCAAACAAAAGGGAGACCCCCACTTGCTCCCTTCTTGTTAACTACTGGAACAGTAATGGATCTTTACGATCATTACTTCGTCTTCTATATGATGCTATGGGATCCACAGATATTCTTGTCATAATTGAGACTCATGAGAGTCCTGTACGTCCTCTTCCAAGTGTTACCGATTTTCAGTGGTTATCTATTTGTAAGAGGAGGTTCGTGTTTCTGGAGGGGTACGGGGCTCAAATGGTGTAGCTTGTTTGATTAAGAAGGATATTTTCAGTAGCACATCTATTGTACACTCAAACACATTTGCCAAATTTATGTGGGTCCGCATTGACCATAAGTATCACTGTCAAAGAGATCTTTATTTGGCTACTTGCTACTTTCCACCGACTTCCTCTCATTATGCTATTCATCGCACCAATGACGGAGACCCTTTTATCGATCTTTGCAAGACATTATTCTCAGGGATTTCAATGCGAGAACCAAAGTACTCCAAACTCCACTTATGATCGCAGTTCGGATTCCATATGCTCCATTGAGATTGATCCAACTTCTTTAGGGCTTCAGAGGTATTCTAAGGATGCTCTTGGGTCGTTATCCGTGTATGGTAGACATTTGTTGGGGCTTTGTGAGTCTTCTGGCTTTGTGATCTTGAACGGCCTCTCCTACTTCCTTGGTTTTGAGTTCTTCACTTGTTGGCCTCATTGTGGTGGTGTTAGTGTCGTTGATTATGTTCTTGCCTATCCCTCCTTCATCCCTTGCATTCGTAGTTTCACCATCTTGCGCCTTCCTCTAGCGGACCATGCTCTCCTCAATATTGATTTTCGCCTCTCCCCTCTCATGTCACCTCATCATTCCTCTGTCACTGCTCACTCATCCATTCGCTTGCGTTTTCTTGACAGTGATTGTGAACATTTTTCCACTTATCTTTCGAGACTCCTCAACCCGTTGTGTTTCTCGGACTCGTATGAGGCCGCCTCAATGTTTGACTTGCTTGCGTCGGCTATCCTTAAGTCTACCACCCTTTCCATTCTTCATCGTCCTCCTTTGCCCCTTCGCAGCAAATGTCGTAATACTTGCCCTATGAACCAGTGGTTCGATTCGAACTGCAAATCTTTCCATTGTTTTATGTGTTCTGTTTTTCAGGCTAACTCCACTGATTTTGCCCACATTTGCTCATCTTATCTCCGCTTTCTTCGAAGTAAGAAGCGTAACTTTGCCGCTTCTAAGCGCAAATCTCTTTGCTCCAAACTGATCCGCAATCCCCAGCTCTTTTGGCGCACTCTTTTCCCCCATAATTCTCCTCCACCCTCCACCCTTGACTTTCGCTCTCTTACCTTGCACACCATGGCTCTTTATGACAATCTTGGGCAGCCTTCCATCCACCCCTCTTCGCCTCCTTCTGCCCGCCTTTTCACCCCTTCCCACATTTATGAGGCAATCAGATCCATGAAGTCTAGTAGAGCTGCTCATGAGGAGGGTTTCCAGGCTAAGCTTTTCAAGTTCGACGCCTCAGCTTTGGGCCCCTATCTCTCTATTATTTTCATTAGAGTGATTCACACTGGGTTTCTGACCTCCTAGTCCAAGCATCTAATTTATCCCATTCACAAGACCAGCCCTATCTCTAATCCAAGGAACTACAAAACCATCATGATTGGGCACGCTTTAGACAAACTGTATGTGACAGCCCTTAATGCTATGTTATCTACGGAGCTAGACAGGAAAGGTTGTAGGGCTAAAAGGCAGGCTGGTTTTTGGGTTGATTATCAGACTATGGATCACATCTTAACCCTACGGGTTATTATTGAGGAGGCCAGACACAAATCGGAGAAGGTCTATTATTGCTTTGTTGATTTTCGCAAAACTTTTGATTATGTTCCTAGGGTGTCTCTATTTGAGAGACTTAGGGAGGTTGGTATTTCTAAGATGTTACGTACTGCTATTATGAGACTGTATGAGATTGTGGTTGGCAGATTCAGGACTCCTGAGGGCTTTTCGAATCTAGTCCATAGCACCATTGGGGTTAAGCAGGGATGTCCTCTCTCTCCTACTTTGTTTGGGTTACATATTGATGAGGTTGAGGACTTCCTCCTGAAGTCTTCACTCCCTGGGGATGGATGTTATCTTCATCAAGTTCTAATCTCCATCCTTCTTTTTGCGGATGATGTGGTTCTCCTTGCTTCCTCTATAGATAGGTTACAGAGACTTCTTGATGGCTTGGCTTCATTTTGTGATCAGTAACAGCTTAAGGTTAACTTGGGTAAGACTCGAGTCATGGTCTTTAATTGCTTAAAGACTTTTCATCTTCACTTCATTTTCAGGGTCAGGAGATTGAGATCACTTCTTCCTACACATATCTAGGGGTTATGTTTTCTGGTCCGTGTTTCAATATAAGACCAGTTATTCAGCCCAAAGTTAATAAAAGTATGGGGTTCTCTTGCTTTGCTTGGGAAACAGTGTTTCAGACATCACTTCCAGGATACCTCGTCCAAGCTATCTCTCTTAGACTCTCTTGTGCGGTTGACTATTCTTTATGGATCTATGGTTTGGGGCCCTTCTCTTCTTAGCTCAGTTTGGGCCTCAATAGAGCGGGTTCAAACTTTGTTCTTGAGGCACATCATCAGATGTCACAGCTTGTAATGTCCCCGTTTTGGTTGACATCGTTTTGTGTGCCGAATCAGTCTATCACAAACTCTCGTAGACTAGTGGTTGTGATGAGAGGGTCATTCTGGCATTTATTTGAGGATTGGATGGCTTATTATGCTCTTGGAGATATTATTTTATCATTACTTTTTTATACGCGGCCTACATGTTATAATTTTAAGTTGAGTTGCACTTTTTATTTTATAAAGTTATTTAATTATAAAAGTGCATTATAATGAGTTTTTATAATGGATGCTTCTAGAAGTTTTTAGTAACTTGAAAAGTGAATAAATAGAGGGTTTGGCCTCTCATTTGCACGGACGGGATTTGATAATTCAACTACATTCTCTTTGAGCATTTGTGGCACCATCCAGGTCTGCAAATATTCAGCATAATCCTTGAGAACGATACCTCTCAAGAGATTGCATAACTGAGGAAGTGAAAGACCTTCTGAAGGGTTGCACTTTGGAAGTGGTATTCAACCATTTCAAGTTGAGCTTAATTTGTATATTTAGACTACTTGAGGGTTTGATTTCTTCGAAAAAAGCAGAACTGAAAAAAAAAAAAGCAAAGCGAAAAAGCAAATCCGAAAAAAAAAAGTAAAAAAGCGCAGAATCGAAAAAAGCAATCCGAAAAAGCAAGTCCGAAAAAGCAGCTCGAAAAAGTAGATACAAAAAAGCAGATCCGAAAGCAATTCGAAAAAGCATTTCAAGTTGAGCTTCATTGAGTTTTCAGACTAGGGTTGAAAGTGAACATCTTTGGAGTCATTTTGGTGAAAAGATTGCATCATATTTGTTAGAAGGGTTTTGTAAAGTCTGCGACAATATTTATGCACAAATCTAATGCAGAACTGGTCATTTTCAAATATCAGATTGGGAGCATATTTGGAGTCATAAATTCATCATACCTGGTTTGAAATTCAAGTTGCCAATTTCTTTGCATTCCTAAGACCTGGGCGATTCAGACTATGCTTGATTTAGCACCATTTGGAGAAGGAAACAATTTATACTAAAATCAAACAGGGCCGTACAGGTATGACTGTACTTGCAGATCGTACAGTTGCTGGATTTGGGACAGATTAAGGTTGCAGCCTGATCACTATATCTTCAGCATATAGACAACATTGTTGCATCATTCCCAGCAAATCGATAGTTTCTTGAGCAGTGTTACAACCTGAGCGGCCTGCACCCACTCTATGTTGGTCTGCGAATGTTTAACAAGATCCTGCATCACCATTTCTAGGCTTACACACATATCATCAGCCCTGGGATTTGCTGTTGGGTTTGCTGAAGCTTTATTGAGGGCCTGTAATTCATTTACAGAGACTGTTGTTAGCAGCAAAGTGACCTGCAGATTGTTTTGGAATTCTATATGAAGGCAGGGGACATAGCTGGAAGCCTTCTGTAGCATTTGGAAGGAGACTATGGTCAGCTTGTTCAGTTCTGAAGCTGTACGCTGATCTGGTCAAGCTTTTGAATACAGCATCCACTATGAACAGGTTCTTTGAATGCAATCTGAATTTGGAGTAAGTCCATTTCAGCACACTATTTACTTTCCACCGAATAAATTGGTAGAATTAAGAATTGTTTGTTATCCATTGGCATTGCTTTATATCCTCTATTATTGCTATTCTCCAAAAAATCAAAAGGGAAGTAAACACAAGTAGGACATACATTTCTATTAGTTCAAAGAACATTAAAATATATTTGCATTTCCACATACACTGCTGGGGGTTTTGTTTGCCAAGTGTTTGATGAAATTACTTTGCACATATTCAGTATGTTACATTGCACAGTTCAGACTACATGCCAAGTGTTTGCGTAATTGCATAGTTCAATGTTAGTAGTTTTTAGTGACCTTTGAGTAAGGGTCATTACACAGGTTCACTCCTCATAGTGTCATTTTTACTGAGTTTGGTGCTCATCCTTTCAGACCTGCGGCCATTTTTTATTTGGTTTGGTTCCTCCATCGCCTTCGTGGGTTTGTGGATAATGTTGGGGAGGGTGATCGATACTCCTATTTAGCTTATTGTTCTTCTGTTTCTACTGCGAATGCTGAGTTTGGTTCTCAAGCGCATTGTTGGTATGCAGAAGTTTCTTCTTTGTTGTGTTCAATTGGGATTGACATTGATCATCTCCCCCCTTTTCAATTCTTATTGGATGCCCCTGCTCATCTTCTCCCCTCTCGGCAGGAGTTGAATGAGCATGTTGGACTTGACATCTATAGACGTTACATTGCCACTACCTGGGTTACACCCGCAGATGTCCTTTTATGCGAAGCACTTTTTGGAGATTTCAAATGGGATTATTGTCCGTCCTAGCTACCTTTCCCAGCGGTGGTTTCATGCCCTGCGGATCTCCTTAGGTTCTTTCAAAGTTGGTTCTCACCGTCTTCAAGCTCAGACTGATCATCATATTAATAATAGGGAGCACATTTGTATGCTCTGTAAAGCCAATAGATTCTCCTAAAATATCCTTGAATATGTTATTGCATTACACATCAGCAATACAATAACTAGCATCGGAAAATCCAATCTTAAACACAGCTTTACAGTCAAATTAGAATAGTGAGAAAAGAACCTGTAAGCACACATGAGGCACCCAATGTGACATCTCCATAGACAATGGGTTTGTGTCCACTGTTTACCGGCACGAGGGTTTATGTCCTCAAGTTGGATGAAAGCTGAAGCTTTCGAAAAGGCTCTCCAAGAGAGAAAACCGAAAATCTGAATTATAAACCAAGCATAAAGAAATGAGCTTCTCCTGCCAAAGACCCAACCTGTGACTCTTCAGCTTTTGTATTCTTGTCCCTATCCCTCATGCCAACTCATCTCTTATTAACTCTCCTTTAATTAAAAATTGACTTAGTAATCCTATATTAAGTCCTCGAAGGTCATATATTGGATTGGCCTATCAATTTTTTAATGTCCTAGAAAAAGCGGACATTACATAGAGGTGGATGACTAAAAGAGTTGGTAGCATTCATGCATGGTTGTCTCTCATTGGACTTAATAATGACAAAAAAATCTATAAAATGGAATGAGAGGGAATTTTACATTGTGGAAGAAATAGAAACCAATGTTCAATTCCCATTTGAACTATCTTTAGAGGGGAGATGTCAGAGAAGAGACACTACCAGAGTTTCAAATTTGAACCATCTTTAGACGGGAAATGTCAGAGAAGAGACACTACCAGAGTTTCAAATTTGAACCATCCTTACAGGGGAGATGATTCAAAGGGGAGATGTCTCTCAAACAATCTGAGAAGGCATTTTCTAATTTAATGTATATAATTATGGACCTTCATTGAAACAACTTGTAGCAAGTATGTGCTGATAAGTATTCACTGTCTTTGAGAATTATATTTATTTTATTTCTCTCGCTTCGCTTATATATATGAACAATAAGAGTTGTTTTCCATGATATACTCTTGTTCCTTTCCTTTGTCTCCGAAGAAGTTCTTCCAACAAGAGAAGAATGGTGCATTGGGAATGCTGCTAAGGCATTTTTGTGGGCTATAACATCCGAGATTATGAAATAAAGTCAAGACAAGGGGCTCTTTCAATGAGAAGAAGCAGAATGTCATATGACTTTGTTCAAATATCAAGATGGTCATATAACTATTTGCTCTAGGAATTGATCTTATGATAGAAATTCTAAAGTGGTCTTGGTTTCAATACCTTCGGCCACATATGCATCATGTCAAATAATAAGAGATCCTTGATGATTGAGATTATGAGTACCCTTCTATATCAAGAGGGTGCTTGACATTTCATTAGAGGCAACATTGGACGAAGAGGTCAAGAGGTTGATACATGTACTTAAGAGAGCCACATTATCTTAATATCTAATGTTGACAAGCCTGAGAATAAATCAACAGTTTAGTACGTTTACTCATGTTACTATGAATCAAAGTATGCTTTCGTGACAGAGGAAGCAGATAGAGGATATGCTTAAGTTGACTTTTAAGGATCTTGGTCATATTAATTCAAAGGGAGTAGACTATGTCGAGATGGATCCTCTAGTGATCAAGAAACTGTAGCAGTCAAGGGACTATGATTCATGAAATGAAGTTCCATATGTGTAAACTGAAAGGCCTTTATGCGAATGCATAAACCGTAGATGAATACGTAGAATGCTATTCATTAAGAGTACATTGTCATTGAAGCTATGACAACCGATATTTTCTCCAAAGCCTTCAGCCAAAGTGAAGCTTGCACCATGTTGAAGACAAGCTCAGAGTTATGGATCGGAGGCCTTACTGAGAGGGAAACTCTACCTCACTAATTTCCTAAGATGTATCTTAATGCATCCTTCTCTATGAGAGAAAAGTTTGAGCTGAAAACTCTTATTCCACCATCTAGGAATATTCATGGTGGACCCACCCTCTAATATCATTCATGGTGGATGTCATGTAAGTTATTACATGATCTTGTGAAAACTTCTTGAGAGGGGACAATTTTTCAATAAGTTTTACTTGTGGTTACTAATGTAAGGTGATGATCTTAACAACAGTTCAACCTACTATCATGATGGATATCATTAGGTTAATATCCCTAAAGGTCATGACAGTACATGTCTCTTATGTAACCTTTGAAGTTACATTATTGAGATATGGCATGGTGTATACTATGAGACGTAGTATTGGAGACATCATGAGCAGATATCATGATGGATGTTATATTGATGTCCCTAGAGATCATGGTAGTGCATATCTCATATAATTGAGTTAGTAGTTAGGATGTTTCATTAGTCTCTATTGTTATCATGATGGATGTTATATTAATGTCCCTGGAGATCATGATAGTGCATATCTCATGTAACTGAGGCAGTAGTTAGTGAGATATGGCATGGTGTATACTATGAGACTTAGTATTTGGGGACACAATGTGCAGATATTTTCCTCAGTAGACATCATGAGACTTCATGCTAGTGCACATGACAAGGAAATTATAAGTAAGATAACACCATACTTGTGACACTGTAAGATAACATCTTACTGGCAGATAGAAGTTGCTATCCTTATCTCATTATTTCTATGCTATCATATGGAGATGATAATCCAAGAGTAATTGTGTGATTGATCAAGCTACAATCCTCCCTAGCTAAGATGAAGTGTTGATCTTATAGCTTCAGTCAGATTTAATTGATCAAAGAAAACAAATAGTTTTATCAGTATATATAAAAAAGTTTGGGTTTACATTACCTTGATTAATAAGTACTAAATATAACTATATATAATTGAGATTAACATCTCTCTCTCTCTCTCTCTCTCTCTCTCTCTCTCTCTCTCTCTCTCTCTCTCTCTATATATATATATATATAATGTATATAATACAATTGATTTAGATATTTAATAATTACTAATCAAAGTAAATATGTTGATTATCAAATTGATTAATTGTATACTATAAAACGACACTCTGTTAAGTGTTTGATTAATGATGAAACATGTCTCGTGGAGAAACATGCACGGACATGTCTCTCCATGAGACATGTCCCTTGTGGCACATATATAATCTCATCGGGCTGCTCTTGGAAAACACAGAAATAAGTAAGTGTGTGTGTGTGTGTATATTACAAGTTACGGAAGAGACAAATCTGTTCAAAATTAACAGGACTTGGAAGATTCTCTAGCAATCATAACGAGTAGTAGTTTAGGAAGACAGTGCAAAAAGTAATTGCTTGTGTAATGTCGGCTCCTGATTTGACAAGTTTGAAAACATACCAAGGTCACCACATTAATTACCTAAGGGATAGCTAGCTCCTATTTTCAGCAACTTAATGTAGGCTTGGTCCAACTAATAAGGTTCTTTGATGTATAACCTCCTACACTTTAAGGCTCTGCAAGACCTAGGCGGGTGTACCTTCTTTTGACCTGCAAAATAACTTCCAAACAACTTCACATATCAGGTCAAAATATAGGAGATCATCTGTCCTATCTTCTTTACTTGCTGAAAGGGAAATGAATAGCAGCTAACTATCACTCTAGCACAATTCAACAAGGAAGCATGAGATTACATTTGGCTCTTTCACAATACAACACAAAAACATAATGGATTTGATTATTTAAAGATGATTTATGTGAATATTGATGACTGATTAAATAACCAGTCATGATCAGAGCATATCCTATTGGGAAATAGAATCAATTTCTCATCCCTATAATGCTATGACATAATAGAAAGATCTATCGTACCACTTTGTGAATAAGATGTATCGTTTATCTCTGCAATCTCCATTACCAAATCCACATGTATTTACTGTCTATCTTCATGTATTTAATCAATTCTTTGAATTGAAGCAATGAATTCAACAATATACACCATAAAAATACACTAAGATAATTGAAACCTGGTCCTAATTATTTTAAAACACATAAGCATAGTATTGGAGAGAAAAGAAATCAGAAATACTCTCTAAGAATTTTATTTTTATCAAAATGCTGTCAATACATCAAAGTATGACAATTTTGACTCAGAAACCTGCAAGAAAACAGTACTAACATTCTAGAACAGAACCCTAGTACTTTGTATTCATTTATCAGAAAACTACATCAGACGTTGACAATGGACTGACCAAAATGAAAAAACAAGACTTCTATTCATCAATATTTGGATCCGACACTCTGATATTGGCTACCCTTTTAAAGACTAAGGGTAGCAACAAGCTTCGGACACAGAGGTAGTACACATGTCAGAGTACAATTGGATAAGTAACAAATATAACTAGAAGAATATCACAACCAAACTGCAGATATTTACTTGTATTCAGTTGGTCACATTCACTTGTTGATGTTGAGAGTTAGCAGACCCGTGACTCTTTTGGTTGTGTAAAGAAATGTCATTCATCCCAAAAATTGATATGATTCCATCACTGTTGCTGTTGATCTTGCTGTTTTGATGGTGTGCCCTCCACAATGGTATATGTTTGTATTACGAAGTAATTGGAAAATATTTGCTTGTTATTAACAGTGATCAAGAGATCAATCTATACAAGAGACTGAACGATGTTTCCTTAAGAAACAATCGTAAAGAATAAAAACATTCTATTCCAGAAACAGAAAATTAAATATTAGAAGTATTCTAATATTTGCAGAAGATTACAATAGATAGCCATTAGATACTAAACAGAGATAATAGAAACTATCTAATATCGTAATAGTTTGCACCCATGTGGAATATTCTTCTTCTGATGACCAATCCAACTCCATCACCCTATCTGATATATGTCTGTATGGCATATACATAACTGCACATTGATTAACCTCCCTTTCGAATTTTTCATAGTACAACCACATCATCATCATCATCATCATCGGGCTTGTCATATGAAAGTGGCACAGTGACCATGTCATTCATTGCTGGCTTGATCATGAACGACTTTGTACCACTTGTTGATGTGGTAGGAACAATTGTGCCATGCAACAAGGAAGATTCCAACTCAGTTACCCTTTGTCCCAATGATTTCTCTTGGGTTTCCAAATTGACACATAACTTTGCCTTTGTTTCATACTCAAACAAATGTTGATTTCTCAATCCCAACTTTCCTTTTCCTTATGTTCCTTGGTCGCTACATCAAAAATGAATTGTGGTTTCTTTACATTCTGCATTTCAGCCTCCATGATTGTTGTGTCGCCAACCATTGCAAAATAGCATTTCCCTTAAGACCATTATTAACATCAATGACTTCTCTTGTTTTGCTAGTAGGGGCAAAGGACCATATAGCCAAAGTAGCATAATCCTTATTGTAGTAGGCTCCCTTCGATGTCATGCTAGCCTCCTTTGAATCAGGGCCATGAAACCTCATGCTTCGTTTGACAGCACCAAATGCAATTGCATCATGAATCATCCTCCTGCCTTCTTGAGGTGTAATTGCCTGAAATTTGTTATGCATTTCGATCTCAACCTCCCTAATATTGTCATCTTCAGATGGTTTACACTTTTGTATCTTCCTTTCTTCCAACTTTTGTTGATACTCCTCAACATGTCTCTACCACAAGAATTGTTGGAAAGGGGTAGACTTGATGAAGCTGTCATCACTTATGAATTCACTACAAACCTCCGTCCTTGAGTCTCTATGTAGCCTCCCCTGCAATTATTGAGATGAGAATTCTGGCAATGGGGCAATTGTCATGGGAAGAATTCATTCTCTCATTTTCTCTTCAAGGACAACAATAATATCCTCATCCTCTGACTCATATCTAGACAATAGTTGGACTAGTGATGCATCCCTTCCTTTCTCCTAAGCCTTATCAGTCTCAACCTCTGCTTCTCGTTCAGTCTCTCTCTTCTTCCTCAAGCATTGGAACTTGTGGTGGACGTGGAGATGGGGGGGATGGTTATCTTCTAGGTGGATCATGGGCCTCGTGGATCACAACTCCAAATAATGGTCTAGGAGCAAAGTCTTTCCTATGATATACTATTGGTCGTTTACTTTTCTTCCTTCTCCTGAACTCCTCGTCAAAATCAGGCCCACTAATATGTTCCCCTCTAAACCTCTCAAATGCTTTCTCGCCAATTTTGTCTTTAGGAGAAGGTGGTCTTTCCTCTATAAGTCTTGTGTCATCCACTGTCTCGACAGTTTTGGCAGAGACAATCATGAAAGCATATACTTCATCAAAAAGAGAAAACAGAGTACGAAGTCTCACAGAAAATGGTTCCACTATAGCAAGAGGATGATAGGTAGGTTCAGACTAATAATATCCTCAGGATAGTGGAAAACATACTTAGCAAGCATTAGTTTTACCCTTCTCATCATCATGTTGTAGAAGTCTTCAGGATCACTCAACCTAGAGACACTAGTCCCCATACCATATGGTTCTAGAACTTTTGCAATCTTCAATCATCCTCCCTTTGACATTGTAAAATGATGAAAGAAAGTAGTGTCAGGAAAAAGGGTGTCCTTACTCTTCTTTGTCAATTCTCTTTCTTGCACTTCCCCAAGTTGTCTTATAACTTCTAAGAATCCCATTCACATAGTAACATAATAATGCAAAACAAAAAACCATAAACCCTTATTACAATGCTCACAAGGCAAGGTATAATATCTCCCCAATTGTGCACTATTCCAAGATGCTTCTACCTACAATCAAATATGGCAGTAGGAATTCTCTGAGGATTTAGAGTTAATCTCTCGCTCAATCTAGAAGCAAACTGACTATCAAACAAGATGAAACTAGATTCAAGCCAATTTGGTGACATAGTAGTAGACCACAACTAAGTTGACAATAACTTGCCATCCTGCTATGTGACTAGATGCATGAACTGCAAAATAATCTGCATTGTTGGCTAATTATCATATGCATCAATATATAATACGAGTAGAACAAAGCAAGTTCACCATCCCCTAATTTTCTCAACCCTTAATGCATCTTTTCTTCTAGGTCTGTAGAGTAATCATAAATGGTAACATAAAAAAGCTGTTGAATTTGAACACACATGTACAATAGGCCTTGAGTGATACAAGAGCCAACAGATTTCGCTAATACTTGGCATAAAGATGCATGAGTATCCTGGAAGGCTTTGTTAAAGAATCTTGAACTAAAAAGCTCTTGTCCCAAATCTCTTACAGAGAATTTTATAGATCCTATTGTGACCAAGTGCATTAGGAGGAGATTGTTCCTAATCATTGTCATACCAATCATATGCTCTCTCTAAAATCATTCAAGATTTATCTCCTCTGTGGAAGCAATTCTTCCATGTTTAATAGCAAGTCAACATCAAGGTATACGATGGGGAAAACACGTTTACCTAAGTCATATTACCAAGCATTACACTCAGGGTTTGTCAAGTTTTCTTGCCCAAACCACAACCACAACTTGAAGAGTACGAATCCAAGGGTCAACAATTCTACATCTCTGACAATTCCATACTTGTCTCTTAACCCTGGGACAATTTCCTTACCATACTTCATGAGCTCTGCTATATTCATTTTCTCATTAACTGAGGGCTTTAATTGAACAAGGAAGTCATCAAATAGAATCCTCTTCATGTAGTCAGTCTTACCTAATTGTTTTTTTATGGGAGGCATCTTGAAATCTAGGGTTTATACTAAGGATTTCTATCATACAGGGCTTCAAGACTTCGGCGAATCGCACAATTTGGCACAATTATAACATAGAGATAATATCCTACCCAGAAGAAATACGATCTCTTGCATTCACAGAGTATGGAGATTCAAATTTATCAGAATACAATAATTAGGGCACTTACTATTTTGTTTTGGCATGATTCTGAGTTCAAATTCGCTTGAAGACTACACCACTAGATCATTGCAGCATGCAAAGAGCCGAGATCAACTATGGAATGACAAGAATGAAGCAAAAACAATGCTAAATATACTAAGAAATTGACTAATTTTGCCCTATGTGTGTCGTAAATTCATATGTTTTTGCAAATGGTCTAAAGGCCAAGCAATACCAACTTTAAATGCTAACCGTTGATATCCATCTACCTGCTTGATCCAACAATAGTGATTTCTCTTACTTTATTTGACCTCATGCATACCACCGAGACCACTTTTCGACCAATCAAAAGTAACCATGTCATCACATAGAACCATAGTAGTATCCTACTCAACAACGGGCTTCTCTAATGACCAAATCAATTTGGCAGCATCTCGTAATGTCGTGAAAGATAAACTTCGATCACTTTTCATCCCGCAATTATGATAGTCATTGATCTTTGAACAAAATTTAATGGGTCGCTCCCTCAATCCTTTGTTATGTGTTGAGCAATTCTAAACTTCAAATTAAAAGATTTTCGTCCAATTTGGTATGTGTTG